>CM031240.1:716369095-716969095 GCA_018340775.1 Taxus wallichiana var. yunnanensis | reverse complement strand
TTATTCTTGAGATGATTATTGTATCATTTCTTGAGAATGTAATAAATGTAATAGTGTATTTCAAATCAAAAGATATTGCTTCACATGATGGATTAAGGATTTTAAAACTAGTTATATTTATTATCAATTTCATTATCATTATGTGTTGTGAACGAGGTTTAATCTCTATGATATGAATATAAATTTTCTTATTTTACAACATATCTATGATTTTGTAAATTATTACTATCCCAAAATTACGGTGGATTATAAATGCATTACTAAAACTATAGTATGATGATCAATTTATTATGATTGGGTATTATTGTATGTTTTTATAACACATTAAAACCCAAAAACACAATAATAATGATAATATGCATTGGTAAATTATTTAACTTAAAATCATGTTTAAGTATAGATTAAAGATTATACAAATATTTATTAATCATATGTTAATAATTAATCGTAGAGAAATTGTGGGAAACCTATTACCACGTTAATGTGAATGATATGCTCATAATTAATTATATCTTAGTGCTACAATTTAATAATTTACAAATGTGGCCTAATAGAATTAAATGTGCCTACCTTATCATGTACATGTAGCTTTGAATTAATTAAGGTTGCAATGATGTGTGGTGAATAAATGCAAAATATCCTAACTAATCCAACTCCAACTTGAAATGGATACGGGAAGGGTGATGGTGTGTAAAGATGCAAGTCATCACATATCCATAACCTTTCCCATATGTATTCCAAGATGATTTAGTCGAGTGTACCATTGCAGAGAGCTCGCATGTTATAATTTCTATAATTTATTAAGCTAAAATGTTTAACTATTAACTTCATAACTTAAGAAAATGAAAAGAATCCTTATACTATGAATGAGAAGAAGTGTGTGGTGAATGAAGGGACAATTTTCATGTTTCTTGTGTACAATCACAAAACTAGGCTAGTTAGCGTGATTACCTAAACTATGGTCATATTATTGCAAATGAATGATTCCACTGTCCATCATCATTTCTACTTTTAAACTTTGTCATTCCCCAGAGGCTACGCTAAGAGGATACACATAGTACTCTTTACATTTAATTTTTTTTAACCAAATGATATACTGGGTATATTAGCTCATAATAATTATTTGAGTGGGATCGTGTAGATTTGTAAACCCTTAAAATTGCACATGGTTATCATAGCTTGTCTAGTTTGATTATTAACATTAATTAATGTTTGATTAATTCATATGTTTCTGTAATTGTTGTTAATCATTTCAGCGTAATATAACTAAAAGGAAATTTATAAATCTTGTGTGCTGGAATTTAATGGTTAGGTGTTAAATTCATTTAAGGTATTAAATTTAATTAATGAGTTGATAAAAATAAATAAAATATTTTCCCTTCATTTTCGATGAAGTAAATAGAGGTGTTACAAAAAGATACCCCATCTTTGAATCGATACCGGTATGAAGGACGAAATGTGCTTGGTAGAAACCAAGGCACATGAAAATAGTGGCTAGAAGAAAATTGTTAGTGCAAACAAGATAAACACGCATATAGAAAACATTGTGTAATCTACAAAGAAAGAAGACAATTTATATTGCAAAAATTGGGTTATAAACATGGGAAATCAATCATGATGTTGCAAGATAATTGAGACCATGTTGGCCAAATGCATATAAAGCGCACATATACAAGAAAAATCATAGGGAAAATTCTAGAAGAAATGACATATAATGGAAAACAATGCCAAACAATAGTAAGAAAACATCAAAAAACCATGGAGGCATATAAATATGCAAAGCAAATGTTGCACATGAAGCACACATTAGCATGTTAGAAAGGTAAAAATTATGTGAAAATATATATGATACGATATAGTAATATGTTATGTAAAATAATGAAACGATAGCACCTAAAATGTGTACAAAAGTGTATGCCCCAAGTAGATGCTTCAAGATTGGTATGAGGTATTACACTAATCATTCATTTTATGTGTATAATCTGTGATCAAAAACACAAATAAATTGAATGCACATGTGTGTATGATAAATATAATGACATACAATATATCTATCTAGCATGTGTAATAAAGTGTACATGTAAGCATAAGAAAGAAAGAGTAAATGCATCGAAGATATGCAATATGGTGTGGATGATATGGAATTGAAAGGATTGTAAGAGTGATAGGGTCAGCATGCCCCATAATTACAGATGTATGCATGAGTGAGATTAGGTTCATGTATACAACACCCCTCAATATTAAATAATAAACCATATAGAAAGAGTGCTTCATTGGGAAATTGTTTGATTGATGTTATATGTAGAAAGACATGATCAAGAGGGAAAAGATAGTAAATTTTAGAATAATGTTTCTTAGATGATAGAAGGATTGAATAATATGCTAAAAATAGTGGTTAATGTGAAGTACGAAGTGTAGATTATAAAGTGATATCATATGATGTATAATATTGAATGAGACATTATAAGGATTGATATAAAAGATTAGGATGAGATGCTGGAATGATTGATGATGTAGCATAAAGTGTAGATCATGGATTGTGTAAAAAATATTGTAGGAAGTATTGATTATGATTCATGGAGCGTAAGTTATATAAAAGTTTCGGATGATGTGATATCTAGAAAGAGTGATTGATTGTGAAGACCAAGAATAGAATAATGTAAATTTGATCATGTGAGGATCAATTCAGATTTAGAACCTCAACAGTTGAGTATGAAACGTGACACTAGAATACGTCTACAATTAGTGTGTCCTTCAAAGGGTTTGATCCTGAAGTGTAATAGTGAGATGTGTAAGTAGGATGAGGTAGAAAGATGTAGAATTAAAGGTTACATTGTTTTGTATGTTTATGTGACACTAGAAATATGTGTGTTGAATGGGTCGAGTGAAGATGTGTAGTGAGGAACACAAGTTGTATAGAAATATTAAGTTGGAAACCACAAAGCACGTAAAATTCATAGTAGAAGGTATGAAATATAAGATGTAGAAAGCTCACAATATAGATGATGTTTAGGAAGAAGAATATGTCATAAATATGAAATACTATGTGTATGAGGTTCATATGTACATTATGTCCTCAACATTTAAGTGTAAACCTTATAAAAAGAGTGTGTCATAGGGTAATGATGATACATCTGTAGTGTATCAAATTATATGTGATGAATTCCTATAGATGTCTAGGATGATGTATAGAAACTAATGATTGAAATGATATACTGATAATGATGCAAGAGTGAGATGGGAGGAATGACTGTGGTTACCCCAAAGTGTTTTCTTATGTACAATATATCTTTAAAAAGTTAATGTCATGGGTCCTTCATGTGATATAGGAGGAGATAATGATATGTAAACATTCTCTAAAAGTGGTAGTAGATGAGATATACCATGTGTAGGTGAATGAAGCCTATATACATGCGAATGATGAGTATACAATGAAGGTGGTGGATTCATATGTGAAGCAAAGCATGTGGCTAATGGACACCTATGTAAAATAGAACATGGGTGTGATAGATACCTATGTGAAATAGAATGCAGAGGTGATGTATACCAAGGTAAAGAAGTTGTCTGAATGGTAGACCTAGAGTTGTGTGATGGACTAGATGACCTATGACAACGAGCATGTCGCACATAAGTAGGAGAGATAGGATAATATTTTTAGTTTTGGTTTCATAGGTCCAGGGAACCTAGATTCTCTAATAATTATGAGGGCCACCTCTAAAGGAGGTTGAGGCCATGGATTGTAAAGAGGGACATCTTTAATATGACAACTTGGTTGTTATGTTGAACTTAAGAAAAAATGGTGCAATGGAAACAATATCTTGAGTGTACCATGAGACGTGGATAACCTAAGAGCATGTCACATTTTTTTATGCTTGGTGCCAAAATTAAAACAACAAACATGGTGAGAGGATGAATAGTGACTGGAAGTTAACATAGCTATAAGAGAGAAGTATTGGATATGAGATCTAGGATAGTGGATATCTAATAACAACAACTAGTGAAATATAATATATGTTTTATTGGAACGATGGATTGATAATAGTATTATTTATAGTAGTAGATCCAATAGAAGCATTGATGTGTAGGTAATTAGTGGAGAATGTAGAATGATAATCGAAATAAGAAAATTCAATGATAGGTGAAGATGAATTAGCGTAAGTGACTAGAAAATTGAGAGGTCCCGAATAAGGAGGGACTTTATGATATGCATGATTTTCTGAAGATTCAACAGATTTATTTTCATGATTTGGAAGAGGATTGTTGAATATTTTGAGATTTTTTTTTTATTAAATGGTGGATAAGTCGATGGTTTAGGAAGCTCAATTTGATTGTTGTCTGTAATATCTTGAATGAGATGGCATAATTTGAAACAATGATCGGTGAAATTCCCAATGAATTGGTGATGTTCAAATTTGAAATTTTCATTATAGTTGTGGCCCATAGGTTGAGATGGATCCATAGTAAGTGGAGGAGGATGTGTAATAAGATTTATCTAAATGAGTTGTGGAAAAATAATATCTAGAGTACATGTAAATTTAGTAAATGTATGATGTTGAGGTTGTAATTGAATCTTTTCAGGTGGAGTTGCAACGTTAACAATGACCTTTTCTTTGTTGACCTTAGTATATGGTTTGATAGGAACATTTATTGGAAATTTTTAGAAGATGAAGTATCCCTTGATATTAATACTTGATTTTACCCATAGTGCGAAACTTGTTTTCGTGACTTTTAAGAGTGTGAAAAAGGTGGTCAAAGGAAGGACAGGTTTCAAAGATGACACTCTACTATAGTGGTGGAAAGAGACTCTTAACGAATAAATCTTGTAAGTCTGAGTCATAAAGCACATTAGTTATCCTTGCTAGGTTATTCATGTAACATAAGACATAGTACCGCTAGGTGCTAGTTAGATCATCAATTTAATTTTAATAGTTGTGCATATGAAATATTTGAACCGATGTTGATCGAGAAATGAGCTAGGAAAGCATAAACTAAATGCGTGAAAGAGGTTTCCGAATGAAAAGGTAGGTCATATAACCAACACATAGAATAATCATGAAGACTTTGAGGAAATATATTTGCTAACATGGTGTGATCCTCCACATAATATAGAAATGCTATGATGCTACATGAAATTCACAATTCTCTTGAGGATTCATTACCATTGAAATTTAGGATATGAGGAACTACAAAATTTTTAGGCTAGTGCATTTTTGAAATAACTGGTGAAAAATAAGTATGGATTGTGGAATAAAGAGATGGAGAGGAACGGGAAGTAGCTTGTTGTAGTTAATGAATTTGAACTTCAAGATCTTGATAAAGAGAAGCTAGATCTTGTGTTCCAGAAGAGGAAACTTGTTGTGTATGCGAAGTTATAGGTGGAGTGAAATTATTTATAATAGGAATGGAGGCCGAAACAGTGGAAGTAGGTTGAACATTATAAGGATGAGGTTGGGTAGTCATTGGAATAGAGGTAGCAGTAGAAGAAGTCCAAGAAAGCTTAGTAAAAGTAGTTATTTAATCACAAACAACTTATAAAAGTATATCTAGATCCTGCGGATGCTTCGGGGATATGCTCTTGAAGATCACAAAGATCGGTGTCATTAAAGGGACCATAAGATTTAGCAATGATAAAGGTTAGGTCTGAAAGATCAGGTTGAACAAATGAATTAACAAAAATAAACTAAATGGATAGTATTATTTTATGTTAAATACTAAGATATGTTACAACAAGTAGATATGACAGTAGAGTACAAAAATAAATCAAGTGAGTAAGAAAATCAATGAAAACCCTAAGTTTAATAAAGAGTTAGAACACTTATCTAATTTTATAAATATCCTAAAGGTGTACAAAGGTAGAAGATTGATCATACTAGAACACGGGAGGTAAGGACGATCCCAAAAATGCAGAAGTGTAGGAGGAAAAGCGACTAGGTTACAGGGAGTGGCACTTTGTTTCCTAGATGCTAAGATCCCTTCCTAGGAACTAGGGTATACATAAGAGGTCTAGAATTCAATTTCCAAGGTAACTGGTTGATCAAAAACCCTCTTTTTCTATCACTAGTATGTCACACAAATCCTGCAGATATCATTGATACCCTGTAATGAAGATATCACTTGTAAAACCATCAAAATAACATCAAATCGTAAAAAAAAATATGCAAAATGAGGTTTCAGACTGTCCTCAATTGTAAAAAAGGTTCTCTTATGAGTGATTGTTGCACTACATCGTAGAACCAATGTATTTCTATGTGTGTTTTTGTGTAATCATGCCCTAGTTATCTATTTTACATGTTGCACTTGATTGTACATAATGTAGATAGAAGTATTAAATGTGTGGATGGAATAAAATTAAATTCCCTCTTATGTGTGTGATAAAGAAAATAATCCCCTGTCACTTTTAATGGTGCTAGATGAATGCAAATATTATCTTGAGTGCTTGTGAGATGCAACCTTAGGTGATAGTATAGATGCGCAGAGCTTGGTCCTTTAATTTGGTCACATTACTTTATATTTATATGGTTTTCTTCTAAAATTTCGTAATTGATCACTAAAATTTTTACCCTTAAGAGATAAGTATGACCAATGGCTAGAAAGGACCCAAAAATGAGTGAGCTAAATACAAAGAGATCTAGGGTGCCCAGAGGAGACAAATGTTCCTGGGCATTGGCATTCTAGAGATAGAAAAGGAGAAATGTGAAGGGACGGACTAGAGAGTGAGGTATGTAAGTTCAAAAGGGATACCAAAAGGAAACTAAGAGTTCAAGTACAATGATCAACTCATACTTTTATCACGTAAGAAGCATATGAATATTAGTATGTGATTAGGACCTAGTAATGTAGCTAAGTGCGTGATTTTTTGTCTACAATGTGAATCCACCAAAAGGTTTTGAGATTGAAGGTCATGAAGGAAAGGTATATAGGTTGAGAAAAATGCTCTATAGTCTCAAGAAAGCACCTAGAGCTTGGTACAATAGGATTGATTCTTATCTAATTTAGAATGTTTATTACAAGAGGATAAAGCATATAGAAATGAGATATCACTTCATCAAAGAGTTTGTTAACAATAATGAAATTTGTCTTAAATTTTGTATATCCAAAGATCAGTTTATAAATATTTGTATAAAGGCTTTGAGAAATGATGTTTTTGAGTATTTGAGAAGTTGTTTGGGAGATTGTGACAAGAAATACGTTAGATCCGGAAACATATACAAAGCTCCGAATAATGAAAGTTTGAATGTTGAAGTTAAGGGAGTGTTGAAATATATAATTTCTCCCACATGATTTTTTTATTATTAGGAAAAAAAAAACAACATTATTTTCCATACACATGTTATTTTAAATAGATGTTCCTATTTTTAGGATTAAAAAAAAAAGACAAATAGCTTTTTTTGCATGAACAAAACCATGCACTATTTGTAGACAATAGTTCTAATTTTAATATGTTCTATTTTTATGATGTTCTATTTTAGAGTTGATTATTTTATTAGTAGATTAAATACCTTTATATAATGGATGCAATTATAAGTGTTTATACAGATAGGTTATATTGAGACGAATCTCTGACATGGAAAAAGATATATATTCACATAAGTGCTGATTTGATTTTGGAATAATTTGATTATATTATTTATTTTATTTCTATTGTTTGTTGTTTTATTTTCCTAATTTCTACATTTAGGCATCTTCATTATTACCTTGTTTGTTTTCTATCTCAAATAAAGTATAGATATAGACCATTTCCATCACATGGAGATTTGATAGGAAATGATAGAAAATACAGTTAAGATATACCTGAAATAATTTAAAAACACATATAAAATGGTAAACTCCTTGTCACAATCATGAGAAAAACATGAAATTTCCTCAACCAAATAATTTCAAGATTGTTTTCTAAATAGGATTTATAGATATTCCAATTTTTGGAATCTAAAAGTAAGTGTGGAAAAACATTAATATGATTATTTTTTATTAATTATTAAGTTGGGTTTGTAAATACTACCTCTATGTCACAGTGTTGGAATTTGAGTGCATCTCCAACCTTGTAAAAATGTACAACAATTCCCTAAATTTAAATAATCTCATTATAATACTTTCTAATGGCTTCCCTTTATGTGATCTTGGAAAAGAATTGTTGATATGAAATTACAGACATCCCTTGAATGCCCTGATTTTGTATGGGGCATCTGGTGTAATCTGCATAACATTGGACCATTTCTCAAGCTATGGCACTTGCAAACTTGATATGGTCCTCCATAGAAGGCCGACTTCTTCTACCTAATCCTAATGCTAAACTAATCCTAATGTAGAAAATATGCCTAACTACACCTATCCGAACAATGCCAAGGAGACATGGAGAGAGAAAGTGCATGCAAAAGGAAATCCTACACTAACGAGGTGATAACACCAAGAAAAGGGGCAAGATACTCTGCTAAGGGAGGATGACACTTGGGAAAAAGGAGTTGAGGGAGGTCGATAGAACTAACACAAACCCAGATCCTAATCCACCATCAAAACTCCATGAAACACAACATCTTACACCTATAAATGTGAAATGCATGTATAGGAAACAAACACAAAATGGAGAGGCATAAAGAAATACCAAAACATAATAAAATTGTAGGTGGAAAATACAATTTTATTGCGAATATGCACGGAACCATTTTGATGCTCGAAAGGTGAATTTGCATAAGAGAAGGCTCAAGATTTCCAAAACAAAAATTTCACCTATTTTTTCATGGCTCCATCATTGGCGTGCGGCAACAAGATGTCGATAATCACTTTATGGCGCAGGTCGTGGCTCCGAATATCCCCGGAACATGGCGTCAAAGGTGAATTTGCAATATTCCAAACAAAAATTGCGGCTATTTTTTCATGGCTCCATCAATTGGCAACGTCGATGTCAATAATCATTCCCGCGCGCGTCGTGGCTCCGGCGACGCGCGTCACTGGCGGCTCCCCGATTGGCGTGGCAGCGGCCGATGGCGCGTGCGCACTGGATCATTGGCGCGCGTCTTTGGCTCCGATTGGCGTCGTCGGCTCCATTGATGGCGTCGTCGCGGCTCCATTATTGCGCTTCAGCGCTCTATTGACACACGTCACTGGCTCCAATTGACGCGCGTCACTGGATCCAATTGCGCGCATCATCGGATCATGATGAGTGTCGCGGGTCATCTTGGCGCGCGATCCTCTTGATGCGCGTCGGCTCCTATTGACGCGTGCGCTGGCCTTTAACGCGTCATTTGGCTCCCCTTGATGCGCGTCTTGGCTCCCTTACCGCGCATCGTCATGGCTCCTATTGACACGCATCTCTGGCTCCTATTGGCTCGCGCGTCTGGCGTCCATTGGCGGAAATTGACGCGTGTCAATTGAAGCCATTGATGCCCGATTTAGCCTATAAATACCCTTGACCGGTCATTTTCTCGTTTTCCTCCCCGCTCTTGAATTTTTGTAGGTCTCAATCATTGTCAAAGACTTGAAGTACAACTATAATGTCGACTTCACATGCTTCCCAACTGCAAGTTCAGGAAAAAAATCAAGAGAATCCAATTCAATCGATTTCCGAGATCAACTACGAGAATCCCTTATGCCCTCACATCCATCTTGTTTTAAATATGTCTTAGAATATAAAGATTTGATGGATGCGTGTGAATTTCTGAGGGCTCGTTAATATGCCCCATTTGAAAGCAGATCTGGATATTTTGAATTACCTTTTGTCATCCTACAATTGAGAGGACAACATTTTTATGTGACTACGAGCGATGGCCAAATGTTCCGATTCAGTATCGAAGCAAATGACATCCATCGGTTTACGGGCCTTCCGTTCAAAAATTTACCAATTATTCTGACAAGGCAACACTCGTGGAAGAAGACAAGAAATTTCTTGAATCAAAGTTTGGTTTCCATGTTGATTGTAAGTATAATTCGTTTTAATTCATATTTTTTTTCTATTTTTATTACGATACAATTTGCTTTGTTATAAATTTATAGTAATTTTCACTCTTTGCATTTGCAGCCCATGTCGATAAATCCGGGTGTGGTGTGGATACACAATCAATTGCACACCACTTTCTTGCTGCACTTATTTCATTTTTCAATCCGAGAATTGTTTTGCGGGGTCAAATGGTGATATACCAAATTGGGCCATTACATACATTGTTGCCACTATCTCAAAACAAAAATTCGATTGGTGCACATATCTATCAAAAAAATAAGAACTGAACATAACAAATTCAAAATTTTGAAAAACCTTTCATTTATTCAACAAACTATCTCCTCGGCCTTTATTATGAGGCACTTTTAAATTTAAAGATAAAAAAATTCCTACTTGCCTTTGATGAGGAGTTGATGAAGTTGTCAATTCCATTTGAAGAACAACGGTATAAAGTATTTAGTTTGTAATTGTATTTCAATTTTCGACATTATAGTGCTGATTATTAAACTTAAATTTTAATTTTTGCGAGAGAAGATATCTTGAAGCCCTTCCCGAAAAAGGCGTTATCGAGAGGAAGAGGCCAACAACACCTTTGAGGCTTCGGGGACTCCCAATCTGAAATGGAAGCTCACTCCTCTCCAAACCCTCAACAGTTTGAACTCGTTAAACGCCGAGAGAAGTAATACCTTCTCATATATTATTTACAAATTCCAAAGTTGCATATTTATTTTTCAATTTAAATTTTAACCAAATGAATTGACAACATTTAATATTGATGAATTGCGGGGACTTTGGAACATACACTGTTTCACAAACTCAACCTTCTTTGACTCACTCCATACAGATTCGCATGCATTCATATCTTACGAGCAGACACCGAGTACAACTCCTCTGAGGCCACCCGTAGCACCAGAGAAAAACAACCCCTCGACAACAAGTCTGTACAACTCTTGATAGTACGTTTAATTTGAAATTTTGACTTTATGAATTGTTTTCCTATTTTTCATTTTTTTCTTGTACTTTTCAGCACATGTCGATCTGATCAAACCATGGCACCGACACCCACTCAACCAATAATTTTTAAAATGCCAACCGGAGGAGCAGGTGAAAAAGAACATTGGTAAACGCATGCCTTTTGCTCCGGCCCCTAGTGGGACACTAAACATTGCCTCCTCCTTTCGAATTCCAACTCTCTCACTTGGTGGCTTGCCCAGTGCAATGGGCATATCTATTTTGAACAATATAAATTTAGATGAAGATTATTTGGGCATTGATAGCAATGACCCAAGCTTGGTTTTTCGATACGCGTGAGATGATTCAAGGCAGCAGGTATACTTCAAATTTCAATTTAAATATGCTTTACAATTTTGAATTACATTTCGATTTAAATTTATTTATCTAAATCTTGATTAATTTTTTCACAAACAGGATCAGCCCACCCAAAGGCAGAAACAAGTAGCAGTTGATCTTGGTGAAAGCCCCCATACTTCTCCAGCAAGATCGTCTTCATCAGATTCAGATAGTGAACAGTTGCCACCTTTTCCTTTGGAGAACTTAATTGGTTATGATTGTCAATCCCATGTCAGTGAGTTTATTCTTCCTCATATCAAATAGCTTATAGAATGGGAGAGAAGGGCTAAAGTTCTTATCAATGAGATTATTAGTCGTTATGAAAATTATTGTAGCGAGGATAGTTTATACGTTGCTGAGTCGAGAATCAACTGCGAAGATGGATTCCTTACTTACCCAAGTAAGAAGTGGGACATCACATATAACAACAACTATAAAGATGACATTTTAGATAAGGCATTAAACAAATTGGAAAATATTAGTGCGAGGCCGGGCATATTTTAACAAATGGTCGAGGACAAGGATTTGGTAGATCGCAAATGTTGAAAGAGATAGAGCGGTTGTAAGTACTATTACATTCAAACAATCATTCTTGTTAATTTGAAATTTTCATTTTTTAGTAATATTTTGAATTGACATTACTCTTTTTGTGCAGTTGAAATATGAAAATTTGAAGAGTCAGGCGAAGGTTTTGCAAGTTCACTTGGAAACAACAAAGAACAACTTATCCACAACAAAAAATTTGAAGCAAAATATTGTTTTGGTTAACAAACAAAACAATACACTAAAGCGGATAATTAAAGAGCATGGTTTCGACCCTGACATATTATTCAAAGCTAAAGCAGCAGCTGATCCAAATTTGCTGTCGCATGGAGATGTGACAAATCAAGAAGAAAGAATTTTAAAAAATCGGGACAGTCTTTGCGAGAAGATCTTATAAGTTAGGGGTTATTTTGGTGTTGGGGAAAGAGGTACACCACGGTGGAAGAAGCCGTTGGGGAAGAGAAGCGAGGAGTAGAATTGGATAAAGAAAAAGGGGTTTTGAAAACTAGAAACTTTTATTATTGAGGAAACTTTAAATATTGAATTTGAAAACTTCTACTATTGAGTATGTACTATGGTATTTGAATTTAATTATATGGATTTATATACGAGTCTTTAATTTTAATTGCATTAGATGGTGATTATCATGAATTATATGTATGTTTCTTGTTTACTTGCATTGTCATGAATTGTATGTGGGCGTAGATGATGAATGATGATAATTGATAATTAATGATAGATGATGTTGAAAGGCGATGAATGCGATAATGATATGATATATATGGACGATGATCAATTTAATGTGGACGTAGATTTATCATCAAAACACGGTAATTCTTCTTCTCTAGACTTTTGTAATTCTTCTTCTCTAGAATGGATATAGATGATAAATAAATGGAATGTGTTATAATGGATATAGATGACATTAATGATTAGAATGGATATAGATGACATTAGAGCGAATAGAATTGTAATGATATGATTATGAATTATTTTAAAAAAGCTGAATTGTTTTAATAAATTTAAATTAGATAAATAATTGTGTTAATAATAATTGTAGTGTCGAGAGTCGGGATATGATAATGATATGGTGATGATATGATATATATGGATGATGAGGAATTTTATGTGGACTTATATTTAAAATTGTATAATGTATTGTTTATCCATGATTAAAAAAATATATCAAAGGATTTTGCACATATAAAAAATAAATTAAATATAATTCTAAGAAATCAAGAAAGAATCATCAACTGCAAGAAATTAAACATAATTGCAAATATGATAGGGTTTAGCTTACCTCTTGCGTATTAGATTGCTTTGTGAAATCATCAAGGGTAACGTCTTTATGAAATCATCAAGGGTAAGCGTATTAGATTGCTGTGAAATCTTGCGTATATGATAGGGTTTGTTTTACTGACATTGTAGATAGAGGGGTGAGTTGCCTGACATTGTCAGTCCTGAGAAGTGCCAGCAACATCTTTAAATATATAGACCAACAACAATATCTTTAAATAAATGTAAATATATAGAATTAGACTGTAACATCTTTAATGATAACAAGAGCTGAAAAAAATGTAAAGTAACAAACAATAAGATTATGTTGAAGAAGATACCTATTTAAAATTGAAATCATCACCGGTAATGTGCTAGATCTTTGTCTTAAAAAAATTCAACACAAAAAATGGATTAGTAGATAGATGGGTGAGTTGCCTGACATTGTCAGTCCCGAGAAGTAACAACTTCCTCGGACGGATGTCAACCCACGTTTTCAAAAAATAAAAAGATTGTATTTAACTAAATGTAAATACATAGACCTGTAACATCTTTAATGATAACTAGAGCTGAAAAAAATGAATAGTAACAAACAATAAGATGAATAGTAATTTCAACGTTCCTATCTTTTTGTAATGTCAACATTAAGAGGTAATTCAATTATGATATTGCAATGTGTATATAAGATTATTGAAAACATCAAATATAGAAACAAAAGTCCTAAATTGTGTAAGGATATAATATTCTATCAACACTAATTCCAGAAAGTATATAGCTTAAATTAGGATTAGGGTTAAAAATAATTCACCGTTCTACCAGATGTAGGGGTATAAGTATAACGGTGATTTGAAACTGGATAAGGATGTTGTGCAGAGTGTCATAAATTTTCCTTTGAGATTTGGGATCCTAAAATCAGAGGAAATGTTCATCTATTTTAGAACAAGTTTTCTTGATGAATGTGTCATAGGGCTACTGAATGTGTCCTTTGATACTAAGATATCTAATCTATATCTAACACATACTTCACACGTGTTTATTGATCTAGGATATGTGTATGAATATTTTCAATGACTCTTCTACAACTATAAATATCATCTCTTTGTATTTTAGACCTATTAGCCTAAAAAAGTGTTTCTAATTATATACATTAGATTTACCTCATCATTCCCCCTTCGATACCTATGAGTGCTAGAAATTATGCACCAAATACACCAAAACAGGATTAAACTACTTGTAGTTCTCCAAGTGTCATGGAAGAGTAGAGGTTAGAAAAGTGTAAATGAAGATGGAGCCCTAATTTTATCCTCAAAACTTGGTAACATTGCTTGGCTTGTATTTAATTAAGGGATAGAGATATGTGATAAGGGTAAGAAGATAGATATAATCAAAATCGGATAACTCATGTATATGGTGACTTATGAAAATTAATTCTTGATCAATCAAATATAAGTTGACTAAGGTAATGTGTGAATTTGAAAAGATGACTATTGTAAGTATAAGGGCTAGTTTTGGAAATGTGAAAAATAATTAGAGGGTCATCCACATCTATTACAATATGATGGAGCACTGACACATTAAAAAACATTGATATAAAAATGCATCATCTTTGGTAGTTAATATCACAAGACTCTCGACCTTAAGTTTTTGAAAAAATTTGGTTTTAGACAACTTCATAAATCCCTTGCTTGAGGATCAATTTTTTCATCTTAGGAAACTTTTGGGAGTGAAGGCAATTTTCATTAAGGTGGGATAGTTCAGTGTTCCTCCTTCATTCCCTTTATTAAAGTACATATTAAGGGGGGATGTCAGTGTATTTAAATAACCATACACTATTGTATATAATTAAGGTGCACTTGTAATATTAGTTGTATTTTAGTATTTGGATAATTCACCCATTAGTGTACATTTATCCACATATATTAATAGGGAAGAGTATGAACCAATTTATTGACTTGATTATCTTCATTATTAATAGAAAAGTAAATTTTCCTTACAAGTTAACTACTCTCGAGTCTCCAAGGCTAATAATAGCCTCTACTTGTTTTTATAAAAGTATGGAGAGCTAGTGTTAGTGATCAATCTTGTGGAAGAGAGTTTTTATTACTATGAAGAATTCAAGCCATAACATCTTAATAAAATTGTGGTACTCATGATACTCTCGGTAAATTTGTGTTATGTCTTTACTTTAAGCTTTCATTAATTAATCATGTATACATGCTTGTGGGTGTTTGTTTTATGGTTGTTAACTACGATTTTGGAGAGTAAATTGTACATTAATAATCATCCCAAATATTTCAATTCAAATTTTCAATGATGACATCTTCAAAATGTGACACTTTCTTTTTTCTTGTCAATAGCTTCATCAAACTCGATGTTGTCTTCTGTAGAATGTGACGTGTGACAACAAGACATCAATAATCACTCGGCGCGCGTCGAACGCGTCAATGGTCTTGTAGCGCGCGCGCGCGTCACTAGATTCTATTGGCGTGCGTCACAGCTTCTATTGGCGTGCACGCGGCTCTATGCGTCACGCGTCCGTCGACGCGTCGTCGGCTCTTTCCTACCGCGCGCATCATTGGCTCCTATTGGCGCGCATCGCGGCTCTTATTATGGCGCATGCGTCATGGGCTCCTATTGACAGCGCGTCACTGGCTCCTATTGACGCGTGCGTCGCTTTGGATCCTATTGACACGCGTCACTGGCTCCTATTGGCGCGCGTCGTGCTGCTGTTATTGGCGCGCGTCACTGGATCCTATTGATGTGCGGACAGCTAGGACTATTGTCGCGCGTCAGGTAAGACCTTTGGCGTCACATCAGTGAAGCCATTGATGCTTTGATTTAGCCTATAAATACCCTTCAACCGGTCATTTTCTCGTTTTCACCTTCCCGCTCTTGAATTTTTGTAGGTCTCAATCGTTGTCAAAGATGCAAGTACAACTATAATGTCGACTTCACATGCTTCCCAACTGCAAGTTTAGCAAAAAAATCTAGAGAATCCAATTCAATCGATTTCCAAGATCAACTATAGGAATCCCTTATGCCCTCACATCCATATTGTTTTAAAGATGTCTTCAGAATATAAAGATTTGATGGATAATTTACTGAGGGCTCGTTAATATGCCCCATTTGAAATAGATCCGGATATTTTGAATTACCTTTGTCATCCTACAATTGAGAGGATGGCATTTTTATGTGACTCGAGCGATGGCGAATGTTCCGATTGATGTATCAAAGCAAATGACATCCATCGGTTTACGGGCCTTAGTTCAAAAATTTACCAATTATTCTGACAAGGCAACACTCGTGGAAGAAGACAAGAAATTTCTCGAATCAACGTTCGGTTTCCATGTTGATTGTAAGTATAATTCATTTTAATTCATATTTTTTATTCTATTTTTTATTCTGATACAATTTGTTGTTATAAATTTATAGTAATTTTCACTGTTTCGCATTTGCAGCCCATGTCAATAAATCCAGGCGTGGTGTCTAAGATGTAGCATTTCTGAGTACATGTAATTTTTGCAATGCTAGGGTCTAAGATGAGCTTTGTAACTTTGTTTGACCTGATGAGTGCAGTGGAAAAGTGTGTACTTGAAAGTATACTGGCGTGGGCAGAGTTTAAACAAAAAAAAGATCTTAAGAAAACTGATGGAACCAAGAAGGGGAAATTAATTGATGTTCCCAAACTTGATGATGCAAATCAAGCAGGGGGGAAGAATTCTGATCAATGTACTTTAATATTAACGGAGGGTGACTCAGCCAAGGCTCTTCGCTGTAAGTGTTTGTGCCTTGAATCAGGGAAATGTGAATACTGAATTTGGTAGTATTGTGACATGTTTCGACATCACTTTCCAATTTAATTTTTTGTTATTTTAGTTATCTTTATCCTATCAGGTGGCAGGAATATCTGTTGTTGGTCAAGATTATTATGGCGTGTTTCCTCTTAGAGGTAAGCTGCTCAATGTCAGGGAAGCTACCACTCACCAACAAATGGAGAATAAAGAGAAGTAAATAAAAAAATCCTTGGTCTGAGGAAGATAAAATATATGACATGACATTAAATCTTTAAGATATGGCCATCGATGATAATAATGACAGAGACCGGGTACATGATCTTTGTCTAGTATTTGTTTAGTTTACGCTTAATTCTAACACATCCTTTCTAGTGAGATCCTTTTTGACTTGTCCTTTGTCTCTTAAGGACCATGATGGTTCCCACATCAAAGGATTGCTGATCAATTTCATACACCATAAGCGGCCATCTTTGCTTAAAATTCCTTCATTTGTTGTGGAATTTATCACTCCTATTGTCGGGTAAATGTTCCCCTGTATTTGGTTGAGTGTATTGAGACTCTTTATATTTGTTTTTAAGCCTCAGAGGTTATGTATCTCCATGTCTAATTTTGGCACATGTTGATGTAGGCAACTCACAAAAATGGAAATGTGTTATCTTTTTACACCATTCCTGAGTATGAAGCTTGGAGAGAATCATTGAGTGGATCGATAATAACTTGGACCATAAAGTACTACAAAGTAATGCTAGTTTGTTTTCTCTTTATATGTTTTTAAGTTCTGGTTTTGTTCACTTGCTGATTAGGTATCACTTGTTGCTTGGACCATACAGGGTTTGGGCACAAGTACTTCTAAAGAGGGCAAGGAGTATTTCATAGATCTGGACAAGCACAAAAAATATTTTGTGTGGGTTGATGAGAAAGATGGAGATACGATTGGTGGCCTTGGCGGGGAAGAAGATAGAGGCCGAGAAAAACTAGTTGAGACAATTTGAGGTAGTTAGGCCAGGGGAGCAAGGTGAAATGAAATCTGAATTAAAATGATATTCATTTCAACACTAACAAGTTAACAGTTGCCACCTTTTCCTTTGGAGAACTTAATTGGTTATGATTGTCAATCCCATGTCAGTGAGTTTATTCTTCCTCATATCAATCAGCTTATAGAATGGGAGAGAAGGGCTAAGGTTCTTATCAATGAGATTATTAGTCGTTATGAAAATTATTGGCAACGGGATAGTTTATACGCTGCAGCTGATCCAAATTTGTTGTCGCATGGAGATGCGACAAATCAAGAAGAAAGAATTTTTAAAAATCTGGACAGTGCTGCAGAAGATCTTATAAGTTCAGGGGTTATTTCTGGTGTTGGGGAAAGAGGTACAGCCATAGTGGAAGAAGCCGTTGGGGAAGAGAGCAGAGGAGTAGAATTGGATAAAGAAAAAGAGGGTTTTGAAAACTAGAAACTTTTATTATTGAGGAAACTTTAAATATTGAATTTGAAAACTTCTACTATTGAGTATGTACTATGGTATTTGAATTTAATTATATGGATTTATATACAATCTTTAATTTTAATTGCATTAGATGGTGATTATCATGAATTATATGTATGTTTCTTGTTTACTTGCATTGTCATGAATTGTATGTGGACGTAGATGATGAATGATGATAATTGATAATTAATGATAGATGATGATGAAAGACGATGAATGACGATAATGATATGATATATATGGATGATGATCAATTTAATGTGGACGTAGATTTATCATCAAGCACAGTAATTCTTCTTCTCTAGACTTTTGAACTTGTTTTAAGATAATTATTCTCTATACTTGTAACGATATGATCATAATGTCATTAGAATGGATAAAGATGATAAATAAATGGAATGTGTTATAATGGATATAGATGACATTAATGATTAGAATGGATATAGATGACATTAGAACGAATAGAATTGTGTTAATAATAATTGTAGTGTCAGGACTCAGGATATGATAATGATATGGTGATGATATGATATATATGGATGATGAGGAATTTTATGATATGATATATATAATTCTAAGAAATCAAGAAAGAATCATCAACTATTGGTAAGAAATTAAACATAATTGCAAATATGATAGGGTTTAGCTTACCTCTTGCATATTAGATTGCTGTGAAATCATCAAGGGTAAGCGTATTAGATTGCTATGAAATCTTGCGTATATGACAGGGTTTGTTTTACCTGACATTGTAGATAGAGGGGTGAGTTTCTGACATTTTCAGTCTGAGAAGTGCCAGCAACATCTTTAAATATATAGACCAACAATATCTTTAAATAAATGTAAATATATAGAATTAGACCTGTAACATCTTTAATGATAACAAGAGCTGAAAAAATGTAAAGTAACAAACAATAAGATTATGTTGAAGAAGATACCTATTTAAAATTGAAATCATCACCGATAATGTGCTAGATCTTTGTCTTAAAAAAATTCAACACAAAAATGGATTAGTAGATAGATGGGTGAGTTTGCGACATTGTCGGTCCAGAAATGTGACTTCCTCGGACGGATGTCAACCCACGTTTTCAAAAAATAAAAAGATTGTATTTAACTAAATGTAAATACATAGACACTGTAACATCTTTAATGATAACTTGAGCTGAAAAAAATGAATAGTAACAAACAATAAGATTAAGCTAAAAAGAAATCATCACTTTGCCACTTTGGTAATGAGCTAGATCGTGTTTTAAAAAACCCAACACGAGAAATGGATTAGTAGATAGATGGGTGAATTCTGACATTTTTAGTATATAGACTGTAACATCTTTAATGATAAAGATAAAAGATAGATAAAGAAGATACCTATTTAAAGTTGAAACAATCCATTATCAATAGCTTCATCAAACTCGATGTTGTCTTATGTAGAATGTGATGAAGAGCCAATTACACTCTCAAGGTTGGGAATATTTGTACTTGTAGCTGTATTATTCACACCTCTTCTTTCGCAAAGGGAATTCCAGTGTGCAATTGCTCTATCGAACGGAAAGGTTTCGATGGAGTATCGAGAAACATAACACCTCATGTAACTTTCCAGATTTTTATCCAACCTATTTCTTAGTTTTGATTTTATAAATGACAATGCACTGAAAACCCTTTCATCCTCCACAGACCCCAAAATCATTGTTTGGCATAACTCATATAATCTGAAATATTCATTGATATCTTCTTGTAAGATAGAACTTTGATAGATTCCTCGCCATGACCTTGTAATAGCACCACTTTCGGAAGGTTGATCTAAATTCTTATATTGGTTCCTCATTGTTGTTGCAAAATTTGTTGACTAAAACTTTAATAAATGGTATTCAAAGTATACCTTTGATTTCCATACCCTTGAGCTCGACATCTTTGTAAATTTTCCATTATTGTACCCATTGATTTATGGAAATTCTTTACGACAAAGTCTGCAGACGGCCACCTTGATATTCCAAAAATTAGGATTCATCACACCCATGGCTTCAGAATTTTATCTTTCTGAAACGTTCCCTAATTTACGATGACAAGGTTTGTAAATTTTTTTAACCTTTATTCTTGTTTCAACTATATGACTCAAACAAATTACGTGTCATGGGAACATCTTCTCGTTACGATCTGTAATATCTTAACATTTTTGCAAAATGTGCATTGGTATTTCCCTCCCATTAACTTGAGTGATGCGAGAGGTGATCGTGGATATTAAATCTCAAAAAGGTGTTAGGATTTTAAGATCTAATAAATCTTTCCAATTTTCAAAAGCAGGTGCATCAAAACTATCTTGGGAAATAGTACAATATATCAAGACTTTGACATACCATTTTTCTCATCCATATAAAATCCACAATATAGATTAATCTTCCCTATGCATGCTTCATCAAGTGTATTGATCTCCTTTAACATTGGAAGAATACCAACAAATGTAAGCAATTTGTCTCCAAATCGTTAAGCGGAACAACAAGTCCCTTGCCCTATCAACTTCATGATGGTATTTTGCATGAAACCAACCAATGAAGGATACTCTCACGAACTCTGCATGTGCGGAGTTCATACAAAGAGATCCATCTAGTCTCCACATCCTTGAATTTTTTTGCCATCTGTAATTCCAATTGCAAATTTTGGAACTCGAGAAAACGCTTTGGGTTGCTTGACATATAGGCATGAATTTCTCTTATAAGGTCTTCTAATTTAGCAACATTTTCGTGGTTTCTTACCATTTTATACGCTAAATTCATTACGTGAGCCATACAATGAATTGGTAGCATATATGGGGCCCTTTGTTGTTTGTAATCTAACACAGAGCCCTGTTCGGTGACCCTACATGTGAGATGCACCATTTTCTCCAACGCATACCAACCGTAGCAATTTCATAATTAGTCATTCCAACAACATCTTTCAAATGAGAAGCAACTATTTTATATAGGTTTTCGGCATTGCGATTTTCAACCATTTTCATAACACCCAACAGATGAGGTGTCCTTATATGATTTTCTAAAGTATAGATGTGGATACATACCCATGCGGTGTTGTCATTCTTATCACTTCATCTATTGAAAGAGAGATAAATTTTGCTTTTTTACATTCTCTTTCAAATCTTCCTTATCTATCATCGAGAGGCATTTTGCCATTTCCCATCCACTACTTCGGACCAATGAGGCTGAGGTACATTCAACATTCCATTAAATTGATACAAAACTTTGAAATCGAGGAAATCCGAAATTGCTCTTCCTTTTTTAGTATTTGAAAAAGAGTAGAGAATTGTATGAATTTTGCATGTAGATTTGTTTCTTTCATCTTACCAATATGCGATGCGATCGTTCCTCCCTTTTCCAAGAGATGTATGTGTTTTTCTGCTCTGCCTCATATTCTGCTACGTATCTAACATGCATGCATTCTTTTTCAGTTTTCCACCTATGTGTTTTGATTTTCTGGCCATCCGCCCTGTTACAGTTAAATATTGTTTTCCACAATGTTTTTCTATAGTGTCAAGCTTGATTGCATTTTTGTTGCTTTCCCAATTTCCACATACATATTGTACATGTACATTCGAGATGGGATTTCTTTAGAATTAGATGATTATACGGAGTTGATAAACGGAAATTTAGCTGCCCAATCAAACTTGTATGTCTGCCAATGGTCCACATATTCTTGTTCATTTTGATGCTTTACTTTTTGAGTAGAATTTTGAGCAATATCACAATCACCTGGTTTCCTCTTTCTTGGACCGGAGTTTGATTTTGATTTCTGTCTTCCATTTTGCTGAGTGTTTGTATCTGTGATATCTAGTTGCACTTCTAGTTGCACCCCAACAGGAAAAATATCTTCAAGATCTGGCATATTATCGTAGGTTTCATTTGTTTGACTTTGATACTATGCAGAATGCATGTCCACCTCAATAATACCTTCCACACAGTTAGTATTATGATTCTTTGTGGTGGCATCTATATGATTGGTATTTACAATATTTGTATCGTAGAGTTTCCAAAATACTTGAAGAGTGATTTCTGAGATTTCTTACTTACTTTTAGGTTATTCATATTCTTTGAGCTGGCACCTTCCATTATTCTAAAAAGAGTCTGCGTCATCAAAAGAACCAAGTAGCGACTCTGTCCAGTGTCTGAGGTCTTGTCGCGCGTCCCCCATGCTAAGGTCTTTGTCACGTGTCAACTCTGCACTTATCGCGCGTCAACAACCCATTTCATGTCGTGTCGTCCCTTTATGCGAATATATCTTTCACGCATCAACCGCCCAAGTCATGTGTCAACACTTCCTCTGTCATGCATCAACACTTCCTCTGTCACACGTCAACTTCTTTGCCCAAGTCCAGCGTCAATACTTCCTGTCGCGGCGTCGATCTGTTGTAGTCATGCATCAACAATGCCCTTGTCACACGTCAACACTTTGAATTTGTCACACATCAACAATCACAAAGCTAATGAATATGAATCTCTGGTGCTTAAGGGTATGCGTGTTCAAATTTCATGAGTATTGGTAATTTGTTAAGCTACTTGAGGTATACTACCGGTGAATCACCAGGTTTTAATAGGAGATGTTTTCAAATGAAGGTGAAGCCGACCCCCCAAAAAAAATATACTATATAATTTAGGCGAACAGACACCGACCCACTCCGAATAATTCACCTTTTCAAATTTTCCTAAAATGAAAATTTTGCCATATTACGAATATTCGCCACTAGAATTATCCCTGGAATGAGAGAGAGAGAGAGAGAGAGAAAGAGTGAACTCAGATTTCTACTCCCACCCCCTAAAAACATTCATTAAATGATCTAGAAAAGGCATGGGTACCTCTGAAAATCCATTCCCTAATGTACTTAAGCTTGCTGGAGAAGAAACCAGACCATAATGCATTAAATTTTGGTGGTTGGGATACCTGGAACGACACTTTCTTGAGCTTAGAATGTTTCCTAATTTTTCACCCACCTATCCTTGTCAAAATTAATATTTTTGATTCCATGGTGTAGAGGATTTTGAGACCTTTCCAATGGTATAAAGTTTTTTGAATTTCGAGCACTAGTTCAAAAGTTATGCCCATTTGAAAATTTGTATTAAATCTGTACGAGAGATGGCGAAAATGCAAGCTTTGAAAAACAATGCCAAGGAATGAAATTACAAAGCCGCGCTTTTGTGAAAAATCAAAAAATTACAAAAACCTCCCACATACCCGCAGGCACAAATTTTCACTTTTGTCATAAAACCCCCAGGCTCGAAATTTCACATTTGCAAAAAATCCTCCCGAGCCCACAATTTCACTTTTTACACATTTGGCAAAAAAATATCCCATGGGTCCGTGAATCGCAAGCCGCACCATTTGCAAAAAAAAAAAAATGCAAAAAACTCCCATGCAGACCCATAATCCCACAATTTCACTTTTGGTGAAAAGTCTTCCCAGTCCCCCTCGCCCCACAACTTCACATTTGGTCAAAATCCTCCCTAGGCCTCGCAGCCCCGCAATTTCACTTTGGCAAAAACCTTCCCTAGGCCCGCAGACTGCAACTTCTCATTTGGAACAAGTATTCCCTAGGCCCGCGGCACCAAAATTATGCATTTGGTAAGAGATCCTCCCTAAGCCCGAAGGCCCGTGAATCGATTTGCATTGTTTTCCTTTACATGCGGACATTTCAACTTTTGATGTCCCATCTGTCACATCGTTGACCGAGCCGCTTGGGATGTTGACCTCAAACTTTGCTGATTTCACTTTTCCTATGGTGTTTTCACCTTTGCATGTCCTAACGTCTCAACTTTCTGGACACATTTCTCTACATTTTCCAATTTGCATTGTTTACTGACTTTTTCGCTTCCTCGGGTCCCGAATGTCCCGACTGAACCTTTGCAGCCTGGGACAAAAATATCCATTTTTTCCTCACAACAAAGGAATGAGGCCATTTCATCTTTGCACATCCCGTGAGTCCCAATGTCTTGATTGTCCCATGGACTACCCGGGAAATGAACCTCCACTTTTTTCACAATACACTAGAACATGCCAATTTTTTTGGATTTTTTGCAATTTTCTCTAACTTATTAGATTTTTCGTTGGATAGGTAAGTTAGAGAAGAGACAAAGGAACTTTCAAAATCTAATTTTTGGGCCTTGAACCAAATTCTACTTTCTCATCCTGAAAAAATTATGTACGTTATCAAAATTACCTTGAGGGGTGAATTTTGGATAACAATTTGGTGACTCAGCAGGGTCACCTGCCTGTTAGTTGAAATGATTAGTTGCTTTGAAACATCCATTGGGCATGGAGTCAGCATGATAATCACAATATTTGATCTGAAATTCTGAAATATGGTCCCTAAGCCACTTGGAACACCACTAGAACTGGAGCTGATCTCACCAAATGCTACCTCCAATGTACTGTGCAAGAGCAATAAAACACCACAACACACTATATAAAAAAATTAAAATCATACACACCCCAAGCGGGATGTGCAGAGTGTGCGAAAGTAATTCTACTAAAAGAAAACCTACCTACTCTACGCTAACCGGAAGCAAAGGGAACTCAAACAAATCCTACAATTGGCAAGGAGAAGTAGTTTCCTTTCTCAAGATAGGCAGCCATGTATATGATTTGGCGCTGAACATGGTTGTCATGTATGAGTAAAAAATTGACAAGAGGCTGATCCTCCACCCAAATCATCAAGGTATCAACTGGAAGAAAGACAAATACCTCTTTTAGTGTCTCTTCATTTTGATTGAAGAGGCATTCAACTTGTCCTTGGTACTTTGTAACTCATCCTCATGCTCAAGAACAAGCATGACTGGTGTTGGATCCTCTCTTGGCTCTAATGAATCCAAGTACCTAATTGGGAAAGGTTTGATCCATGAAGTTTTCCCATTACTCCGAAATTCAACTCCAAAAATGGAGTCTCCTTCGGACCTTCCTGAAAATAGAGGCTTCCTGCATGTTGATTTTTTCTTTGCATTACTTCTACAAGCAGCTGATCCTCTACCTTGATGACTGATATGTAAATGTGTGTCATTGTTGTTCCCTTCCTCCTCCTATGAAGAACATGGAAGATTTGGATCTTCCAAACTTGGTTCCATATGGACGTTGTGAACTTTAGGCTGCTGTAATTGAATGCCCTCCTTCGTGACAACAGGATCATGTGCTTGGAAGGTGGATGATGGAGGAGAAAATGATTTGATCTCCATGGGTTCCTCTCCATCAAAGAAATCCTCCAAAACAGACAGATAATCTACCTCGTTATTCTCGCATGTGCTCTACCTCCTCCATGGTGTCCTCCTGATCTACAACCTGCTCACCATGGTTCCCCTCATCCTTGAACATGAATTTTGAAAGATCAAACTCTTCTTCAACATTAGAGCTCAAAGGGGATGAAGTGGGAGGAATAACTGAAGGTTCTTCTTCGGCCTTCTTTATGCTTGAAGCCTCTAAAACTGAATTTTTCTCCTCCATAGCCAGAATGCACTCCTCTTCTTTTAGATTTGGAGTATCTACTTCTTCCTCGCTTAGACTCATTTTTTGGCTTGAATTTGATCAGCATTCTCTTCAAATAAAGTGCCAACATGGGCACTGCATTTAGAGAAAATTTATTGCTGATCATCTTATTCCACTACTGCTAAAAAATCAGCCTTTGCCACCACTGGCTCTTCAACTTTTACCTACTTCGTAGGCTTAACCATAAAGGGGATCTTTTCAATTCCAAATTTTAGAGCCAAGCTCACCAAGATTCTAATCATTTCTTCTTCTCTTGGCTATTCTTTTTACTGTTGTCCTTGACTGGATTCTTGTGTCTCTTCCCGACATGGGCTCGGGAAAGTAGGAGTGATGGGTGGGGTCTCCACTATTTATTTATTTATTTGTTATGGAGGGGAAGGTATTTCTTTTGGCTCTTGTGGAAGGGACTTATATTTGGGAAGGAAAAGGGAAGAAGAATTGAGGTGGGATGGAAGATTAGGGGATGGAGAAGGGAAATCAACACTTGGGGCAGCAAGTGAGAAACTAGAGTCATGAAACCACTGCAGTGATATTGATTGAGAAAGAGGAAAAGAAAAGCTATGAGGTGGTGGACTTACCCATTGACAAGGTTGTCTTGTATCCAACTCATAAGCCTCAATCTCCTTGGTCCACTATGCAAGTTGAAGAAGCATTGCAACCATGAAGTCAAGATACTCCTGAGGGTTGTAGTGTCTTGGAAAAGGGCCTTCCCATGGACAAGGTGCCCTGCAACCAATTTTGAATGCTTTCATTTCTGCAGTAGCCTTGAATGAACCATGTCATCCTCCATTCTTCAAATATTCTCCAGCAGATCAACATTTTCCATTTGACTTTTGTCATTATAAGCATACCCTTCTTCATGATATGTTTCATAGCCAAACTTGTTTTAGCATTATTCATATGGGTAGGCATAATGGTTCACGAATCTTATAAAATACGATTTGATCCGGAGGAGTTATGAAATACATGGGAGGTGGAATGCACTATTGTTTCTATAAGTGTGAATTCCAGGTGTTATCACCGAATCACAGCACCCCTGTGCATATACCTGAACTCACAGTGTGATTGGATAACATGGGTACTATCTCCAAGTTGTGGGACTTGCTACTTGAGATAGACCTCCAGAGAAAGCTGGTTCTTGCTCCTAAACTACCTGCCACAATCTACTCTAATGCAGGATAAGCTAACTGTTCTAATCTAAATTTCCAAGGGACCAGGGAAAGAGAATACATAAAATGAAAGCCTACACTAAAGCGGTGATACACCAGAAAAGGAGGATGTGAGAGTAGTCTCCAAATGTGTGAAATACAAAGGCAAAGTGCACACTAGAAGAGGTGATGACAGTTCTCCATAATCTAGCAAAATGCATTCACAGCAGTATTCCAAGCACACACAATGATAATGAATTCCTGCAAGAACATAATAATAGACACAATATTCTTGTGGAAAGATAAAAGGGCAAGAAGAATGCAAGAAAACACAGCAGGGGAAGATACATCCACAAACTTGTATTTTATTGCTTCCTGGTATGCACAGTTCAGTCTATTACAAGATAAGGGCCTGGATCACCATGCAAGGAGTCCACTACAAGGGCCTACAACACACTGGCTTCACAAAGAAATTTTGGCAGAGCTTTGCTACCCAAAAACTCTCTCTTTTACAATGAGCCCAACACTCCAATTTATAGAAAAAATGAGAAGGAAAAGAGAAGGGAAAATGGAAATCCCGAAATCTGTCCTTCAACCACCTGTAAGAGGAATTAAATTGAGTGAAATGGTTATACATTACTTGCAAAAGGCTCCCCATACTGTCCCATGTGCTGCAGTCAGAGAAAGGATGATGACCATGCCTCTTAATTGCACTCCCAGCTACCAAATAAAACACTGTTCTGAACCTGGCCACGTTTTCTTAAAAATATCAATCAATATCTGATCAAATCTAGAATTTATTGAATCCTGTGAATCGGGCTCGAACCATGATTCCAACGGTACCAATTTTGTGTGATTTCGTTGAGAAATGCAAAAGTTATGGCCTTCTGAGTGCGGGCAGCTATTTTGGGTCTAGCAGGCGTTTTCTGTCATTTGATGGGAATGAGCATTAACTGACTGGAGCCGAATATGTTTATTTTATTTAAATATATCTATCCTCATTAAAATTAAGAAATCTAGTTTTTGTGGCATAGAGGACATCGTGCTCATTCCAGAAAGTCCAATTTTGTGAAAATCGGAGCTCGGAGTCAAAAATTATGGCCGTTTGAAGTTCCATGGGTCAAATGTTGACTTTTCTCCTCTGCCTTCAACCGCTTCACGCTTTTCACGTCCCACGCATCCCTCTGTCCCATTTAGCACAGTGCTGAAATTTCCCATTTCGGCCAAACTGTCCGGTTCGCGTACTCGCGGCCCAGATGTCCCATTTGCTTTCGAACTGTTTGGGACAAATTTTCTGACTTCACTTGATTACTGCCGGTTCACGTCCTTTTGTCCCGTGTGTCCCTGACTGAAAGTTCTCATTTCGGCCGATCCGGCCGGTTCAGCGTACTTCACGTACCTTCGGCCCAACTGTTCTGGGCTGCCTTGACTCATTTCGGGCCGATCCGATGGGATTCGCATTTTTGTCCCGTAGCGTCCCGGACTAAAAGTTCTCATTTCGCCAATCCGGCTGGTTTTGCGTACTTCACGTACCTTGCCCAAGCTGCTTCGGGCTGCCTTGACTCATTTCGGCCGATCCGGCCGGTTCGCGTACTTTTGTCCGCAAGCGTCCGGTTACCTATTTCAACAGATTAGTCAATTTTTCAACACCGGCCAGTTCGGATCTCCGCGTCCCGCGCATCCCTTTGTCCCATTTGTCCCAAATGCTGCGGACCACCTGGCGGCCTTCGGCCGGTTCGCATCTAGATGTCCGTCTGTCCCGACTATTGCAAGGACCAGGACTTAGCCATTTTTCATGATTTTTTCTGGCCCGAGCTTATTTTTTTGCAATTTTTTCACATTTCCTCAGAACTTGCTCTCTTCTTCTTGGACGGGGAGTTTTCTGGAGTTGCCAAAAACAACACAAAGGCTTTGGAACACACAATTTCCTTTTAAAACTAATGTTCCCTGAATTATATAATTCGCATATTTACAATATGGAACACACATTCAATGCCATTCAATCTTATAATGATTCTATATGTGCTGTAAATGACTCAAGAACTCGCCGATCTCCCATTTTCATGGCTCGGAGTTTCAACGATCCTTCATTTCATGACTCGCAACAACCGATCCTTCATGTTCGTTCATGCATAGTATATTATATATACAAGTTCTCTTAACCGTTATCGGTTATCGAAGTGATCCATTTAAGAAGCCTATCTGAATATCTGTTACTGATATTCATCTGACATCCTGCATCTTAAATTAAGTGATTAGGACAACGCAACCAACACTTGCGATACTTTGGCCAAAGATTTTCACATGCTTTGCATGATCATATTCCTGGATGTGATACACATCAATGGAATACGTCCTTCACTTCACTTCACCTGTTATCTAGAATGGTCTTTCCTGGTTCCTACCAGTCCTTTCAATTTAAGGTCAGATTTAAACTTCCAATTTCCAACTAGCAATATGAACGAATATAGGAAGGCACTCCTGGTAACTAAAGATACGCAGACATACGGTGTCGTTCCCCACGACTCCGTGTGTCTAGTTATCTTTAGTCCTCCGGAGTCACTCCGTATACGTGATCATACTCCTATCCCCAGCCAAGAACTTCACATTCAGCCTATGTATTCTTGATGTTTTAATTCGGGAGGGCATTGTAATATGTCAGCTATAACATTGTGTCGTCATGAAGACCCCATCTTCATGAAGACACCGTGCTGTAGCTGGCGTATGTCAATGTCCTACGGAATCCTCCCATCGAGAGTACACATCCTGCTCAAGTGATTTGGATATGATCTTAATATTTAAGATCAACTTTCAGCAACCATGCTGATCCTTTATCCTCGTTCCCGTTACAGTTGTACGTAGCTAAGAGAGACTAAATCCGTCTTCTAGCTTGCTTTACATCTTCTCCTTCTTACCGAAGGGTGCATTTTTCCCTACTTGGTTCTCTTCTTAATCATTGGATTAAGCAGCCTGTTACCGACGGACGTGATAAGTTTAACCTATTAAACTTAACCAAGATTTTTACAACTGTAACTAAATTCAGAATTCCAGCTTATTAGACGTCATTTAAACGAGGTCTAATTCCCAATAAATGTATTCATTTATTCTCCTTAACCTTACATAGTTAAGGTCCATTAGCTCTGGATATATTTATCCCATATCCTTTCTTTCTGAATTTAACATACGAGGTTATTAATGGAGTTCGAAACGAAGTTCGATTACTCCTAATTTAATTGATATTCCTTAGCTTCCAAGCTAATCCTGAATACCTATCAGTTATGGAATCATATTCTTCCTAATCCTTTTAATGTCAATTAAGAATTCATCTTTACCCAAGTATGAACTAATTGCACATTTCAACTTAAAAGTTGCATTTAGGTAAGAATAGATATCAATTCCTTTTTAACATCCATCCAAGGACAATTAAATAAATCCAAATCAAGAAATAACATTTTATTTCCAATTAATCAACAATATCAAACTGATATAGTTATTAAAATATCACACTTGTATTTGTATTCATCAATCCATTTCATAATCCATACATTTGCCAATCCAACTGACTGGACTTTGTTTATATAAAACATCATTACAACTCATAGATAGAAGAATGTACTTTCTTCTTTTCACAATTCCTCATAGAGGAATAATAACTAACAAATACAATTCATCTTCTGATAATCAAAAGAAGCATCAGAAAACAGCCATGTCTTCATTCTAATCAATTTCCATCTGCAAAATTACTTGCACGGGTCAGTTCAATGAACTGAGCATATTAAGCACTTGTCATTAAAATGAGGTGCTTCAATTAACTGTCTCAATAAAAGAACCCTGCTTTTATGAAACGACAGTATGAACATCAATCAAGAATCAAGCATCAAAAGAATGGACAACATAACAACTGAACCATCTAAATACCATCCCAATCAGCCAAAGAATTGCTGTCCTATTTTCCACATAACCGTTACAAGTTCCAAATTACAATATTTGTAAAGTTTAGGAATACAAGTAGCATACTGCTGATATAACTTAACTGTTATCCTTTCTATTCCTTTCATTAGTAATAAATGCAAAGGGTAAAACTAACTGAAACGTAAACCAATTACTTTCCTTTCAGTTCATGCAACACATTTGATTCCAAGCAATCACGCACAGACGAGAAAGCAAACAACAATGCATATAGTTGCTCATACCCAAGCAATACAAAATTCGTTCTTAAACGATTACAGGATTTCAACCGTATGAAAGAAGAAGAAAAGATCATTTTTCCAAGTTATCCATCCACATTCCTATCTCTTTCCTCATGACTGTTCTAAAAATTGAATCCAAACGAGACACAAATCAAGATAACAGTTCAGAGTGAAACTTACAAAATCCATTCGGAATTCACTTTCCAGCAGCAAGAATAATTTCATTCATAATCAGCTTTAAATGAAAACAAGGAAGAATTTATCGTCCTTATCAATAATTCATTTAAATCAGGCTCATATGAATACCCAAAAACAGGTTAATACAACATCATATTTATCATAGAACAAATAGTATAAGGATGCATACTATGTACTTACTGTACTAGAAGAATCCATACTTCTTTCACTGTATTTTTAACCAAATAACAGTTATACAATCACGAAATCAATTATTCACATGACTTTCTATTTCCATGAACGCATACAGTTCAAAATACAATTTACTCATTGTTGTTACCTACAGCAAGACCAATCATAATGCACAGTAAGGCTTCCAATGCTATTTCCAGAATTCAAACAAAAAGAGAAGAATTCGTTCCTTTAACTATTCAAATAAGAAAACAACCATTTTCTTCAACTCAACAAGAATTATTCATGCCGATTTCATTTTTCTTGAATGACAGTGCAAAGATCAGAAGACCACACGAAACATTCAAAATTCCCGTTTGTACAGAAAAATAACAGCACTCAGAAAACCATCTAAATGCCACTGTAATCTTTGTCAAGTTGAACTTATAACGTTCATCAAAAACCAAATTACTGTTTCCTTTGAATCGAAAACAACAGAAGAAAGAAGAATTTGTTTCCCTATAATTTCAGTAAGAAACAATCATCTTCTACAAGGAATTAAAACACCCAATTCGTGTTTACCTTACCAGGACAGCTCAATTCATAATGACAATTGAACAATCGTTCATAATGAATAGCAAACTCACATAGTCCGAACTGTTTCAATTCAATAACCCATAAACAATGAAGACTCGATTTGTATTCCTTGCCAACTAATGTTTCTACCTGAATCCATTTTTCTATTCACAATGATGTACAGAACCCAAAATGTGATTTTCATACAACAATACCCTTATTAATGAAAACCCGCATAGGATATCGATGCACAACAAGGTCATCAAAACAGAGACTCAAGCAGATCAACAAAACCAAATTTCTATATTTTTCCATTTACTTGTACAGAAAACAAGCCGAGATAGTAATCGTGACAACAGTCCGAACAGAAAACCAAACAACATCAATAAAACACAACAAAAATCATCCTGTCCTCACAGCAAGGAAGGAATGTAATCAAATGCAAGTTCAGAAGAAAACAGTTAACTTTTTCCTACTTCCACGAATACCCAAAACGTTATTCGTTCATTCTTTATGCAAGAAAAAGGGACAACAATAAAATATTACCATTACTCCCTATAAATCGAGTTCATAAGCTCAATAAAACCCAGATGCTATTTCCATCAAAATCCAAAACAGCAGAAGGAAAAGGATCTTATTTCCTTTTTAAAGATTTCAGTATAGAAACAACATCAAACAACTCACACATCCTGTATAGTTTTATCACTGAAATTCATATATCAAAGAACAATTGCTCAACACTGAAAGACAACTCCTATTGTCTGTACAGATTTCATCATTCAAGTTCGTAAAACAAAAGAACGATTGTACAGTGATGAGAACAACACATACTGCCTGTTCCATTTTCATATAACCATTAACAGAGAAAAATACCCAAAACGTTATTCTCCAAACTGTCAAACAACCCACACAGCAAGTTCGTATTTCCTACTCCAATTCATACAAAGACAGATCAACACAACAACAAGAAACGATTCCACTCATATCATTTCAAACAATGACAACAAAATCGAATAAATCCAAAACCCAAGAGCAGGGTTGTTTTAATGAGACGCTTAAACAAAGCAAGTGTTTTAAAGAGAAGGGCTTAACATGCCTGTAATTTCTTTTCCAAAACTCGAAGAAAACCACGTTTACAGAAGGTGTTTCCTTCCACGGCGACAAAGCAAGCTTCCAAACAATCCTTTCCTCTTCAGGCTCAGCAACAGCCTCCAAATTTCCAAAGAAAAGTGATAAAAACCAAATGAAACTGGTTCGACAGAACCAAGCAAAAACCAAATGCAGAGCAACTTCTCAAAATCCGAATCAACACAATAAACAATCAACATTTCCTCCATACACTTTCCAAGGCGGGCTGGTCACGAAGACCAAAAAAATTTAAATGCATTAAAGGCTCAGCCTTTTCCTATTTTCTCACGCCACCGCCGACTTGGGTTGGCGAACTCTCAAATTCAAATTTTGCATGCAAAACCAAATTTAGTTTCATAACCAACTAGCTACCTCCATCTTTCTCCCTGTTCCCGCCAAACTGGCGCTGTCCACATAAGGACTCACATTAACTGCCATTAATTCCCTTTCATCCTTATCCTCTTCCCCCAAGGGTCTGCGCATCCCCTTCTAGGTTAGGATTAGTTTAGGATTCATATTAGTGTTCGACCTAGGTCATAGCCTAGTCTTTAGGTTAATAGAACTTAGGTTTATTTCCCCTTTTTTTTTATATAATTTAAAAATCCACTTAGGATAGTAGTTTAGGATGTAAGGTAGAGCTTAGGATTAGATTAGGATCTAATTCCCTCTAACACCTAACACTAATCACCTTCAATCCTGTCAAGTCTTCCCGACTGACTTCTCAATTTCAACACTGTACAGGACATTCCGTCCTTTGTTAACATGCCTGAGCCACCCGTATCCCGGCATTCCTCGCCTTACGGGGTCTCACGTTACGACAGTGTATGGTTCGTGAATCGAACCCTTTTCCGTTGGCATCTACGTGCCAACTATTCATACCTGTAATCAGGTGCTGTACATTTATATCAACCTTCAATTTGGTTCAAGAGTAAATCGACAAAGCGATCACAAGAAGGCCACAACATAAAGAATTCAGCAAGCATACGACAATACGACAATCTTGTCGTCACATCGCAACACACAAGTAATAATAACTGCATTGTCCCATGCAAATAAATTACAGCATGCAAGAATCCAGATTTGCAACACATTCCCTTAAGATCAAAATATATCTTAACATGTTTGCCTTCATTTCAGCAGTTACAACAGTATGAAAAATAATCACCAAGATAACTTACAAAATCAGGGTGTTACATTCCTCCCTCCTTAAAGAATCATCGTCCCGATGATCAGATTAAACAAATCAAGGAGTTCCTAGGACAAAGTTCAGTTATTGTCCTTCCATTCATAAGTTCATACCAAAAATAGATTCACTCTTAAAAACAACGTTTTAAGACAACTGTACAATAGACTAATAATTGTCTAAATTTGGTAGAATTATCAGTTTTTTGAATTTCAAATTCGATTAAACAAATGTGGAAAAGTAGATCTCATTTCTTCGAGATTTTCCCAAGTTGCACTTTCTTCGCTGAACTGGTCCCACTGGACCTTACATTGGTTCACTTCACGTGATTTCTTAAGTACAACTGGCGAGTTCCCAGCACTCGAATGGGCTTAACCACGATTATTCCTGGGTCTTGGACCTGCAAGGAATTCCAATTCAGCACATGTGATAAATCTGTCACGTATTTCTTAAGCAAAGAAATATGAAAAACATCATGCATTTGAGACAAAGCAGGAGGTAATGCTAGACGATAAGCTACAGGGTTGATTATTTCAACAATTTCAAAAGGTCCCACGTATCGTGGCGACAACTTGGCAGCCTTGCCAAAAGTTATTGAGCTCTTTTTCGGCTTCACCCGAAGAAAGACCTTCTCTCCCAGTTTATAATTCCTGTCAACCCGCTTTAAGTCTGCATAACTCTTTTGCCTATTGGCAGCCTCCTTTAGATGTTCCCGAATCATTTTGATTTGTTGTTCCATTTCCATAAGGATTTCTGGCCCAATTACCTCTCTGTCCTCAATGTTGTCCCAGCTGACAGGGGTTCTGCATTTTCTTCCATACAATGCTTCAAAGGGCGCCATTTTTAAAGAGGCATGATAGGTGTTATTGTAAGCAAATTCTACCAGTGGAAGGTATTCCTCCCATTTATACTGCTGGTCCATGCAATACATCCTTAACATGTCCTCTAAAACCTGATTGACTCTCTCAGTCTGTCCATCCGTCTCCGGATGATATGCAGAACTGAAGTTTAATTTAGTTCCCAAGGCCGCATTAAGCGTTTGCCAAAACCTTGATGTCATCCTCGGATCTCTGTCCGATATGATTAATTCCGGTATTCCATGCAATCTGAAGATTTCATGTACAAATCTTCTTGCTAACACTGGTGCATCGTCCTTCAAATTACCAGCAATGAAGTGTGCCACTTTGGTCAATTTGTCGACTACAACCAGGATAATGTCATGCTTATTTCTTGACATAGGCAATCCTTGAATGAAATCCATCGTTATCACTTGCCATTTATACTGTGGAATACTGTGGGGTACAATAATCCTGCGGGATGCATATGTTCCGCCTTAACACGCTGACATTCCAAGCAGTGTGTTACAAATTCCACCACATCCTTTTTCATTCCCTTCCAGAAATATTGCTGCTTAAGATCAGCAAGCATTTTCGTAATGCCAGGGTGTCCAGAAAAAGGTGAATTATGAAATTCAGTTAACAATTTCCCTCTTAAGTCATTCGCCAAAGGTATATATACCCTGTTTTCGAACCTCAGAATTCCTTCATTATCAAAACGGAATCCTTTATACCTGACATCCTTCGGGTCTGCAGCAAGTGTTGTTTTGACTTGCTGGAAATAAGGATCTGATTCCAAGGCATCTTTCACCTCATCCTTAAACTGAGTTCTTAACGTTATAAGAGCAGAGATATGCTTCCTTCGACTCAGAGCATCTGCTACTCTATTTTCCTTGCCCTTGATGTAGCTTATATCAAAATCATACTGAGACAGAAATTCTAACCATCTTCGCTGCCTTGCATTCAGATTTCATTTGTAAAAATATACTTCAGCCCCAGATGGTCTATTTTTAACTCAAAAGGCTTGCCTAAAAGGTAATGCCTCCACATTTGAAGTGCATGAACAATGGCAGTGAGCTCTAGATCATGTGGAGCATAATTCTGTTCATGTAACTTAAGCTTTCTGCTTTCATAAGCTATGACATGGTTATTCTGTAACAGAATACCTCCAAGGCCTTCTCCTGAGGCGTCCGTTACAACCATAAAATTTCCATTTGGATCAGGTACAGTCAAAATAGGTGCTGAAGTTAACTGTTCCTTTAAATTCTTAAAGGCAGATTCACATTTGTCCGTCCAGACAAATTTCTTATCCTTCTTTTGCAACGAAGTGATTGGGGCAGCAATTTTTGAAAAGTCCTTAACGAACTTTCGATAATATCCAGCCAAGCCCATGAAGCTCCTCACTTCGTGCACGTTCTTAGGCGCAGGCCACTCAGTTATAGCTGTGATCTTTGAAGGGTCAACAACTATCCCATTCTTGCTTATTACGTGTCCCAAATAATGCACCTCTGCATCATAAAAGGAACATTTGGACAGTTTACCATACAACTTCCTCTTTCTTAAAATTTCCAGCACTATTCTTAGATGTTCTTGGTGCTCTTCGACATTTTTAGAGTATATAAGAATGTCATCTAAGAATACAAGCACAAACTTGTCTAAGTATTCTTGAAAAATATTGTTCATCAGATTCATGAAGGCGGCAGGTGCATTAGTCAACCCAAAAGGTAACACCGTGAACTCATAATGCCCGTACCTTGTTCTAAAAGTTGTTTTATGAATATCTTCTTCCTTTATTCTCAGCTGATGATACCCAGATCGAAGATCTATTTTTGAATAAACTGATGCTCCTCGCATCTGATCGAACAGATCATCAATCCTAGGAAGTGGGTATCGATTTTTAATAGTTGCTTTGTTCAGCATTCTGTAATCAATGCACAGCCTCAATGTGCCATCCTTTTTCTTTACAAAAATTACCGGCGCTCCCCAAGGTGAGACGCTCGGTCTTATCAGCCCCTTAGTCAAAAGTTCTTGTAACTGAGCCTTTAGCTCTACCAACTCAATGGTGGTCATTCTATAAGGTGCCTTAGATATGGGTTCAGTTCGGTTTGATTTCTATTGCAAATTCAAACTCACGTTTGGGTGGAAGACCTGGCAATTCCTCCGAAACACATCACGGAAACCCCTTAACAATGGATATCTTTCCATGAAGTCATTATCTTCCTCAACATTTTCTGTCATTTTTACTGCATACAGAGTGCAGCCTCTGTTTTTAGCCCTTTTTAGTTGCATAGCCATCAGTTTCCTAACTGCAACTTCCCGTTTTACACCTTGAATGACTGCTGCTTTCTGCAGGTCATCGAAACAATGATTTGTTTTTCATAACAGTCAACCTTTGCCTTATGTTCAGCCAACCAGTTAACTCCAATAATGATATCATATGATCCTAGAGGAGTGACATACAAGTCAACTTTGGTGGAGAAACTAGGCAAGTCAAGAATTGCCCCAAAAAGGCACATTTCGACTGTATGGACAACATTATTCCCATAATGCACTGTCCATGTTTTATCCATTCTTTCAGCCTTTCTTTTTAATTTCATTGCAAGTTTAGCAGAAATAAAGCATTCAGTAGCTCCAGTATCAAAAAGTATGACTACAGGTGTACCGAATAACTTACCCGAAACTTCTATGGGCGTAACTTGCTTTTCAGCTTGTCTGTTAGCCACTGCAGCGTGTATCCTATGCTGCTGACCGCGATCATCCTTCTTCAGAGGACATAGTGATTCGCATAGTGGTCCTTTCCACAGTTGAAGCATCCTCCAACTGGCCCTTTTCTAGGCTCAAATTTGTTACCAGCCTTGAAGTTATCATTCTGGCTTCCATAGGACTTTTGTCCAATGCCATTAACTTTTGTGAAGTTGTTCCGCACACTATTTACAGGTCTGTTCATCACAGATTTCTTGTTGTTATCTACAACAGTTTTGTTTTTCACACCAAACCTTTTCCAAGGTCCCCTTTTTGGTGCAAGAGATGAAGAAGAATTGGGAATCTTCTTCCTTATCTCTTCCCTGTGAGCAGATATTGCTCTCAATTTCTGTTCCTGTCTGATTGCCTTTTCGACAACTCCATCCATGGTGGTTGGGCCATGGACATCCACTTCACCACCAATGATGGGATTCAGTCCCATTATGAATTTCCGTATTCTGAACTTCTCATCAGCTTGGTACTGCGGCACATACTTAAGGAGTTTAGTAAACCCTTCCCAGTATTCCGTCACCGACAGCCTTCCTTGTGACCAGTTCTGAAATTCAGTCATTTTCCTATCAAAATAGAGTTGAGGCAGCCATCGTTGCCTAAAATAACCCTTAAATTGATCCCATGTTATGTCTGATTCGACAATATTCAGCTCAACCTTACGGTTGTCCCACCATGATGATGCTTCATGAGAAAGCTGATATGCTCCCCATATCGCTTTAGTCTCTTCGGAGAAGTTTCTTATTGCAAAGTATTTCTCCATTTCACTGAGCCAATTCTCAGCTCCGTCCCCAAGGGTTGTTCCATCAAACTTTGGAGGACTTATTCTCTTTATATCATTTGTAAGTTCAGCTGCTAATCTTGCCCTTTTATTTTCAGGGGGATTAGGAGCAATTACATTATTATTATCAACACCCGGATTCCCTCCGTTGATGTTGTCCACAGGAGGCAGCTGATCATTTATTTCAGCTTCATCTTCCTCCTCTTCATTGCCCATTGATTGTTGTTCCAGAACAGTCAAACGATCCCTCGTATCAAGTAGGGCAGCAAGGATTTCATCCAGCTTTTGAGCAGTAGCTGCTTCTCCACCCTGTAATGGGTTATTCGCAGCATTCCCTCTTGTTCTGACCATTTTCTATTCAATAAGAAAATGTAAACCTTATTAATATCGTGGACTCATTAGGTCCAAGAGCTGCAACCTTCAGCTCTGATACCAAGATGTAACATCCCCATTTTAAGATACTAGAACAAGGGAAATTTTTTTTTTTGTATAACATTCTCTGTTATGAATTATATAATTCAAACACACGTTCAAGTTTTAATAATTGTTCTCTGCCCAAACAACACAGTTTGGAACACACAATTTCCTTTTAAAACTAATGTTCCCTGTTCGCATATTTACAATATGGAACACACATTCAATGCCATTCAATCTTATAACAGATTCTATATGCTGCTGTAAATGACTCGAAGAACTGCCGATCTCCCATTTTCATGGCTCGGAGTTTCAACGATCCTTCATTTCATGACTCGGCAACAACCGATCCTTCATGTTCGTTCATGCATAGTATATTATATATACAAGTTCTCTTAACCGTTTCCGGTTATCGAAGTGATCCATTTAAGAAGCCTATCTGAATATCTGTTATTGATATTCATCTGACATCCTGCATCTTAAATTAAGTGATTAGGACAACGCAACCAGCACTTGCGATACTTTGGCCAAAGATTTTCACATGCTTTGCATGATCATATTCCTGGATGTGATACACATCAATGGAATACGTCCTTCACTTCACTTCACCTGTTATCTAGAATGGTCTTTCCTGGTTCCTACCAGTCCTTTCAATTTAAGGTCAGATTTAAACTTCCAATTCCAACTAGCAATATGAACGAATATAGGAAGGCACTCCTGGTAACTAAAGATACGCAGACATACGATGTCGTTCCCCACGACTCCGTGTGTCTAGTTATCTTTAGTCCTCCGGAGTCACTCCGTATACGTGATCATACTCCTATCCCCTAGCCAAGAACTTCACATTCAGCCTATGTATTCTTGATGTTTTAATTTGGGAGGGCATTGTAATATGTCAGCTATAACATTGTGTCGTCATGAAGACCCCGTCTTCATGAAGACACCTTGCTGTAGCTGGCGTATGTCAATGTCCTACGGAATCCTCCCATCGAGAGTACACATCCTGCTCAAGTGATTTGGATATGATCTTAATATTTAAGATCAACTTTCAGCAACCATGTTGATCCTTTATCCTCGTTCCCGTTACAGTTGTACATAGCTAAGAGAGACTAAATCCGTCTTCTAGCTTGCTTTACATCTTCTCCTTCTTACCGAAGGGTTGCGTTTTTCCTACTTGGTTCTCTTCTTAATCATTGGATTAAGCAGCCCGTTACCGACGGACGTGATAAGTTTAACCTATTAAACTTAACCAAGATTTTTACAACTGTAACTAAATTCAGAATTCCAGCTTATTAGACGTCATTTAAACGAGGTCTAATTCCTAATAAATGTATTCATTTATTCTCCTTAACCTTACATAGTTAAGGTCCATTAGCTATGGATATATTTATCCCATATCCTTTCTTTCTGAATTTAACATACGAGGTTATTAATGGAGTTCGAAAGCGAAGTTCGGTTACTCCTAAGTTAATTGATATTCCTTAGCTTCCAAGCTAATCCTGAATACCTATCAGTTATGGAATCATATTCTTCCTAATCCTTTTTAATGTCAATTAAAAATTCATCTTTACCCAAGTATGAACTAATTGCACATTTCAACTTAAAAGTTGCATTTAGGTAAGAATAGATATCAATTCCTTTTAACATCCATCCAAGGACAATTAAATAAATCCAAATCAAGAAATAACATTATATTTCCAATTTAATCAACAATATCAAACTGATATAGTTATTAAAATATCACACTTGTATTTGTATTCATCAATCCATTTCATAATCCATACATTTGCCAATCCAACTGACTGGACTTTGTTTATATAAAACATCATTACAACTCATAGATAGAAGAATGTACTTTCTTCTTTTCACAATTCCTCGTAGAGGAATAACAACTAACAAATACAATTCATCTTCTGATAATCAAAAGAAGCATCAGAAAACAGCCATGTCTTCGTTCTAATCAATTTCCATCTGCAAAATTACTTGCACACGGATTCAATGAATCGAGCATATTAAGCACTTGTCATTAAAATGAGGTGCTTTAATTAATCTGTCTCAATAAAAGAACCTCGCTTTTATGAAACGACAAAAATGAACATCAATCAAAAATCAAGCATCAAAAGAATGGACAGCATAACAACTGAACCATCAAAATACCATCCCAATCAGCCAAAGAATTGCTGTCCTATTTTCCACATAACCGTTACAAGTTCCAAATTACAATATTTGTAAAGTTTAGGAATACAAGTAGCATACTGCTGATATAACATAACTGTTATCCTTTCCATTCCTTTCATTAGTAATAAATGCAAAGGGTAAAACTAACTGAAACGTAAACCAATTACTTTCCTTTCAGTTCATGCATCACATTTGATTCCAAGCAATCAAGCACAGACGAGAAAGCAAACAACAATGCATATAGTTGCTCATACCCAAGCAATACAAAATTCGTTCTTAAACGATTACAGATTTCCAACTGTATGAAAGAAGAAAAGATCATTTTTCCAAGTTATCCATCCACATTCCTATTTCTTTCCTCATGACTGTCCTAAAAATTGAATCCAAACGAGACACAAATCAAGATAACAGTTCAGAGTGAAACTTACAAAATCCATTCGGAATTCACTTTCCAGCAGCAAGAATAATTTCATTCATAATCAGCTTTAAATGAAAACAAGGAAGAATTTATCGTCCTTATCAATAATTCATTTAAATCAGGCTCATATGAATACCCAAAAACAGGTTAATACAACATCATATTTATCATAGAACAAATAGTATAAGGATGCATACTATGTACTTACTGTACTAGAAGAATCCATACTTCTTTCACTGTATTTTTAACCAAATAACAGTTATACAATCACGTAATCAATTATTCACATGACTTTCTATTTCCATGAACGCATACAGTTCAAAATAAAATTTATTCATTGTTGTTACCTACAGCAAGACCAATCATAATGCACAGTAAGGCTTCCAATGCTATTTAATTCAAACAACAAAAAGAGAAGAATTCATTCCTTTAACTATTCAAATAAGAAAACAACCATTTTCTTCAACTCAACAAGAATTATTCATGCCGATTTCATTTTTCCTTGAATGACAGTGCAAAGATCAGAAGACCACATGAAACATTCAAAATTCCATTTGTACAGAAAATAACAGCACTCAGAAAACCATCTAAATGCCACTGTAATCTTTGTCAAGTTGAACTTATAACGTTCATCAAAAACCAAATTACTGTTTCCTTTGAATCGAAAACAAAAGAAGAAAGAAGAATTTGTTTCCCTATAATTTCAGTAAGAGACAATCATCTTCTACAAGGAATTAAAACACCCAATTCGTGTTTACCTTACCAGGACAGCTCAATTCATAATGACAATTGAACAATCGTTCATAATGAACAACAACTCACATAGTCTGAACTGTTTCAATTCAATAACCCATAAACAATGAAGACTCGATTTGTATTCCTTGCCAACTAATGTTTCTACCTGAATCCATTTTTCTATTCACAATGATGTACAGAACCCAAAATGTGATTTTCATACAACAATACCCTTATTAATGAAAACCCGCATAGGATATCAGATGCACAACAAGGTACAGTCAAACAGACTCAAGCAACAAACCAAATTTCTATATTTTTCCATTTACTTGTACAGAAAAACAAGCCGAGTTGGTAATCGTGGCAACAGTCCGAACAGAAAACCGAACAACATCAATAAAACACAACAAAAATCATCTTGTCCTCACAGCAAGGAAGGAATGTAATCAAATGCAAGTTCAGAAGGAAAACAATTAACTTTTCCTACTTCCACGAATACCCAAAACGTTATTCGTTCATTCTTTATGCAAGAAAAAGGGACAACAATAAAATATTACCATTACTCCCTATAAATCGAGTTCATAAGCTCAAATAAAACCCAAATGCTATTTCCATCAAATCCAAAACAGCAGAAGGAAAGGATCTTATTTCCTTTTTAAAGGTTCCAGTATAGAAACAACATCAAACAACTCGCACATCCTGTACAGTTTTATCACTGAAATTCATATATCAAAGAACAATTGCTCAACACTGAAAGACAACTCCTATTATACATACATGATTTCATCATTCAAGTTCAGAAACAAAAGAACGATTGTACAAAGTTGATGAGAACAACACATACTTCTATTCCGTTTTCATATAACCATTAACAAGAGAAAAATACCCAAAACGTTATTCTCCAAATCAAACAACCCACACAAAGCAAGTTCGTATTTCCTACTCCATTCATCAAAACATCAGATCAAATAAAGAAAAACGATTCCACTCATATCATTTCAAACAATGACAACAAAATCGAATAAATCCAAAACCCAAGAGCAGGGTTGTTTTAATGAGACGCTTAAACAAAGCAAGTGTTTTAAAGAGAAGGGCTTAACATGCCTGCAATTTCTTTTCCAAAACTCGAAGAAAACCGCGTTTACAGAAGGTGTTTCCTTCCACGGCGACAACAGCAAGCTTCCAAACAAGCTCTTCCTCTTCAGGCTCAGCAACAGCCTCCAAATTTCCAAAGAACAGTGATAAAAACCAAATGAAACTGGTTCGACTGAACCAAGCAAAAACCAAATGCAGAGCAACTTCTCAAAAATCCGAACAACACAATAAACAATCAAAATTTCCTTCATACACTTTCCAAGGCGAGCTGGTCGCGAAGACCAAAAAAATTTAAATGCATTAAAGGCTCTGCCTTTTTCTATTTTCCCACGCCACCGCCGACTTGGGTTGGCGAACCATCTAATTCAAATTTTGCATGCAAAACCAAGTTTAGCTTCATAACCAACTAGATCTCTCTAGTTTTTCCCTGTTCCCGCCAAACTGGCGCTGTCCATAAGGACTTCCCATTAATGCCATTAAACACCCTTCATCCTTATCCTTTTCCCCCAAGGGTCTGCACGTCCCCTTCTAGGTTAGGATTAGTTTAGGATTCATATTAGTGTTCGACCTAGGTCATAGCCTAGTCTTTAGGTTAATAGAACTTAGGTTTATTTCCTCTTTTTTTTATATAATTTAAAAATCCACTTAGGATAGTAGTTTAGGATGTAAGGTAGAGCTTAGGATTAGATTAGGATCTAATTCCCTCTAACACCTAACACTAACCACCTTCAATCCTGTCAAGTCTTCCCGACTGACTTCTAATTCCAACACTGTGCAGGACATTCCGTCCTTTGTTAACATGCCCGAGCCACCCGTATCCTGGCATTCCTCGCCTTACAGGGTCTCACGAATTACTGACACGATAATTGGTATGGTTCGTGAATCAAACCCTTTTCCGTTGGCATCTATGTACAACTGTTCATACCCGTAAGATCAAAATAATCGTGTGTTTGCACATTTATATCAACCTGCAATTCAACATCAAGAAAGTGTTTACCAAGAGTAAATCGAAAAAGCTGTTGATATGATTACAAGAAGGCCACAACATAAAGAATTCAGCAAGCATACGACAATTTGTCGTCACATCAAGCAAACACACAAGTAATGATAATAATGTTGTCCCATGCAAATAAATTACATGCAAGAATCCACTAAGAGGTTATAGCAGCAAGAAAAACACATTCCCTTAAGATCAAAATATATCTTAAGGTCAAATCCATTCCCCAATGTACTCAAGCTTGTTGGAGAAGAAACAAGACCATACTTGCATTAAATTTTGGTGGTTGGGATACCGAACTGTACTTTCTCAAGATAAGCACGTTTCCCAATTTTTCACCCACTTGACCTCATCAAAATTAATATTTTAGGCTTCCATGGCATAGAGGATGTCGAGACCTTTCCAATGGTATAAAGTTTGTTGAATTTCAAGCATTGGTTAAAAATTTATGCCCATTTGAAAATTTGCATTAAATCCGTACGAGAGATGGCAAAAATGCAAGCTTTACAAAACGGACCCTGGAGCCCGAAATTGCAAAATGCACCTTTTTGAAAAATCAAAAATTACAAAACCTCCTATGAGACCGAAGGATTGAATTTTAAATTTTTCCATAAACACCCCAGGTTTGAAATTTCACATTTGTGAAAAATCATCCCCACACCCGTAATTTCACTATTTGCACATTTGGCGAAAAAACCTCCCTCGAGGCCATGAGTCTACAACTACAAAACCGTGCCATTTGTGAAAAATCACAAATATGTAAAAAAACTCCTATAGACCCACAACCCTACAATTTCACATTTGGCGAAAAGTCTTCCCTAGGCCCGCGGCCCCGCAACTTCACATTTCGCGAAAATCCTCCCTAAGCCCCGCCACCCCACAATTTCACTTTTGCAAAAAACCTTCCCTGGCATGCAGCCCCGCAACTTCTCATTTGGAAAAAGTATTCCCTAGGTCCACGGCCCCAAAATTATACATTTGGCAAGAGATCCTCCCCAAGCCCGCAAGCTCGCAATTGATTTGCATTGTTTTCCTTTACATGCGGACATTTCAGCTTTTGATGTCCCATTTGTCCCACCATTGACTGGGCTGCTTGGGTGTTGACCTCCGACTTCACCAATTTCCTTTTTGTTTCATATTTTTCACCTTTTCCCATCCCAACTTTCCTAGACACATTTCTCTCGCATTTGATGATTTTCATTGTTTGTGGCTTTTTCGCTTCCTAGGGTCCCGAATGTCCCGATTGAACTTGCGCAGTCCGGGACAAAAATATTTAATTTTTCCTCACAATAAAGGAATGCAACAATTTTGGCTTTGCGCGTCACGTGCATCCCGATGTCCTGATTATCTAGCGGACCACCTGGGACATGAACCTCCACTTTTTCCGCAATACACTAGAATGAACAATTTTTTGCTATTTTCTCTAACTTCTTAGATTTTTCCTTGGATAGGGAAGTTAGAGAAGAGCCAAAAGAACCTCCAAAATCTGATTTTTGGGCCTCTAACCAAATTCTACTTGCTCAGCCTGAAAAAATTGTGTAAGTTATCAAAATTACCTTGAGGGGTGAATTTTGGATAAGCAAAAACTCTTGGGAAGTATTAACTACCCAATTGTCCACTTGAACCACCTTTCATTAGTAAATGACATAATGAACTTAATATCCCTATAAAGGCACCTTGTGTTCCTATGATAGTAATCTCTACTATGAGTATACTCAACACACTCCTCTTTCTTGAGGAAAATATCAACATAGTGGTAGAACTAGGGCTTGAATGACTACCCCAATACTCAAACATTGAATGAAATTAGCCTTATTCTTTTCATGTTTCTTGATGGCACACATCTCTATCATGTACACATATTTAGTGTAGCTTGAGATCTTTCCCTCCCCAAAATAAAGAACACAGGATGAATTGTCATTATATCCGTTCTTGGGTGGAGTAGAATCCATATATGCCTACTAAAACTTTTTGAGGTTTTCGCTCATAGGTTTGTAGGTCAATCTAATGTATTGTTTAACTATTATTAGATTTTGATTAAATAAAATTAACTATGAAGTATGGGGATAGATAATTTAAGCTAAGGACATTTGTAATAAAGTAAATAAATGAAGTAAAGAAGTAAGCAAGTAAGAGAAATAACTATGTAAAAGGAAATTCTAACCCTAATGTGAAAAAGAGAAGAGAAAAGAACTCATATGAATAACAAATGCTCGCAAGACAATGTCGCAGTGATGACTTAAAAATACAGAAGCATGACCGAATGTGCAGAAGTCTTGAAAAGGATAGATCTAGAGGATCTAACTAGACTAGAGAGCTTGGAGAGGGACTGGGGCGCCTTGGGGCACTCTTGTGTGAAATCTAGGCACCTTAGTATTTGTCAAAGCTCTGAAATTGATCTTCACTGGTTCAGAAGATGGTCCAAAACCCTTTTTGTCTATCACATTAGATTAAATTTTCCGTACTAGATGTCGCTAATAATCCAAGATGAAAGAAAGACCTGCAAGACCCCAAAACAAACATCAAACCCAAATAAATAAAAATGCATATGAAGGGGTTGGGTGACATCAACTACCACAATAGTGGTTCTACTAATCGAGCATTGCACTATATCTCGGACCTAATGTAGTTCTATGTACAAGAGTGCATGAACATACCATAGGTTGTTCTTGTGCCAGTTACACTTTGTTAAGTAGCGAGCAATAACTATGTGTAGAAAATGTAATAGAATGTGGGCATGAAATAAAATAGAATCCCTCCCACTATGAAGTGTGATGAAGATATTCTAGCCTTGTTCCTTGATGATGGAGCTATGTGGATGCAAGTGATATCCAATTCAATAAATGGATGCAACTCTTGATGAGTGATAGTAGTGATTGATGCTAGATACCTCATTACGGTCTCACAATTATTTATTTACGGGGTTCTCTTAATCTAATTTAGTAATTAAACTCGAAAAGGTTAACCACAAGAAAGATGAAGATCTCAAATGGCAAGAAAGATCCCAAAAAGTTATAGGAAAGTGAAAAAATGAGCAAGCTTCCCCTAGTGGGACCAGTTTCCCAAGGGCACCCGGTGATTAACCGGGAGCCTCAATCGATGCTAAAATGATACGAGATGAAAGAAGTTTCGACCGGGCATATGGGTGTAAGAGGTTGGTATTAATGAAATAAAATAAAACAAGATGACCAAAAAGGGGATTAATTAGTACTTTCTTCACTCAATTTAAACTTCTAAATAGTAGTATGAAATGGGATAAATAATGTCTAAAGCGCATGATTTTGTGACTACATTTTTCCACCAATTTATGTTGGTGAGCAGAAATCTTGGTAACATAAAATGTATATAGATGTGTACCTGATGCCGATGTAGACTAAAGAAGAAGGCGTGTTGAAGGACTAGATAAAACATGGAATGAAAAATAGATGGATGAACATGGAAACTAAAGATGAAAAATGTATAAAGAAAAAGTGATGAAAGTGAACTTAAGGTGGAACGCGTGTGTAGCTTTGGTGGTGTGTGATGTACTTGCATGGTTAGTGGAGCGTGTGTTGTCTCGAGGTATTGTTATCGATGCTATTTTTGTTGTTGCCCCCATTTGATTACTTATTTTTCATATGGTCGGATTGTTATCCATCTTTCCCCCGGGGAAAATGGAAAACAGAAACCTAACCACTTGACCAGACACCTAAGGATGAAATTGAGCTTGTAGGCGTTTCGGGATCTCGGGAAAAGTTTTGTCAATTTTGGAGTGTTGAGATCATAAGAGGAATTTTTCCTCTTTTTGGTCTTGAAAGACTCGAGAGATTCTTAAGAAAGAGAATCGAGCCCCAGACCCACATACGATCCATGAATGAGGGAAAATGGCAAAAGGACCTACATGGGTCACAAAGCTAAAGATAGCTCATTGAGTAGCTCGGCAAGCTACTCGAAAACTGGTCGAGTCACATTGGCGGGATCGGTGTAGGGTCAGCGGGTTATAGCCGAGCTCCCGAGCTTAACTATGAAAATATAAATCGGTGGCGATACCAAACCATGGAACCCTGAGCGTGGATGAAGGTTGAACTCAAAATTGAGCTATACGGATGAAAAGGGGTCAAGCTCATTGAGCTCATTGGTGTATCATAGGAGAGTTCAAGCTACTCAGCGAACTCAGATTTAGTCCGAGCATCTCAGTCAAAGGAACTCGATCTACATAGGGGTCGTATTAAACATAAATAGCTCGCAGGTATGATGCAGACCCGAGCCAAGATGATGCAATGAACTAGTTCCAGGGGTGCTTAATAGCAAAGGAAATTCAAAAGGACGAGGCATGAATCACCCCATGAGCGGATTAGGAAATAAAGCAGTGGAATGTGGAAATTAACTTGAGCATGGACTCGGGGAAAGGAAGTCAGGCCAACAATCAAATGAAGCTAAGATTTCTTGGTTAAACGGCGTGGCACGAAAGTTTTCCAATATAGTAAGTACAGTACCGAGCTCGTAGTATCATTGAATGGGAAGGCCAGTTGTTAAGGGATCGCGAAGGCTCGTTGAAAAGGAGACATGTCGGCTCATAGCTCATTACGAACGAGAGCACGAGGATGAGCCGAATATCTCAACCATGGATGGACAAGCCCGAGCTCGTGACTCGGAAATAAAAAATAGGTGAAGCATGGTTCACGTAGAAATCGGGTTAAACGTGGAAGCATGTTAGGGATAGAGGTTTAACAATGCAAAGCTGGAGCCACAAACAAGCACGAGGCACAAGAATCATAACACACTGATGTCAACTCACTCGCTTGAACCATCCAGGTAGAGTTCTCGGGCATTACAGGAGTGGCCAACTTAGGCCATGAAATTGGTAGCTCGATGTGAAGAGAGTTGGGGCCCCCATCCAAGAGTTGAAGAGGATCGAACTAGGAGTTCACCATGAAGTTAGCTTGAATATTAGGCGAATCTTTGGGGTCGAAGCCATAACGGCTCATTGTTGTAATAACCGAGCCGAGATGAGTAAGGTTCGCGGGAGAGCTCGTGCGTCGAGCTTACACCAAGGATTCCAAACTGAGCTCAATATTTTGAACGCAGCAACGAGAGTCGGCCGAATTAGCCAAGCCACAAACTGCAATACGGATTGGCCAAGGAACGCAGAACGTATGTAATCCAGGATCACGTCGGTATGAGAAGAGCCAGACCACATAAAAGAAGGTTCAACATCGAACTGATCCCAAGAATTTTAGGGAGCTCGCGGAAGATAGTAAATGGAGGCGGCGAGTCACCTCGACGATGATGAAGAGTTCGTGAGCATGGTCATGAGAAATGAATCAGTCACAGGAGCTCGGCAGGTAGAGAATGGGAAAAGAAAGGAATGAAGCGCCTGACTCGGGCTGCCACGTTGAAGACAAGATAGGTAAGATCAAGCTCTAAACAAACAGGGGAAAATGGACTCGGTCGAAGCATCGACAAGTGCATGGAGATGTGTCGGCAACCTTTGGGCACTCAATGGCGCGGTAATAAATTTCGAAGCCTGAACTCTGAAACTCCAAAATTCAGAGTTTCAGACTTCAACATTTTGGAGAAAACTCCGAGCTAAGCGGATGAATAGTTTCTAAGTCTCCAAAAACAAAAATTTCGAAAACTCCAAATTTCTGAGGTAAACGTGCCATAGCTGGTCAATGTACTGAAAAACCTTTGAAGTTTCGAAAATGTTAGCTTTAGAGTTTTTGTGCTCGATTCGCTGATGAATAGTGTCAATGGCCCAATGAAGAAAACCCTAAAATCCTTATGTGAGATTGTCCAAAGTTGACTAGGTCAACTTGATCGGTGGGGAGAACACACAGGTGGTTCATAGAATGACGCGTGGGTAGCATGAGGGGCGAGCCAACTATCCTAACCATTGGAAAATGTGGTGGAGGGCTACTTCCGTTAGGCTCGTTAATGCGAAGTGGGAGCTATGTTGTACATGGCGCAAAGATATTCAGGTAGAGCGAGCCAAATGCCTCGATGTTAAGAAAAAATGACCTGATCAGGATGATATCACCAGCTCACCGACAATGCAAGGAGTATTGATTTTGTAGCTGAGTTAAACCCTTATGGCGGGAAAACCATGGGGCTCAGTGGAGCTGAAGATTAATCAACGAAGAAGAAATAGAAAAGAGCCAACATTTCCAAGGTGTTCGATGGGTTTCATATGGATCTCCTAATGAAGAGAAGTTGGGGCCATTGTTAACAAATGTGATCCCCTCAGCGAGTAAGTGAGGAAATTTTTGAAGGCTTGGATATTTGATGCACACATATAAAAGGGATTACGTGAGTTGGCTAGCCCAATTTGAAGGGTGAGGTATATACATGAGTTGTCAAGTGGAAAATGAAAGGAACGTGGTGGTAAGCTAAAAAAATATTGAAGAGAATGTAAAAAAGATAAAGGAGCTCACACATAGCTCGCAAGCAGCTCGGTGAGCTCATTCACCAATGCTAGACAAACGCAAGCCCAAATACACTAAAACCTTTAAACTCATGAAGCCATAACTAGAGATTTGCTACTCCATTTTTCAAAAAATAATAGTTGATGAAAAAGTGGAGAAAAAATATATGAGTTGCTAGTTTAACACAAAAAAATTTTGAGGTTTAAAAACCTCGAAAAACACGAAATGACATAACTTTTTCTCTTGTTATGCATTTCTTGCAAAAAACCCGTCACCGAAAGGTGAGGAGATGATCTACAACCTAAGAGCATAAAATTAGGAATTACAGGATCTTAAGTTTCAAAAATTCTGAGCATGTGAACAATACCTTGAGTAGGTGGGAAGTTATCATGAGGGTATGGTTAGGTTTTCTTCTCAAACAAGGAAAAGTACATAATATTATGGGTTTAGCAGACTTGCCCATCACTCTTATAGAGGTAATGATGGACTTTGGTTGGTAATTCAAGAAAAAAATCTGAATTTATTCTCTCCCTCCTAAAAAATTCTTCATATAGATTGTAATGGGGTTGCAGCATATAGGAGAGTTAGACATTTTTCTCTTCCCATTCACCCCTATTCTTTTAGGCTTCAAGTCTTCCTCCAAATCAATGTAAGGGCTTCATGCCTTATCTTTCTATAACAATGTATTGTGCAAATTTTATGGTGTAATAGAAGTGGTGTTTGCGATTCAGATTTCAATCCTTACATTATTTTCATTACTTTTCCTTTTCTCTCATTATGTTTATAGGATCTGTGTATTTTCTTATGTCTATTGCATGGTTTGAATGTTTTGTGCTTATTTGGAAATTGTGTAATGAGTGCATCTTGGTCGATGGTGTATAACCACCCTCTCCAAGTGCATTCCTCTTAATTTTGTAGGGTTCGGAATATGTCTAGCACCTCCTTATCATGGTGTATCACCACTCTAAGTGTAGGTTTATTTCATGCAATATTTCTATCCATGTCCCCTTAGAAGTTTAGATTAGGTTTAGTTAGTAATTTTACTTGAATTAGTAGTAGTCTATGCTATGTAGATTTTAGAGCAGGAACCGGCCTTCTCTGGAGAGCTATCCCATTTCACAAGGTCCCACACTTAGGACAACTCCATTTTTAGCAATCACACCGAATTCCCCATCAAAAATAAGGCCTTTCTGGGGGTGGTGTGATTTCGCTATAACATTTTTGCATGTCCGGTGGGACAACATTGAATTTATGGTTTCATTTCTGATTTTTCCATTGCATATCCGAATCACATTGATGATTGAAGATAATAACGACAAGACATTTTTAAATTTTCCCTCACATTTTGGATTTCTAGAGTTGTAAATTTTGGATATCGGAGATTCTTTATAGGGTAAAAGTATAAAATAATTTTTTGAGGGCTTGACATGTGAAAAATAGGCTCAAACATTCATAGATGATAGATCAAGGATTGAAGATTAAAAGGGCATTCTTAGATTTTCAAAATTCTCAATGTCATAATTTTGGCATTTCAGAATTTTGGGATTTAGAATTTTAACTTTTAAGGTTTTCAAAATTTTGGAATTTTTCCCATTTTGGAATTTTGTGATTTGAAATTTTGGAACTTTTTATATTTTATATTTCTTCAATTTGGAAGTTTAGACTTTTATATTTTAGGATTTCAGGATTTTGAGTTTTGGAGACTGATGTAATTTTGGGTTTCGGAGTTTTCGTACTTTGAATTTCAAGGTCTATGGTTTATTTAGAATTTCAGAAATCATTTGCAGTAAACCTAGTTTAACCCCATATCCATTTTTGATCCCTTCAAGGTGTGCATTCAGTTATTCAATTGCATTTAGTTAAGTTTTGTTGTGCTCTTGCAGAACCACTTTGCCTTTGGAGACAAATACAAGAACAATTGGTGACTCCATCGGACAAAAACCCATCTTCTCTAAGTTACTGAGATGATCTCTTCTCCACCTATTTCCATCCATTTTTGTATTTAAATCTCTTTAATTTTCTCCCATTCCATGAAGTTTTGCAATCATGTCTTGATTTTGCGTCATGGGAATCACACATGTAACAACAAAAATTTTATTCGAAATACCTCCACACTTACAACATATATTCCCAAATTACTATCAATTACCTCCATAACTATTTTGTGCCGAGAATCGGTGATGCATATTCTTATGGACAAAAAAAGATCGGGTTTGGCTATCCACCAAACTATGCATATTTTTAGTGTGAAGAGTATGTTGATTTTGAGGGTATCATACGCTGAATATATATTTTGTAAGAGAAATCTCAAGACATGGAGGCCAAGTTAGAACAAATTAAGGGTCTGATACGTGTTAAAGGAATCCAAGATTGGATTCATGATACCTTTCCCATTTTTTTCCCTTTTTAATGTCATCATAGCCCATATGAGACATCAGTTTGTTTGTAAATGTGTAGAAATAAAAAATCATGTTACAGATAGTCACCTTTTCTAGGAAAGGCTGCATGAAGAATTTCACATTGAAATTGGAACTCAAAGCAGCTGACACATTCGGAAGTTCAAGCCACACACCAATAGGTATCTAGTTTCATTAGAGCTAGAATCGGAGTTGCCAAAACCGTTCATGTTCAATTCTAAACATGGGGTGACCTTCATATTGCCAAAGATCAGCTATAACAACTACAACACCTCTAAGAGCCCCATATAGATCATTTTGAAGAGGTATCTATCTTTATTATGGTTGATACCTTGATGGTATGGTTTTAAAGTTGCTTCTATATAATTTTTTCACTCATGTGCATAGCCATGTTTAGTGTCAAATCATCCGCATGGTTGAAAGTTGTAAGGAAGGGCGATTACTTTGTCAACAAGTTGTAGGGTTTTTTTGAATCCTTCTCTCTCTCTCTCCGATTAGTGTAGGGTAGATTTAGGTTTTTTTTTGCGTAACAAGTGCTATCACACACTCTATATGTCTCACTCAAGAAATTATTATTTGTCATTTTGTACATAGTTTTTGGTTCATGTTTTCTCTGTCACAATACATTGTGTTTCAAAATGCCTCCCACATGCAATGCCCGGGAAACAAGCAAATGGTTTTAGGGAACAATTGCAATTCTCAAGATAAAACAAATGCAGAGAATTTTTTTTTATTAGGAACAAATTTCTTTAGTTTCCATCCTCTTGTTCCTTTAGATCAATACAATTTAGCTTCTAACACCCTTGTAGAAGCTAGAAAATCAAACTCAAAGAATAGTTGTTGCATAGAAAATTATAGGGTTCCATAACAACGATAGATCCATGTTTCAAGAGTAACCATTACTCATTATATTTTAAAAGCATAAGATCAACCTCAAATCCTTGTATAGTTTAGTTCAGTTGAAGATTTTATGGGTTTGCGTAGGCAATCTTCCACAATGTTCCAAGCAACGCACTGAAGATAGAAAATTTAGAGGAAGAAAGAAATGTTAAACCATGATGGCACCATCTTACGATCGTGGATGAATCGTTGGGTCATGGGTGAAAAGCTCAAAATTGAGCTATGCAGGTTTAGACATTTCTCCACTCTCACAATTTTAACTTCAATAATTTCTTATTAAAAAATCGGAGTTGAGCTCATTGAGCTTAGAAGGTTGGTGTATCGAAAGGAGAGGTCATATCCTACTTGGAAAACTTTTATTTAGTCTGAGAATCTCGGTCAAAGTAGCTCGATCTACAAAGGGGTTACGTCAAACATGAATAGCTCATATGTATGTTGTAGACCTGAGCCAAGATGATTGAATGAGCTAGTTCTGGTGGTTCTCAATAGCAAAGGAAATGCAGGAAGGACAAGGAATGAATCACTCCATGAGTGGATTAGGAAATAAAGTGGTGCAACATGGCTCATTGAATGAACTCAAAAGAATGGACTCACACAAAATAATTCAAGTGAAAAACAAAATGAATCTCAGAGTTATGGGTTAAACAACATGTCACGAAAATTTTCCAAATAATAATGGCAATGAACTTAAGAATGGTTGAGATCATATTATCATTGAATGTGAAGGCCAATTTTGAGGGTGAAGGCCAATTGTTGAGGGACTATGAATGATCAAGGAAAAGGAGCCATGTCCTCCTATATCTCATACCGAATGAGAGTTTGGGTATCAGCCCACTAGCTTGACTAAGTATGGAAAATCCCGAGCTCGTTACTCAAAAATAAAGAACATGTGAAGCTCTGTTTTCAAAGAAGATGGGTTAAACATTTAAGCATGGAAGGGTTGAGGCTGGGGAATGTAAGGGTGGAGCCAAAATAATCACGAGGCATAGGAATCATATCAGAGTGAGTTCAAACTCACTCAGATTCCACATTCACATTCAAACCAAACATTCAACACAACAAGGACAACAAAAAAATCACATCAACAAACACAAGTTTGCCAACACAAAGGCTCTAAAGAGAAGCCAAGAAGAGGAAGGAACATGGGTATCTACTTATGCATCCCAATGGTTTGGGTGGAGAGTGTTGCCTACTCCCCTATTTTGGTTGTTTTATTTGGACTTTGGGAAGAAGGTGGAGCTCAAGTGAAGAATTATCTTAGTAGAATTTGAGAAAAGAAGCAAGATCCCTCTTTGTAAAATTTTACCATGTTGTCTCCATTTGAATGGAGGGCTTGTAACTTGCATTTTTAAGAATTTCAATCTCTTGAAAATGTGTTGTAAAATGGTTGATTTGTATCAAGTTTTCAAATGTATGTATATGGAAAAGGGGTAAAGGAAAATTGCATTGTTACTTTGAAAATCCCTCCAACTTGTAAACTCTACTAAGAGTGTTTTGAATGATAAATTTACATTTTAAATGTGTTAGTTCTTGTGAAGGGAAACTACCAAATTTTGCATTGTTTAGATGAAGTAGAAAACTTGAAATGGGCTTGAAATGGAAATGAATTTCTTTCAATCTAAGTTGTTTCATTGCCTCCAAAGTGTGATATGTTTCATTTTAAAAATATTGAGAATCTTGTTGAAATGCACTTGTTGTTTGAAATGGTTGTCATTTACTTATTATGTTGAAGAAAGGAAATAGTTTCTTATTCCTTATTGAAAAGAAAGTATATTGGGAAATATGGAAGTTTTTGTTACATTTCTTGTTATATTGAAGGAAAGAATAGAGAATGAGTTGATGTTATGTAATTTGAGTATGAAACTAGAAATGTTATCAATCTAGAAACCAATGAATGGAAGACACCTTAGTTCAATTTATTATTGCTTTAAAAACCAACTTAGTAGAAGAAAAGTTAAATAAAATATAGGTTGGAAGGTTATGTTTTCGGAGAACGGAACCAATGCTGCCCGTGCAAAGCGGTGATTTTAGAACCGCTACCCAACACAGAGAGGTGCTCGATGAACCTCCCCATGAAGGGATGCGGTCATAGGACCGCCGCCCTAGGTATAGCGGTGGTTTCGTTGCTTTCAATGGAAAAATAAAATTTGTCTATTAAAAACCCTAGATTTAAAATTAAAGGAAATCTAAGCCTAAAACAATTAAAAGGTAACTTCCAACAACTAGAAATGAGTTGAAATTAAGTTTTAAGCTCTCAAATCTTGTTTTATGGCACCCAAATGTGTAAAATTCTTAGATTAAAGGAAATGGGGTTTTCTCCCAATTTTTGAACTCAAATAAGAAAATGTTTTTAGTAATAACAAAACAAATCTTCTATAGGATCTCTACATTAAACAAATGGGTAATATTATAATAGTGAAATATTTACAACTAAAGAAATGCAAATTTTTCCATGGTTTCTCTTCTTTCTCTCATGGCTCTTCCTCTTTCTCCTCTTAAAAAAAACCTGCAAAACAAAAATGAGAAAATAAGTCAAAGAAATGAATAAGAACACTCCATAGAGATGATTAGGGTTAGTGTGAAATCCCTAAGATCCTAGGGCCCTCATTGAATCCATCTAAGGGTTTTGATTCATCCCTACAATTTTTTGTGAGAAAAAGGTGGGAATATGTTTTAAATGAAATGTATGTGTAGCTTGTGAATGGGGCCTTTCAAGGAATGTTAGAAGGTAAACTTAAATTTTAACGTTATTATTAGTTGCTAAATTTTAAAATTAAAATCCCTTGCCTCTTGTAATTAATTAAATAAAATTTACTCAAGGGTAACTAGAAAACATTTAATTTAATTTATTTTTATTTAACTTAATGGGAGGGTAAGTTTAGACTTAGCCCTAGAATAATAAATTAATAAATGACATTAGAACTATGTTACTAAATTAAATAAAGATTGTAACAAGGGGATTTTAATGTTGATATTGGGAATTAAATAATATTAATTAAATGTTAAATAAAACAAATAAAACTTTAACCGAGAATTAAACTAAACCTAGTTTAAGGTATTCTGTTATAACATGGTTTAAACAAAAATATTATTCCATAAATTTTTCAAATATAACTTTTGGGTTGTCTTGGGTTTTGTGTGGGAAATTTGTGGGTGTTACATAGTTGAACTGTCCAGGAAGATCTCTTGAGAATTATAGGAGAGGTCAACCCTAGCCATGAAATTTGAATCTCAGTGTGAAGAGAGCTGGGGCATCCCGGCCAAGAGTTAAAGCAGCTTGAACCAGGAGATCACCATGAAGTCAGCTGGAATATGAGGCGAAGCTTTGGGTTCAAATATTTAGTGGCTCTTCATGGTAATAACCAAGCTGATGTGAGTAATTTTTGTGGGAGAGCTCGTGTGTCGAGCCAACATCGAGGATTCCAAAATAAGCTTGATATTTTTAATGTAGTGACGAAGGTCGTCCGAATCAGCCAAACCACGATAATATGGATTAGCTAACGAAGGAAAATGCAGGTAAGCCAAGATCACATCGGCATGAGAAAAGTCGAGTCATATGGAAGAAGGCACAACATAGAAGGGATATCTAGAATTTGAGGGAGCTCGTAGCAGATAGTAAACGGTGGTAGCGAATCATCTTGACAATGATGAAGAGCTCGTGGGAATTTCTGCGAGAAATGGCTCAATAAGAGGATCTCGATAGGTAAGGAATGGGTGAAGTAAGGAATGAAGAGGTTGACTTGGCCTAGCGGGTCGAAGACGAGACAAGAAGGATCAAGATCAAAAATCTCATGGGAAAATGGACTCGGTTGAAGCATGGAGATGTGTTGGGAACCTTTGGGCACTGAATTCTATGACAAGAAATTTTACAGCCCGAAGTCTTAAAATTTCGGGAGTTGGTGACTTCGGATAATGTGCGGAGAAATTCACAAAAAAATTGATCTAAACCCTGAAGTCGGAAAATCTGAAATTCAGAATTTCGGTCTTCCGCATTTCAGAGAAAATGCTGAGCTAAGCAGATGAATAGTGTTGAAATATTCGATTTTTTTTTTGAAAAACCTAAAATTCCGGATGTCAACATGTCATAGCTTATCAATGGAGCGAAAAAACTCCAGAGTTTCTGAAAAATTTTGTTCAGAGTTTTTGGGATTGATTCATCGATGAATAGTGTCATGGGCCCGATGAAGAAAACCCCAAAATCCTGATGCGATATTGGCCAAAGTTCACTAGGTCAACATGGTCGGAATGGAGAACACTTAGTGTTTCGTAGAATAATGCATGGGTATTATGAGGGGCGTTCCAGATGTCTGAACCATTCTAAAATGTGGTGGAGGGTTACTTCCGTTAGGCTCACCAATGCGAAGTCGGAGATATAATTTACGAAGCGTGGATATCTTCAGGTAAAGTGAGCCGAATAGCTCGATGTTATGAAAAAATAAACTGGTCAGGATCATAGCACAAGATCACATGCAATGTTAGTAGTATGATTTGGGAGGATATTTAAACCCTACTGGTAGGAAAACTGTAGGGGTCGGTGGAGATTTAGATTAATAAGCGGCGAAGAAATAGAAAAGACCCAGCATTACCGAGGTGTTCGATGTGTTTCACATGGCTCTAAAAATGAAGATAAGTTGGCGCCACTGTAAACAAATGTGATCCCGATAAGTGGTTAGTGAGGAAAATGTTGCGAGGCTTGCATATTTGATGCACACATAGCAAAGGAAATAGGTGAGCTGGCTCACGCAATTGGAAGGGTGAGGTATACATGAGTTATCAAGTGTAAAATGAAAGGAACCCAATGGTAAGATAAAAAATGACTGAAGAGAATTAAAAAGATAAAGGATCTCAAACATAGCTCAATGAGCAGCTCAACGAGATGGTTCTCCGATGTTAAACAATGTAGACCCAAATACACTAAAAACCCCTAAACTCAAGAACGCCATAACTAGAGTTCTCCAACTCTGTTTTTCACAAAGCCATAATTGATGAAAAGGTGGAGAAAATATATATGAGATGAAGACAAAAAAAAAGATTTTTCAGAGGTTCAAAAACCCCAAATTTACAGAGCCGCAGAAAACCCGAAATGACATAAATTTTTCTCCCATTGTTTGTTTCTTGCAAAAAATAAGTCTTCGGAAAGGTGAGGAGATGATCTATAGCCTAGGAGTATCAAATTTAAAATTCAGGGGATTCTAGAGTTCCAAAAATTATTGAATAATGAATAGTTCCCTGGGTAGGGTAGAATTCATTATGAGGGTATGGTCAGGTTATCTTCTCAAACAAGGAAAAGTATAGAAGAGTATGGGCTTTGCAGACCTCCCCATCACTCTTGCAGAGGTAATAATGGATTTTGGTGGGTGATTCAATAAAAAAATCTAATTTTTTTTCTCTCTCTCCTCAAAACTTCTTCATATATATTGTGATGGGGTTGTAGCATACAAGAGAGTTAGTCATTTTTATCTTCCCATGCACCCTTATTCTTCTAGGGCTTCAATTCTTCCTTCAAATAAATGTAATGGCTTCATGCATCCTCTTGCTATAACAATGTTGTGAAAATTTTATGGAGTTATAAAAGTTGTGTTTGCGATTCAACTATTAATACTTGCAGTATTTTCATTACTTTTCCTTCATTCTCATTTTGTTTTCAGGATTTGTGTATTTTCTCATGCCGATTCAGGAGGATTGAGGGTTTTGTGCTTATTTGGAAATGGTGTAATGAGTGTATCTTAGTATGTAGTTTATAACCACCCTCTCCTAGAGCATTCTTCTTGATTTTGTATGGTTGGGAATCTATCTAGCACCTTTTTTCTTAGTGTATTACCACTCTTAGTGTAGGTTTATTTCATGAAATATTTCTATCCATGTCCCCTTTGAAGTTTAGATTAGGTTTAGTCATTAGTTTTTATTGCATTAGGAGTAGTTTGTGGTGATTAGGTTTAGGAGAAGGAACAAGCCTTCTCCGAGAGCTATCTCATTTCATACAGTCCCAAACTTAGGATAGCTCCATGTTTTGAAATCACACCAAATTCCCTATAAAAAATCATTCCATTCGGGGGGTGTTGTGGTTTTTATTTAACACGTACCTGTAAGGAGAAAATGATCAAGTAGTCAAATATGTATGTATGTAAGTGTAAAGTCACATGGATAAGAAAGAATGTGAATGTAAAATACGAAAATGTAAATGGAACATGTGGACCTGATCCATATCGAGAAAGAGATTGTAGAAGGAAATCTTTTAATGTCAGTTTTTGGGTGATCTCATGCCATAGGACGAAGTCGAAGTGTAGGAAGGAAATGCTCTATGTCCTCCAATCTCTAATTCTTCCTTGAATATGTGTGAATATATCTCTGTATGTCCTATTTTTTTGGGAAATAGGATTCCACTTGCTGAAGTAGTGTAGAGAGGCACACCCACCTGTAACCTAGAAGCCTATACCTTCTTCACATAATGCTAACGAAACCTTATCTTGTGAAATCCAATATGTATGGGCTTTTTAGAATTTTCTAAACCCACTCTCTAAATATAATTGAACCAAACATTTGTAGAATCTTTGTGTTAATATGTAAAAAAATGCCCAGATGATGACCGCCCTCTTTAGGGGTCCATGTGACGTCACTGATAGGAGAATGTAGACCTAAAAGAGGAGTAACCACATGTAAATTTTAACCCTTGAAAGTGATTGGAAAAAACCAAGGCACCCAAAAACAAGAATGGTTACCAAGGACAAGTGTAAACAAACATGCATGTACATGGAAAACAATCTATAAGCTACGCAATCAATGTAAATGATACGAAGAAAAGTAGTAAATTAATCATAAAATAATACAAAGTAAGTCACAAAAAGTGGGGTGTAAACATAGGACATCACTCACGATGTCGCAAGACATGTAAGGCCATCATGGCTGCAAAAAAACAAACAAGTGTGCACAAGAGAAAAAGGGCAAGGCCCATAGACAATAGCAAATAATAAAAGACAATGTAACAATTAGGTATGGAAACAAATATCCCCGTATAACAAATGCTTCTTATGAAGCTGCCATTAGCATGTTTGAAAGATAAGCTAGTACATCAAAAGCGTGTATCAAGTAATGAAAAGTGCTAACTATAAAATGAAACAATAACAATTGTTAGAGATGAATGTGGATGCCCCCAGTGACAAGTGTAGGAAGGCTAGAAGGTGAGAAACCATGCTATGTGTAAGAGACCTCTATCTATGATAATGAATAGAAAAGGGAGTGAAATGCATGTGTGTATAGTATAGATAAATGACATACAAGTAATCTAACTAGCATGTGTAACAAAGTGAGCATGAAAAGAAAACTAAGCAAGAGTAAAAGAAAACATAATATGTAGTATGATGTGGATGGATGGAATTAAATGCAAGATGGAATGATAGGGGCCACATTCACCTCGAGTGAATGGAAGTGTATGAAATGAGGTTCATTGTTTTCCCCCTAAGAATAAAAAATGAACCACAAGCAAGAGTGCATCATCCATAAATTGTCCAATAGTGTGTGTTGTGTCTAACGTGATGTGAGGAATGTGTAGGTATATTGATGAGATGTAACCTAGGGATGATGTGTGTGTGAAACCTATATTCAAAGCGTATATCATGAAAAGATGAATATATAAGTGATGAGTTATTCTAATCATATATCACTATAAGATGAATAGATGAAGGATGATTTATCCCTAAGTGTATATCAATACAAAATGAAAAGAGGGAGTGGTGATGTAAAATAAGGTATATACCACTACAAAATTATAGAATAGGTGACGATTTATCCTAAAGTGTATGTCCTAGCCTAAGATTGTCGCATAATAAAAGGTCAAATAGTAACTTTGTGAGCAAGTGTAAGGTCCATTTGATTTGTAAACCCTCAGAAGTTGAGTATGGACCGAGGAACAAAAGTGTGTCATAGGTTGGTGAGTGTAGTGCGTAGAATAATATGTAGTATATGTAATGATGAAAGATGACCATGCGATGAATAGAAAATGTAAATACACGATTTGTAGAATGAAATGCAAGATGAGTAGAATATAAGATGAGTAGAACATGTGAATACACGATATGTAGAATGTAAATGTAAGAGGTGTAGAATGTGTAAAATGGCATGTATGTAGATGGACTAGTAATGTAGTATGTAAGATGATGTTATGCTAGACTCATATATGATGAAGACTAGTAGAATATGTGTGAAAATGCATGATGTAATATAAATGGTATGTAGATAAATGAATGATGTAGTATGTAGGATAAGTAGTTTTGCACCTAAAATGTGTAGACAATGGTTTATGCCTAGTGATGACTAGCATGATGTATGATGTATAAATGCAAAAATGTCAAAATGTTTTAGACAAAATGTAGAATGTATGGTGTATGACATGTAATGTATGAATAGATGTGGTGTGTATTCCTTATAGTGTAGTGTGTGGGGTTCAAGTGTAGTAAGCCCTCAATAGTCAAGTGTGAATCGAAGAAGAAGAGTGTGTCATAAGGTAATGATGCCCCTATAGTAAGAATGAATGTGTATGTGCTATGAAACTAAATAATGTAAAGAGGAGATGTGAGTAGGTTCTATAATGATGTATGTGTAAATGTGAAGAATGTGATGTAATATTATGTAATAATGATAATGCAATAATGAGAGATATGTATATGGTGCTAATGTGATGCAAGGGGTAGATGTGTGAGCTACTATGCCCCCAAAGTGTGCACACAAATAGATCATGTAAAGTAATCAAGAATATCATCATCCTCTGGTCAAATTCATATGGATAAGCATTGGTGACCTGATAAGTAATAGTGTATGGTTGATCATATAGTAAGCCATTAAGGTGTAAGTTTTACATACCCATAACATATTCCTCATGGGTGAATGGAGGAAGTGGGAAACCATGTGCATACCAATGAGTGATATTTTGCAAATAACCAAGAAAAAAAAATTTAAGATAAAATCACGACCGAAAGGCATAAGAAATGAAATTGTTGTATGACTAGGACTAATGTGCCTCTAATATAAGTAAGAAAAGATTCACCTAATGTGATTGGAGAAGAAAAAGGGATAAATGAAAGGTATACAATAAGATGAAATATACACAAACCATAAGTGGGGGTAGTATTAAACCATGACAAGTTAGACGATCATTGGAACATATAGTGACATCACATGTAGGATCAAATGGAATATGTTCCCAATATAACTCATTCATGAAAAGTGTGCAAGTGAATGGTTGATGTGATAGAGTAACATCCATAGAATGGACAGGCTCTTGATAAGGAGTCATAGAGTAGTAGTATTAGGTGGCATAGAAGAAAGTCATACAGTAATACTTCCAATTGGTTTATGTGAGGAGGCTCTTAGATATTTTGGGCTCGTCGGTGAAATTTGTGCGTGGAATAGGATGACTATTATTAAGATTAGTAATTAATCTTGGAATGGATCATGGTCATGAAAAATGGTATGCTCCATGTTTTGATGTAATAATTTGACACAATTATGTATAGTGGATTCGATCATATGGTGAAGCCATGTTCTACTAGATATTTTTGTACAAGGCGTGGAACTCTAGTAGATGTGATGTCATAAGCGGAAAGAAATTTCAAGGAATGACATGACACAAGTTAATCTCAGATCCATTATCAATAAGAGTATGCTTAGCAACTACATTATGAATGTGAGATATGATATACAATGACACGCCATTATGAAAAGTATGAACATCATAAAAAACTTTAGAATTAAAAACTAGGTGTCATAAAATGCATGAAAAAATGGACTCAATGAGGATGCACGGTGTGAATGGAGTAGTAATAAGAAAAAATGGTACTCTATGTAATAAATAACGATTTGCAAGGAAATTTTTTGATTCACTTATTTAGTGTTATTTTAGTGTGTGAGTCATCTCACTTAGGTGGACAGATCTAGGTGTCATCTTAGTTATGATGATTCTCTTACTGAGAATCTGTCATATGTGTAAGTGTGTCATAGGAGTTACATTCCCATTTGGGAAAGTAACTCCTCTTCTCCATTATGGAGGAATCTTCTCTTACATGGGAGTTACATGGGAGTTACACATTCACTCCCCTATATGTACACCATCTCTTTTGATCTATGATAAGCCAATACAAGCTAAGCTAAGGCTTCCATTCCACTCCACTTTTCGAATCTTGAGCTCTCATATGCATGCACATTGCTTTACAAAGCTTGCTTGCTTTAATCTCGCAACTCCTACACTTTGGTGAAGTGCAACTATTCGATGCACGTGAATTCCTTCCAGGTCTTCATCCTACACTCCTTCATGGTATCAGAGCGTGGGGACCGGAATCACGTTGCTCACCATCGTTGCTCCACCGTGTAGTTGCTTGTGCAAGCTCTCGCTTTTGCATGTGCTCTACTTGCATATTTTGAGATTCTTGTGGGTGTATTTCGGGTGTTTGTGCTCTTGAGTGTTTTTTCAGTGTCTATTATAGTTTGAGGCATTTGCATTTTCGAGGACAAATCCATTTAGGTTTGTGGTGTTTGGATTCAACATTTGATTGCTCTATTTGTGATCTTTTGCTAGCGTTTAATGTGCATTATTTCTCAAACTGCTTTGTGGTCATTGTCACTTTGGTTCACTTAGCTCAGCATTGCTTATCATTGTGCATCATGTTGTAGGGAATTTTTGCCTTTTGTTGCTTTTGGCATTTCTTGCGCAGTGTTGGTTGCCCTTGGTTTGAATCTCATCTTTGCATCTTACAATAGCATCCCATTTTGCTTGTTTTTTCCTTGGCTTTTTCCATGACTCATGTATTGGACTACACACACGCTCGTGCCTTGAATTCATCCTCTCTGACTAGCTGGCTTCACCATTCCAATGCTTTGCCAGCCATCCTTCGCTTTCATTTTTGTTGTTTCACCTCATGTGTTTTTGCAGGCCTTCAATATTTGGTTGGATGGTTTCTGCAGTTGCTTCTCGTTGAACAAATCATCTACCTGCTGACTATTGTTGTTTGCCCGGTCTCCTGCGGTTTCCATGGACTCGTTGCATTCTAGCTACGGCTTTCCAGAACTGGCTCCATGACTTTGCTTATGCATGGCTTGTGCAAATTACCTTAATCTCATTGTCTCACATTTCTTTCGTCTGCTTGCTTCATTGATGCTTGATCCAAGCATGACTGTTCAAGATGATGTGTTTTTCTTCTTTCATTGATTTCAAGCTGCACTGGTTTTTGCTTGTTCATCAAACCTTTTCCACTCACGAGTTTTCACTCTTAGACCTGCTCAGCTTTGCTCGGAACATTTCGAAATATCTTCACAATGTAAGTAAAAATCACCACTGACTTCACTGCTTCCTCACGATGGTGGTTTGATTGATTAGGATTTTCAGATTTGGAACGACCATTAGACTTTGGTCTAGCGTTTCCTCTTGTGTTGCATGTTCATTCCATGCAACACTTCCATGTGGCTTCCTTGTTTCACAAATGAATCATGTGACCTCCACCTTTTCTGATCTTGATGGTGTTTAGCAGCAAGCATTCGGTTTTTTTCATTGACACATTGCTCAAATCTTAACTCATTTTGGATTCCTTTCTCACAACCTACTGACTGGATTTTCCCGCCATCCACTGGTTACTCATTGAGACTCCTTTTTGACTGATCCTGTTTAAATTCCAACGGAAACCTCACACGTGGTTCAACACCTTTAAGACGTTGGACATCGTGAATGGCACACAACTTCCACACAATCGTGGACGTGAACTCGTTTTCGGCTCTGACTTGGTTAAAGCTCCCACTTACATGTCTTGCACCATGACTTGCCACATGGACTTACGTGGGCCCCATTCCCTTTTAGACATTGTTTAGAGGTTAAAACAATCCATTTTTTAATGTTTTGAGGATAAAAACACATTTATGGCATTGTAATAATTTCTGGGTTCTAATTTTGCTTGTATTATGCCCTTCCTACGTGTGTCGAAGACGGAGGGCGAGGTCCGGGGTTGGCAGGAGGCTAATCCCCCTCGCAAAATCAAAACAAACTATGCTAAAATTTGATGTCATTTCCAATGAGTAGTCACACGATACACCCTTTGCACCCATTTTGTGCACTTTTTTAATGTGTTTGCAGCATCTAGTGCATTTTTCCATCAGTTGCGGGAATCGTTTTAATGCTATAACTTTTGACTCGCTGCTCGTTTTTTGAGTGCTTCCTTGGTCAAAGTTGCATGATTTTTCACACACTACGTGATGGCATTGCCAATTTTGTAAATGCACTACTTTTATAAAGTGCCGCATTCTGGGGGGGTTGATTGTACTCTTGGGCCTACACACACAGACGCATTATCGGCCGAGTCCGACGTCTTGCTTTTGCACCTTGCATCTTGCATTTTTTCATCATGGAGAGTGCTCTTTCCAGACGTGAGCATCGTAGGATCACCTTACAGCCTCCGCCACTTCTCACTAGGAGAGAGACCTATTCAGCTTGGCGTGCTTCCATGGAACGTTACTTCACCCACGAGGGTCTTTTACCCTTCTTGCTTGGGCCAGTTCCTGCACCCACTGATCATCGTCATCTAGAGGACTTCCTTGACACTTGTGACCATGTCTTTGGTCACATGATGATGCATGTCTCTCGTTCTCTCTGGTTTCACGTGGCAGACTCAGATCCACCTCACCGTGTCTGGAGCATTCTTCAGTCCTTCTATGGAGACCCTTCACATACTGCCGCCATTGTTTGCTTTGCTTGATTCAGTTGTCTCCTCCATTTCTTCGTGTGATGACAGTTCACTGACATAGGCTCACTTGGTTCTACTTTTGATGATGAGGATTGTGCATCCAATTCTGATGTCGAGAGTACTAGAGGACTCTTCTCCTCTTTCTCTCACTATTCTAGACATTGTTGTCACCCCCCACATCTCATCAGATATCAAGCAGTCTCATACTTAATCTCACACCAGTCATTACACCAGCCTCCTTTCCACTTCCAGTGTGCGAGGCCCATTTCACTCCTCTACCTTCATTGGATGACTCATACCTATCTGACATCGCTCTTTTATTTGTTGAGCCCCCTCATTGGGATGAGTATCTACCTGACCTTAGTCATCTTTTCACAGAGTCCACTTGTGATGCTACTATAGGTCCCTCATCCATCTATAGGTGTTTCAGAGGAGTTCATCATCTCTATTGTTGGGAGTGCCCCTTCCGGGAATCATGTCACTTCCACATTTCCAGAGACCTTCATTGATCCACCCTCAGTTGTGGATCCCTTTTTATTGTGGAGGATGTTTTGTTCCCTTCACATCACTTGGACATCCTTTCTGTGGGTGTTCCTTCTTCACTCTGATAGTTCTACGCACGTGGCATTACCTTCGGTTCCTTGGCACTCACTCGCTAGACCTATGTCACACTTTCGTGCACCAGACTCAGAGTTCTTCGTGTTGTTGCCTTCAGTTTCCTTTGTGGAGTGGGCGGACTTCCAACACGTCATTTATGTCCTTCCTAAGGGCAGGCACATAGTTCGTTGTGGGTGGCTCTTCTTCATTCTAGAGGCAGAGGATCTCGTCATCGACATTCTTCTGGGAGACCTCCTAGAGCTGCAGAGTTCAGATCCATCCATGGCATCTTCTGCATTCCTCTCATCTCCCTCTTCTTCTCTTCTTCTTCTTTTTGAGAGATTGCCTCTTTGTACATGGGTACCTTTCAGGCTCGTCTATGGCTGGGACCCATATTTGGCATCTTTCTTAGATTAGAGAGTGTTTTGTTCTCTTGTGGTGGATGTTTTTCCCACTGGGTTTTCCTTCACTGCTTGGGACTTCTTTCTTGTACATGGGTACCTCATCAGGCTTTGTGCCGGGACCCATTTCTCATTTTTGACTTGCCGCCTCATCCTAAGTTACGATGAAGGGGGGGTGTTGGTGTAGGTGGTATATTTATTCACTTATTTAGTGTTATTCCACCTCACTAGGTGAGTCATCTCACTTAGGTGGACATGGATCTAGGTGTCATCTTAGTTATGACAGATTCTCTTACAGAATCTGTCATATGTGTAAGTGTGTCATAGGAGTTACATTCCCATTTGGGAAAGTAACTCCTCTTCTCCATTATGGAGGAATCTTCTCTTACATGGGAGTTACACATTCACTCCCCTATATGTACACCATCTCTTTTGATCTATGATAAGCCAATACAAGCTAAGCTAAGGCTTCCATTCCACTCCACTTTTGAATCTTGAGCTCTCATATGCATGCACATTGCTTTACAAAGCTTGCTTGCTTTAATCTCGCAACTCCTACACTTATCCGGTGCCGGATATGTTTCCAACAATCCAATATTAATAAAGACCTTCAAGACCCCAAAACAAATATAAAAACCTAAAAAATTAAAATGCATATGAATGGGCAAGTGACCACAAGCCACAATAGTGGACTTACTAACCGAGCAACTGCACTACAACTTAGACCTGATGTATTTCTTTGTGCAAGTGTGTGTGAAAATGACCTAGTTTTCTCTTGTGTCATTCACATCTTGTGAAGTAACGAGCAATAACTATGTGTAGAAAATGTAATAGATTTTGTGCATGAAATATAATAGAATACCTCCCCCTATGAAGTGTGATGCACATATCCTTTCCTTGTTCCTTGATGATGGACCTATTTGGATGCAAGTGATCTCTAATGCAATGGATGGATGCAACTATAGATGAGTGATGGTAGTGAATTATATTAACTCCATCATTATGGTCTCATAACTTTATTTTTATCGGGTTCTCTTGATCTAATTTCATAATTAACCTCAAAAGGATGACCGCAATAAAGAAAAAGATCTCAAAGAGAAATAAATAACCCAAAAAGTGGAGGGAAAGTGAAAAAAGGATCGGGGCACTCATGGTGGGTCTAAGGTGCCCACGGGTGCCCTAATCTAGGCTAAAATTACACGGGATGACAAAATCTTACTAGGCATATGGGTGCAAGAGGTCGGTAATGATGAAATAAAATAAAACAAGATGGCCAAAAGAAGGTGGTTAATTAGTAATTTCTTCACTCAAGAACCTTCTAAATAGTAGTATGAGACTAGGATAAATAATGTCTAAAGTGCATGATTTTGTGACTACATATTTATCTTAACTTCTAAAAGAAGGAAATAGTTCTTTGAGAACATGTGATTACATAAACTAGACCATAATACTAATTTTCCTTTATTTACCTAACCAATAATGAAAATTTCAAAGAATTCTCATACACCACAACAATTTAAGTAACAAGTCAATAGATTTATGGGCATTATTAATCCACTCAATAATCATTGATTAAACCTTTAATTTTCTAATCATCCATCTTAGGAAACCACTGCGAGGGCCAAATTCATGGGTGTTAGATTAGTCTAGTAATTTGAACCATCGTCATAAGGGGCCTCTACCCTTTCCACCATTCTCTCCCTATAAATATCAAGTATATTTACGAACATAGAGACATTAACCTCAAAATATTCAACTAATATTTGATTCTACGAATCCTTGAGAGTAGAGTATTTTCTTACAAATACAACAACGAGGATGAAGGGAAGATTTTGGGGATGATAAAAGAAAGATACAATTGCATTCAAAAACAATAAAAATGATAAAATAAATGCACAGCAGTGGAGGAAACAACACCCAAAATTCACACAAGAAATCAGAAATATAAATAAGCTATATATATATGAGATTTCAGGAAAATATTTAGCAAAGCTTCACATATCTTTTCTTCTTCTTATTCCCTTACATACTCTTTTTACTATTCACTCCTCCATAAAAAAGACAAAACACACACACACACACACAATGATACATTCAATATAAGAATTAATTCCCTATAGTTGCACGCTAGTCATTCCTTTAAAGGAAAACATTAATCAATTTTCTTGAATGAGATACAATGTTAGAGATAAAATATGATCATTCCATTTAATGGAAATATTTTCCCTGTTACCAAAATTTGCAAATTTGTCGAGAAGATTTTAGCTATTAGAGGTTAGACCTAAATGTGGGGGTAACATTATATCCCAACACTCCCCTAATCTAAACTCATTAGCATCCTTCTTAGAACTGTCTATACCATCTCCATAGTTTGTTATACGTTATCTATATTTTCCATACTTCACTTCACCTTTAGCATAAACCACCAAAAAACTTATTATATGTTCAAATTAATCTTTTCCCAATGGCTCAAGTAAAAATATCGAGAATTGATCTTATGATGTAAAAATTCTATACGATTTTCATTTTTATTGACCAGACTCTTATAAAATGATATCTAGTGTCTATGTGCTTGCTCCTTTTATGATAAACACTATTTTTAGACAATGCAATGGCTGAGTTATTATCATAATATTTTATTTTTTATTCTTGTTCATGCATTAGCTCAGCTAGGATTCTCCTCATCTATACGAATTTACATATTACACCAGTCGATGCAACATACTCAAGGGTTGTTTATTTTAATCCCATGATATTAACCCTATTAAAAACTGAAAAGCATAAAAAGAGGTACTTTTCCTATCATCAACACTATGTGAGGAATCAATTTCCATGTATCAAATGAGCTTAAACTCATCCACAACTAAATACAAAATTACATAGTTGTTTGTTCCACAAACATACCTCAATATTATTTTTCTATCTTACCAATGAGAGTCTTTTGGAGACTCCTTAAACCTCAAAACAAGGCTCACACCATACATAATATCAGGTCTCATGGCTGATAACTACATGAGACTACCAACTAGTCTTTCAAATAATCTAGGATCAATAATTGAACCACTATCTTCTTTTCTAAACTTCAGCCCTGTAACTATTGTTATAGGCATACTTTAGATGATACAAAGGTAAGTCATTTCAATCTATTTCATCATGGTTTCCTTAAAATAATTTATGGAAATGTCTCCTTTGAAAATTAAATCATTTACATAAAGACACACAATAAATATTTTACCTTTCTCATCCATTTTTATATACAAAGTAGGCTCACTGTTGCACCTACTGAAGCCATTTTTAATTAAATAAGAATCAATGTAGCTATACCATGCTCTAGGAGCTAGCTTGAGTCGGTAAAGCACATTTTTCATCTTGTATATCGTTTCTTCATGACTTGAAATTTTGTATCCTTCTCGATGCTGTACATAAACCTCTTCTTCAAGATAAGAATTTAAAAATTTTTTTATTTTAGATCCATTTGAAAATTAAGCCACTTATTTTGAGCTGTAATAGCCAAAAAAATTCTTATCATATCCAAACATGCTACAAGATAAAACCTCTCATTGCCATCAATATGAGTTTGTTGAGTGAAACCTCTAGCACCCAATATTCCATTATTCTTAAGAACTTTACCATCCATGCCAAGTTTAGTTTTGTAAATCCATTTTACACCTATTACATTTTCCTTGAGGATGATCCACCAACTCCCAAGTGTTATTTTTCTCAATAGATTCAATATCTTCATCTATGGCTTTTGCCCATGCTTCATCAAAAGACTTCAGATCATCAACTTCTTAAAATAAAGAAAAAATAGAGAAAGAATTTTTGTATCAACATTAAAATAAGACTCATAAATATCTCATAAACTCCTTGTTTTTCTCTGCAATAAACTTACCAATGTAAGATCGATGAACTACTACTATCAATCGATTTTGGTGGACTGATTTATAAAAGCATCATGACTTGTGTTAATTGTGAAATATTCTTCCTGGTGTAAAATTATGTTTTGTTGAGGATCTCCTTATTGTAGATGGATGCGTACCTTGTGCTACAACTTGTGGTGCACGCCCGGGAGTGGAAGGGAAGTATTGATTGACAAATATCTTGTCTTTTTAACACTTCATTAAGTGATATAATCATTTGAATTATTTATTCTTACACTTATTATTTTGTCTACACTTTTATCGGATCTTCATTCTCAACAAATTGAACATATGTTCTGATTATAAGTTTTCTAGTGCTTGTATCAACCAACTTATAAGAATTTATTTCTTTTGAATACCCAAAAAAGATACACTTCTGACCTCTCTTATCCAACTTCATTTTTATCTCTTAAAAACCAAAAGTATATGCCACATAGCCAAATACTTTGAAGCATCAAACACTATGCTTTCTACTGCTCCAATCCTCTTCTAGAATCATATTCCTTACAATTTTAGTTGGACATATATTTGAAATATAAATAGTTTTTACTACTGCTTCATCCTAATATTCATCTGGTAAATACTTTGACTTCAATATACTCCTTTTCAATTCCATGATGGTTCTAGTTTTCCTTTCAGCCACACCATTTTATTGAGGGTTGTAGTGAGTTGTAAACTATTTATGAAAACCTTTTTGTCTCCAAAAAAAAAAAAAGAAAGAAATATACTCATCACCTCTATCAGTTCTTAATAGCTTACTGTAGTAACCACTTGGCTTCTCCAAAATAGCCTTGAACTACCGAAAGACACCCAAAACATCAGATTTATTCCTCAAAATTTAAACCCAAATATTTCTTGTATAATCATCAATGAATGTCATAAAATATGAACAACCTCCAATATAATTTTTTTCATGGGTGCACATAAATCTGATTCTAATATGAAAGAGGTACACTTTCTCTTTGATTTTCCAATTAGGAAACACTCATTATGTCACTTATTTTAATTACACCCTTCATTTACTCTTTATGGTTTTTGAATCAATTGAAAAACCCTTCACAAGACTCACTTGCATTAGCTCGGTAGTCATTAGCATTGGTACCTGACTCATTACAGGAATCATTTACCTTAGTGTTGGTGCATGATTTGATCCTTCCCTAATTTTCCCAAAAAAATTATTCAATCTACCTGGGTCATCGAATTTTTCTATCTCCCGAATGGATGAGTGAAAAATATTCTTCTTTTTTTATGTCATTAATTATCCATTCCGATGGTGTAAATTACTTGGAGCCTGGTTTTACTTGCAATTTCTCCATCCTTGGAGGAATTTTCAATTTTGGGTGAAAATGGAGAAGTTCTATGATTTTTACTATTTAAAGAGAATATTTTCCTTGTCAAATTCTATCACAAAGCATCGGATGATACGTGGTTACTTTTAACTAGATGAGGCATAGTAGGTTTATATTGTAAACTTGTCATTTTTTTCACTTTTGGCAAAAATTGAACTATCCCCGTGGCTCCATCGGATCCTGATTGGTTGTTCAAAATTATTAAGTGCTGGAGAAAATTTCCTATTTTTTCCCCAAAGATGTACACATGTCAACAAGTTAAGCAGTTATGGAATGGACCTTTTTTATGCTTAAGGCATTATGGAAAAAGAGAAAAAATGAAAAGAAATTCCTAAGGCCCGTGGGAGGACATGTGGTAGCTTCTAATTCAAAGGTGGAAATGTGGATCGGTGGAAGACTTTGAATTTTTTAATCCTTTTTCGTGAAAGAAGGAATAAAGTGTACAAATGGGTTGAAACTCTCACAAAAATCAAGGAAGGACACATGGCAGTTTGAAAAATCAAAGCAAGATAGGTGGGTTGTTGGGTTCATTTGAAGTTTTTAGCTTTATTTTGTAAAGTTAAAAGTGAACCGCAACTCCACTCCAATCAGAGAAAGACACGTAGCAGTATGAAAATTCAAAGTAGGGAGGCATAGAATAAATTATAAAAATGGGCCGAAAATCCACTGTGAATCAGAGAAGGACACGTGGCTTTGAAAATTCAAAGCGGGAGGAAAATGTTGGGTTACTTTGAAGTTTTTAACTTCCAAAGGATAAAAGTTAAAATGTGAACCGCAGCTCCGCTCCAATCGAGAAAGACAAGAGGCATTGAAAAGTTAGAGTGGGAAGGCTGGGTTGTCAAAGCACTTTGAAGTTTTAAACCTTTTTGTGAAAAAAGGAATGAAGTTATAAAGAGAACCACAACTCCATTGCAAATCAGAGAGGAACACGTGGCAGCTTTGACAAGTCAAAGTGGAAAGGCGGATCATCGGGAAGTTTGAGAATTTAAGCCCTTTTTGGTGAAAAAGGGAATAAAGTATAAAAATGAAGCACGGTCCCGCTGGGGCCCACATAAGAAGCTAAAAATGAAAGGGTGGAGCACTGAGGAAAATTTGGAAAATTTTCCTTTTTGCAAAAAAGAGGTAAAATGGCATAATCGAGCCGCGATTCCGCTGGGACCCACATTGAGCCACGTGTCATGCCCATTTTCAAAGGGTAGAAGGGTGGGGAAAAATGTTAAAATTTTACATTTTCTCCAAAAGTTATAAAATGTTAAAAAGTGCTCCCATGACCGTTTGAATTAAATTTCTCCACGTGGATGAATCAAATTCAAAGGGGAAAGATCGATGGTAGATGTACATTGCATCTATTTTTGCTACCATTGACATTCCAAGAACTTTGGAGATGTGATTTTTGCATCGTTATTCATCAAATTTTGATGATTTCTTGTCATTTTTAATGGCATAGTGCAATTGAATGGATTTAGAGCTCAATTTATGAATTTGAGGTACAAATTTGAACATTTGAAGTGGATTTTTGCTCGGGCACTTGTAAAAAATGCAAATTATCAGATCCAAAATTGCAGAGACAAAATTGTAGAGGGAAAAGGGTGAAATGATGAAGGAAAAGGGTCATGCATGCATGAGTGGTGAAAATTGTGATCCCAGTTCAAACAATGATGCAAGTATTTGCAATGATTTCCCTTTTCAAACACCTGACAACTTTTGGGTGTATATCTGTTAAACGTCCCTTTTTGAGATCATGGTGAAATATGTAACAAACAAAGGTTCCTTGAATATTATTTTCTTGGGGGGAAATCTTGGATGTAAATTGAGTGCTATAAAAATCATGCTTGATTCATACAAATGGTTGGGGTTCATTTTCATGAGAAAATATGATAAAGCCCATCTTCTGAGAGACCATCCGAGAGACCTATTAATCTCTTTTGTTTTAGATTTACATCGTGTCAAGTTTTTGCGAGTGTACAACCATTGGAGAGCTTTGAGATTGTTCAAGAAACTTTCCCATGCTGATGAATCTAATCAATTTCGAGTTAATATGTGTTAATCTCGGGAAAAATTTGTGTCTACTTCATTTCAGAATGTCTACAAATAGTTTTTCTTGTTCTATTGCAATCTTGTGTTGAAATATCTCTGAATCACACAAAATCTCATACCTATGATAGTCTAGTGGAATTTGTAATTTCATTATCGAGAAGAGATTTCATCAGTAATGAAATAAACAAATTAAAATCACTTTACCTTCTTTGATTGACAAATATTGTTTGCTAGTCTTTGGGTGTACCTTAGGCATGATGAACTAGAGGTTTCTAATGTTTAATTGAGTCTGTTAACTTGAGCCTTCGTGTTAAATTATTGAAGATTGTGTGAAAATGTGAAGATATGGGCCTCCATTGATGCACACCTTCTAGTTGAAGGAACATTTTAGTTATTATGAAGCTTTATGTTATTGAGTTTTCCATTTGTTTTAAATTCTCTCAAAGATCTGGAAAAGTAAAATTTGTCTTCTTGAATATCCCACCAAGAAGTATTAAAAAAACAATGAATCCCACCTGAAGTACCCATGTTTTTCCCTGTATATCCATAAAAGAAAAAAATCCACTTGCTAAAATATGTAGAACAATCAGGATTCCATAATGTCTTTAGTAACCTAAGAGTTTCTTTGAAAATATGTCCATTCTTTAGAAGTGACAACTCGTGAGAGTTAAATTGTGTAGCATTGATCATATTTTCCCAAGGTTTGCTTTATAAAATTTGTGCAAAAGAAGGATATCTTCATCTCCTTCATCAAAAAAAGGTTACAAAGGGGTCCTCTCACCGTTTTGAAAGGCATAACCTAAAAGTAGTGAGGATAGATCAAATCCTCAGGTGTCTTTATCTAATTCTCAACACCGAGTGACAAAGAGCCAGATGAATCACCTCCCGGCTATAAAATGAAATATATTTTGATATGTCTGTCTCTTAGTGTCTTGTGAAATATTTGATGCTACTGACTTCCAGTGGAGAATCAATTTGGGTACCAACACGCTTCTGGCACTATTTTCGGGGATTATTTTGAAAATCTGGATCTGTTTGTGTGGCAACACACTGCATGGCGCGTTTCCGAGGAGTATTTGGAGTTCCTAAAGATTTTTGACCCTGTTTATACTCCTTGCATGTTATGTGTGCTAATACGTTGTTGGAACGTCATCATTTGTTTAGATTTGTAAGGATTGTTTGAAGTTATAAGTTTGTATACAATATTTCTAGTTTCTAGCAGTTATTGCACTAAGTTTTTGTTGTAATTGATAAATTTGGGTAAAGGAAGGTAAGATATAATAAGCTTTGCAAGATTTATGTGCTGAAAGACATTTGACAGATCAATTTTAGTGCATTTGCACTAGGGTGAAAATACTTAGTGGTGACTCCAGTGTTGATTTGATTTTGATAAATGCCAGTGTCTTAACCTCTGTCATTTGAAATTTTTTTACTAATCTTTGCAAAGATGGAAGGAAGAATATATTTCTTCATTAAGGACCCTACTAGAAGGTTGTTTTTAGAGATGGGAAAATCAAATTCTGAAGGAAGAAGAATTTGGAAAGTTGTTGGAGATCAGAAATCAAGAAAAGAGTTATCAATTTTGGAAATTGATCATCTTGTGATTGAAGAGTGCCATACGTCCTCAAGTGCTTTGAATTAGGTGGTATTTTTGTAGATCTTAATTCTCCATCTGGTGAGGGCCTTCATTTGTATTTGAAAATTTTGCTTCTCATTTTGTCCCTGTATTTTCCAAATCTGATAGAGTTTTTTCAAGAAGCGAGAGCCATTAGGGGATATTCATTTTGAAAATTATATTCCTATACCCCACAGACCCCTCAGTCCTCATCATCTTGCATCTCCTAAAAATTCACCTCCACAAAACAATATGTCTAGCCCCACCCAGACCTCCATTTGTTGTTAATACCTTTGGTCCTATAAACTTTAGAGGAATGAATGGTTATCCAAATGTTGTTCCACAAGATGTAAGAAATAGATTACCTAAGTTTCAAGGAAAGAATACTATTATTGGAGATCAACACTTAAAGATTTTGTTAATATGATGAAAGACTTTGAGATAGAATTTGGGGATGTGTATATCAAATTGTTTATTCATACTTTAGAAGAAGATGCAGGACTAGTATAATATTTTCAGATAACTCTATAGATTATTAGACAGAAATGAAGAATGCTTTTAGATGCAATAGTATGGAGATAAAATAGACCCTAGGTTTCTTTTATCAAAATTTGAAAATATAAAGAAGAACCCTAATGAATCAGTTCATGAATTCAATACAAGATTCAACAAAACTTTGAGAATATTTCCTATCATCTTAAGGCCTAGTGATGAATCATGTTTGATAAAGTATTATGATGCATTTGAAAAGAAAGTTGCATACTATTTGAGGGATAAAAACCTAGCACTTTGAGGTAGGACTTTACCATGGCTATGCAAATTGAGAATAACATCAAGGTAATTCACAAACCTCCTATAAGAGGGAGGGTATCAAATTGATCAATCCAGATAAGCCTCAATCAAGCAAAGCTGTGGATTTGGAGGAGGTTGTAAAAACTTTACCATGATCTATTAAAGAAATATCATACAAGATAGCCTGAGTAGAGAAAGGAATTGGACAAAGTTCCCAAGGTTAGCACAAGCCAAAAAATCATGATAGATTTGGAAATCATCCTAGGGGTGATCAGAGATTTGATGACAGAGGTAAATGGCCAAGGGGATCTTGAAATAGACAACCCAAGCTCAAGAAAATAGAATGGTGCCTGATCCTTTGACTTCCAGAGTTGTTGCTTTGTGGAAGATGCCAATGAAATTGATTGGTGTGATAGATGATTCTTTCCCCATCCTCCATGTGAAGTAGATCAACAAGTTGAAGAAGCTGATGATGATAAGACAAATGATGATTCTTGCATGATGAATAACCCTAGAATTTCATAGCAGGGAGAAACTTCAACCGAGGTGATAAGTGCTAGAACTGCTGCAAGTTTTGGGATTACATTCATCGGGTATTACCTCTTCCTCCCTCTCATACTTTTGAAATAGATATGGTACAAACTTTTGAATTTCCCAATAATGATTTTGAATACTTGAGGGCATTAATGATTGAAAAGTATGATGGATGAATCCCTTTTGAAGAGGAATGGTAGTTATTGATGAATGACATGGTTGCCCAAGAAAAGGAGCATAATACAAGGAGTAAGGTTGCCAAAGGGGTAGGGCCTCAAGCCAAATCAAAAAATCCAATACTTACCAAGGAAATCCCTAACAAAAATGCATCTGGAAAGGCCTTGTTTCCCAAAATAAAACTTGTATTCCTCCCCATGCTCAGACTGAAAAAACTTCCATACCATCTGATGAGTTTTTCAATCTTCCTCCTATTACTGCCTTACCCAAATATGTTCCATATGATATTTCCCAAGTCTTGAGTCAAATCAAGGTTTTTGTTCCAATTGTTGAATTGCTTAGAATTCCTGAGCATGTAAAAAGGGCTTTTGAGTATTTGGGATTTAATGAAGAAATGATTACCCAGGGTAGAAATTTGAACAATGTTGAGATTCCTCCTACCATTGCAAAGTTAGAAAAACCACAAGCATTGGAGGAACTTGGGGAACCACCTGAGGTATATCTAGGAACTTATCTTGTTAAGTCTCAACTGAATGTAGATCCATTTTTCACCACTTTGATTATTAAGGACAAGCTGCTACACAATTGCATGTTTGATTTTGGAGCCTCTTGTAATGTTATGCCTCTTGAGGTCATGAATGAATTGAATATTAAAGTAACAACATCTTATGGGAAGTGTATTGCCATGGATTCAAGAGAAGTGCTAGTGGTTGGATGTGTCAAAGGTCTGGTAGTGCAACTTGTAGATTATCCAGGAAGAAACTTAACCATGGATGTTGTCATTGTTGATTGTCCTGCTAAATGGGGAATGTTGTTATCTAGAAAGTGGGCAACTAGTGTGGGTGGTAGTGTGAAAATGGATATGTCTTATGCAACCATCCCAGTTGAGGGAAGCCTTGTGAAGTTAGTTGGTGAAAATAAAATGTTATATCTTATTGAGGATCCCAACAATGCTTCTTATGAAGTGTTGTATACAAATGTTGATATTGGTAACTTTGTGAGCTATGTTGATTTCAGGGAATATGAAATTGAAGAATGTAGATCTCCTGAGAAGTTTGGATTTCCTAGAAATTTGATGTTTGATGCAAGCTCGAAGGATGTTGGAAAACATTCCCTAGGCACAAAGGATAAGAAGAAACAAATGTGGTTAGCTAACAACTTGGAGAGAAAAGAAAAACAAGTATATAACCAGTTGTTAAAAATGTATCAGAGTTGTCCTGGCATGGTCATACCTAGATTTGAAGATACTTGAAGAATTTCCTTGATTTCTTTCTCAAAATCAAGATGCATATCATTTGTATAGTGTATAGTCCTTTGGTTTCATTCTTCTTATTGTATTTTGTTTTTCTAGTCCTTGGTGACATTTTTGTTGGTTTCTCGGTTCATGTTTTGGGAAGTTGGTTTTTTTTCCTCTGCTCTAAAGTTGGCTCATGACTCCATTGCCCAATGGATTTTTTTGGCACTTGGTCTACTATTTGTTCTTTTGTCACTCTGCTGGGAGTGCCCATCCTTGAGCTAGAGCCGATGTTGGTGCATGATTTGATCCTACCCTAATTTTCCTAAAAATTTCTTCAATTTGCTGGTTCATCATATTTTTCTATCTCCTGAATGGATGAGTGAAAATATATTCTTCTTCATTTGTATGCCATTAATAATCCATTCCCATGGTTATAAATTTCTTGGAGCGTGGTTTTACTTGCAATTTCTCCATCCTTGGAGAAATTTTCAATTATGGGCGAAAATGGTGAAGTTTCTATTTTTACTATTTTTGACGGTGTCTTTTCCCCATCAAATTCTATCATAGCATCGACGGATATGTGGTTGCTTTTAATTGGATGAGGCATGGTGGGTTTATATTATAAACTTGTCTTTTTTGTCACTTTTGGAAAAAAGTGTGAACTTTCCCCCATGGCTCCGTCGGATCCTGATTGGTTAGTCAAAGTTTTTAAGTGATGGAGAAAATTTCCTATTTTTCCCGAAGATGTACACGTGTAAACAAGTTAAGAATTTATGGAATGGTGGACCTTTTTATGCTTAAGGAATTATGGAAAAAGAGAAAAAATGAAAATAAATTCCTAATGCCCGTGGAGAGGATTACACATGGCAGCTTCTAATTCAAAGGTGGAAATGTGGATCGGAGAAGAATTTGAATTTTTAAGATTTTTCGTGAAAGAAGAAATAAAGTGTAAAAATTGGTTGAAACCCCCCGTGAATCAAAAGTAGACACATGTCAGTTTGAAAAGTCAAAAGGCAGAGGGGATGCGGATCGGCGGAGAACTTTTAAGTTTTTGGCCTTGTTTTGGAAAGAAGGGAATAAAGTATGAAAATGGTCGAAACTCGGCTAGTGAATAGGGAAGGACACATGGCAATTTGAAAAATAAAAGTAGGAGAGGTGGGTGGTTGGGTTCCTTTGAAGTTTTTAGCTTTATTTTGTAAATTTACAAAGTGAACTGCAACTCCACTCAAATCAAGAGAAAGACATGTAGTAGTTTGAAAAGTCAAAGCAGGGAGGTAGAGAATAAAGTATAAAAATGGGCCGAAACTCCGTTGCAAATAAGAGAAGGACACATGGCTTTGAAAATTCAAAGTGGGAGGCAAAATGTTGGGTTACTTTGAAGTTTTTAACTTTAAAAGGATAAAATTTAAAATGTGAACCGTAGCTCCGCTCCAATAAGAGAAAGACAAGTGGAATTGAAAAGTCGAAGAGTCATGGGAAGGTAGGTTCTTTGGAGCACTTTGAATTTTTTAAACCTTTTTCCAAAAAAAAGGAAAAGTTATAACGAGAACGTAACTCCTGTTGAATAGAGAGGAACACATGGTAGCTTTGACAAGTCAAAGTTGAAAGATGGATCATCGGGGAAGTTTTAGAATTTAAGCCCTTTTTGGTGAAAAAAGGGAATAAAGTATAAAAATGAAGCGCAGATCATCCTGGGGCCCACATCATAATCTAAAAATGAAAGGGCTGAGCATTGGGGAAAATTTGGAAAATTTTCATTTTTGTAAAAAATAGGTAAAATGGCATAATCGAGCCACGATTCCATTCAGACCCACATTGAGCCATGTGTCACGCCCATTTTCAAAGGGCGAAAGGGGGGAAAAATGTTAAAATTTTACATTTTTTCCAAAAGTTATAAAATGTTAAAAAGTACTCCCAGGCCCATTTTGAATCAAATTTTCCATGTGGACGGATCAAATTCAAAGGGGCAAGATTAATGGTAGTTATACATTGCATATATTTTTACCACCATTGGCGTTCCAAGAACTCTGGAGATGTGATTTTTGTATCGTTCTTCATCAATTTTTGATGATTTCTTTTCATTTTAATGGAATAGTGCAATTGAATGGATTTAGAGATCAATTTGTGAATTTGAGGTACAAATTTGAACATTTGAAGCCAATTTTTGCTCGGGCACTTGCAAAAAATGTGAATTATCAGATCCAAAAGTTCAAAGCAAAATCAAGAGAGGAAAAGGGTGAAATAATGAAGGAAAAGGGTCTTGTATGCATGAGGGGTGAAAAACACTCTCCCAGTTCAAACAATGATGCAAATATTTGTAATGATTTCACTTTTTCGAACACCTCGCAACTTTTGGGCGTATATCTATTAAACGTCCCTTTCTGAGATGATGGTGAAATATGTAACAAGAAAAGGTTCCTAGAATATTATTTTCTTAGGGGGAAAGATTGGATGTAAATTTGAGTGCTATTAAAAGCATGCTTGAGTCATGCAAATGGTCGGGGTTCATTTTCACTGAGAAAATATGAGAAAGCCCATCTTCTTGAGAGACCATCTAAGAGACCTGTTAATCTCTTTTATTTTAGATTTTCATCGTGTCAAGTTGGTTACGAGTGTACATCCATTGGTGATCTCTGAGATTGTTCAAGAAACTTTCCCCTGTTGATGAATCTAATCAATTTTAATTTAATCTATGTTAATATCCAACAAAATTTGTGTCTTCTTCATTTCAAAATATCTACAAATAGTTTTTCTTGTTCCTGTTGTAATATTGTGTTGAAATCTTTCTGAATAACACAAAATCTCATCCCTGTGATAGTCTAGTGGCATTTGCAATTTCATTATCAAAAGAGCTTTCATCTAGTAATGAAATAAACAATTTAAAATCACTTTACCTTCCTTGATTGATAGAGATTGTTTGTTAGTATTTGGGTGTACCTTAAGCATGATGAACCAAAGGTTTCTAATGTTTAATTGAGTCTGGTAAATCGAGCCTTCCTATTAAATTCTTGAAGATTTAGTGAAAATGTGTAGGTCTGGGCCTCCATTGATGCACACCTTATAGTTGAAGGAACATTTTAGTTATTATAAATATTTCTGTTGTTTAGTTTTCCATTTTTTGTAAAGGCTCTCAAAGATCTGGCAAATTCAAATTTATCTTTCTTGAATCTCCCACCAAAAATTATTCAAAAAAATGAATCCCACCTGAAGTACCCTTGTTTTTCCCTGTATATCACAAAAAAAAAAAAATCCACTTGCTAAAATATGCAGAACAATTAGGATTATATAATGTCTTTAGTAACCTAAGCCTTACTTGGAAAATATCTCCATTATTTAGAAGTGACAACTCGTGAGAGTTAAATGTTGGAGCATTGATCATATTTTCCCAAGGTTTTCTTTATAAAATTTGTGCAAAAGAAGGATATCTTCATCTCCTTCATCAACAAAGGTTAAAAAAGGGGTCCTCTCACCCTAGTTGAAAGGCACAACCTAAAGTAGTGAGGATAGATCAAATTCTTTCAAGGTGATATCCAATTCTCCAACATCGAGTGACAAAGAGCCTAGATGAATCACCTCCTAGCTACAAAATGACATATATTTTGATATATCTATCTCTGAGTGTCTTGTGAAATCTTTGATGCTTCTTGGCTTCAAGTGGAGAATCATTTTTGTACCAAAACTTAGCACATAACTCATTTACACTAACACATGACTCATTTACTTGAGCAAAGACTGTTGTATGACTATAGGACTCACATGCATTAATGCACGCCTCATTTTCTTTAGCGTAGGAATGATTTGGCTTAGTGCATGACTTTGCTGTGAAATGAAATGTAGATTTTTCTACAAACATATCTGATGTTCTCTTTTATCCTAGTTGTAATCTCAAGGGAAACATTCTATTATTGCTCATCTTCACTTTTGCAATCAACTAAGTACTAGGAGATTTTTCCACAATCATGCGCAATCATCATCTTCCATGTAAACCATGTTTCCTTTCTGTACCAACTATATAACACTCATAATATTATGCTTTAAACTAGCAACATAAAAAATTCATTAATGACCTTACACTCCGATTTTTTGTTAGAATGTCAAATGTCCCTTTTCACATTACACTCACTTGATTATTATTCCTAAGAGTAACATTTGAGGTTACTGATTTATCAAAACTAGAAAATAACTCTAGATTTCAAGACATGTGATTGTTGTAACTTGAATCTAAATACTAGATATCATGTGAAATTTCTTGAACCATATTACATTCAACCATAATTTTTTTGGAAATTGGGTCAGTAATATTTTTCATCATGCAATAAACATATAATTTTTTTAGAACTTTCAGGCTGATTTAGATTTTATTTTCCTTGATCATATTGTTTCTTCTTACATTCAAAAGAGTAATGTCCATAATTTCTGTAATAATGACACTGAACATGAGACTTGTCTTATCTATGAATGGTTGAGTGATTATAATCATGTGAATGATCATAGTTGTGTCTTCTTCACTTTGGTTTGTAGGACTGATGATGCATCCTCTTAATGTTTCTCTACCTCTTCATCTAAGAGTAAATATTTCTTCTCTAGCTCTTCCATGGCTTATAGATACCTTAGATGAGAATGCATTGTTTATAGTCATATGTGATATATCTCCCCTCTCCTCATGGTTTATCAAGGATACATGTAGTTCATCTATTCACATATGACTTAAAATCCTTAGCTTCTCTCTATAAAACAACTAAAGGATAAAAATTAAGAGGTAGAAATATCTAAAAAAATTCAACTATACTTTAATCTTATATGGTTTCCCCATATGATTTTATTTGATTTACAAGTCCAAAAACATGTGTAAAAAAACATACTACTACAATCAAAATATTTCATATTTAGAATCTCAAAATATTTTCTAAGCAACTGGGTTTTTACTACTTTAACTTTAAACTTACCTCGATATATCAGATGGAGATTTTCCCATGCATTCTTAGCTTAGTTGGCTGCTACAACTCTTGGAAGAATGCTCTCATGCTTATCTTGATGAATTTAGAAGAGGGACTTTCCATACATATTCCTTTTTCCTTTCAAAATATATTTTTCTTCCTTTGTGAGTGCGTTGAATGTTTCTATATTTTGGGTTCTAGATACCCATTATCGGTCATCTCCAAACATATTGGGATCTAAAATGAGTTTTTATATTCAAGGACCAATATTCATAATTTTTATGACTAAACTGTGGATTTTTAGACTTAATAAATATGTTCTGATGTGGATGCCATTTAATGGATGTCAATAATTTCTACAAAGATATGGAAAAAAATAACTTAGTCTTGATGACTAAAACCTTCGCTCGATATCGATGAAGGCAAGAGGCTGGGAAGATAACAAAAAACTCAAAATGTATTCAACAACACTTAAAATGATAAAATAAATGCACAAAAATAGAGTACACAACACACTAAATACACACGAAAAATCATAAATAAAAATCATGTGCATATATATTAGATTTAGGAAAATATTCATGAGCTTCACTGCTCTATTTTTCTTCTTCTTCCCTTACATACTATTTTCTCTCTTCACTCCTCAATAAAAAAATTTAGCTAACACAAAAAAAAATTCCATCAAGTAAGAAATTAATTCCCTACAGTTGCATCTCAGTCATTCCTTGTAGGAAAACATTAATCAATTTTCTAGAATGAGAGAGAATGTAAGAGATCAAATCTGGTCATTCTATTTAATGAAAATCTTTTATCTTTTCCAAAATCTGTAGTTGTTAGAAGCTTCAAGCTATTGGAGGTCAGAGTTAAATATGGAGGTTGAGATTATATCTATATATATATATACTCGTAAGTGCACCATAAGATATGATACATAGACTAATTAAGAAAGTCACGTACATTATTTAATATCTCATGTGTAAGCTACACCATATTCAAAGAGTACAATATCATCTTAATATTCATAAAAATTAAGGTTGTTGATTTAGAAATTTACCCATATTTATTTTCAAACAGAAAAAATTAAAGAGAGAAGTTAAAACACTAAAGAAGTTAGAGATTGAGAGGTGGGTATATTTGAAGAATATTAATGTGTAGATATAAAGAAGATAATTTTTTATTTCATTTTTGGCTACTTTATTTTAAATCAAAGAGGATTAAAAAATTCACCTATTACCTTGCTAGAATATATACAATTTTGAATTTGTAAAATGTTTAACTGGAGGCTTATAAAGCAAGCATAAAGCTACAATTTATCATTATTTTTCAACATCATTTTTACAAACTTTAAAAGGGTTTTATTTCCTTCCGTTAAGTCCATTTACTGTGTTCTTGATTACCATATTAGAAATGAGCCCCATCCTCATGTGAACTATTTGAATGGTAGGGTCATTACCACGGTGGATACATGACTACATTTTGACTCCCGCTTACCCTTGCGCCTCTAAAATAATTAATTTAAAAATATATATATTCCCACCATCCTAACTTCAGAAAAGGAATTAATTCCATTACCTAAAATGAATTAAATCATTGTTTTTTCTTGAGTTCCTAGCTATACTCCATTGTCTAGAAACATTTTTTTAAACAGTTGAAGATATAGTACAGAGAGAAAGATAGCTATTGATTCTGATTGAACACATCACCAAAACCAAAAAATTCACCAAAGTAAAGGATATCTAATTTGTGGGGTAGAATGATTCATCCATTTTACACATCAAATCTTAATTCAAGTCCACTCGGTAGGAAAAAGGTATTATTAGTTATAAATATAATAATAAACAACATTTTATCAAAATATATTTAAACATGTAAGGATTGGAAGCAATTAGCTTAAAAGTACTTTTGGAAACTGGAACTTAATTTGTTACCAGTGTAAGATATAATTTCAGTGGTATGAATTCTACAAAAATATTGCCATCCTTATGACAAATGGCTAACTTAATTTATGCGAATTCTTTGTATGGAATGACAATATTATAGTTTCAAGATTCAATATTCTTGTTATTAAATGGTGCAATCATCTGAACATGATACCTATTCATATATGGATTAGCCAATTCTTAGTTTAGATATATGATGTTTATATTGTGTATAGATAACTACATTTTCAAATCACATGTTTTTAAAATTCCACTTTTCTCGTTGAAGAAAACAGTTTTTTTGCATCAATATCGAGTAAAAATCAAATTGTTTACATGAATATGATTTTTGATTGGTGTATTATATTTATATTATGCAGATGGATTTTACGAATTTATTAGTGCTCACATTTGTTTTGGATAGAGATTAAATATTTAATGTGTGAGAATATTATTAATAGATATATATCGGTTCATAAAACAATTATGAGAACAATCATGTTTCGGTGGTTAAATCAATCCAGATAAGATTATTTTTGAGTAGTTTGTGGTGAAATAATAAGACTCATTGGTATAAGGAAATCCTATTCCTATATATCTATAAAATATATTTCAATAAAACTAGGAATTTTGTTTGTTGAGCCCTTGAAATTATTGGATCACTGCGATGGAGGAATGAGAGATTAGAGTGTGAATTTTAGTATTAAATAAAAAAATATTGATAATATTAAAATTATGTTTAATATAATTATATTATTAATTATAATTAATAAAAAATATAAATGTACATGAAAATGATGATAGTATTTTTATTATTAATAATACTAGTATAAATATCTTAAATACATCTATCTAAAATATGCTTTGAAAGATATCAATCCCAATGCACCTATTTATCTATGTAAGTCTAGTATAAATATACTTAACAAGTAGTGATTACAAATATTTTGAATATAATATGTATCTTATAATAAATCTATTTATATGAAATACATTAAAGGATATCAATTTCAAGTTTCCTTGGTTTGAATTTCTACATACTTCATAAGTCAACAACTTCATTAAATTCTCTATCAATTTCCCATTGATTTGTGGAAAATGAAATCATTTATCTATGTAATTATGTTGGTCTAAAAATATATATATTCAAGAAAAAAAACCCAAACACTATTTGTAGTGCCCACTTCCCTTCAAAACCTTTTATTATTGATCATGAAATTGTTGACTAGACTCATGGATATTATTGTAACTTTTGATTTAGCATGATGTTAGATGTTAGAGAATGGACTATTGTTGACTTTGATTCATATATGATGCATGTGGATTATTAGAGACTTTTTATATTGATGTTGATATGTTGTTGACATGGTTATATTTATATATGTTGTTCGGACATGTGACATTTTGTCATATTGAGTAGACCTAGATAATTGAACTAATCTTGTGATCATATGGCTATTGATGAAATTGTAAATGATATCGTTGTTTGCTAGATGATGTTTTGATTTATACATAGATTATTTTGGAGTTATATTTTATATTTATTTTGAATGATTTGATGTGGCCACGAGGCCGAAGGAGGTATTTTTGTTTTGTAGGTAAACATGTCACAACAAACATCGGGGGATTGGAGACCAACCACATTGGAATCCTAGATGAATTCAACAAGGGTAACCATGACAACATGTTTTGTTATTTGTGTATGTTTGTATTGTTGTTAGGGATCCCCATGGGGGGGGATCAACTTCGAATGTGACCAAGGGGTTATGTGTATTCTTTTATTTAGTTCCTTTGTTTAATTTTAGTATGTGTTTATTTAGTGATGTATTTCCCTTTATTATTTATTAAATTGTGTCTAGATTTTGTGAGTAATCATGTTGTTAAATTAATTAAAATGGGTCAAAAAAACGTATTTATTAGAGTTGATGGCTCTTGGATTAAGTGTTTTAAGTAATATGTAAGTAACTTTGAGTGTGAAACACTCCACCTTCCTTTTGAAATTCGGATCTATCCTTAGGGGCTTATTTTGGAGGCTTGTGGGACAAGTTAAACTTGTCCCACACCTCTTAAATTGTTATACCAACTTTACCTATGGGTTGGGGAGTCAAAATTAGGCTTCATGATGTTTTTTGGAAGACAAGTTGTAAAATTTTATTGCACTTTCTTACATGTAATTAATTTTGGTCCTTAAGTGGTGTGGGCTTGGATTTTGTGTGTAAGTAAAACTATCATTTATCCACTCACTTATTTATTGTGCTTTGGATGTTGAAGGTTGAATTTTGAGGTAGAGTTGAGCATGTGTGATGTGGCATCTTACATGGAGCCACCTCATCCCCCTTTTTTTTTTTCTATTTATTCAAATTATTTGGATAGTTTGGTGGTAACTTCATTTTGATTTTGTGCTCTTGTAATTAGAGAGAGCTGGAGATTTTTGAATGCTTGTGGATTGTTGGATGTTTTGGACTGTTTGGATTGGAAAAAAATCTTTTTGTTGAAATTTTTAACCAAGATCTATCATGGAGAGGTAGGATCTTGACTCTTGTAAAAAGATTTCTTTTCTATATTATGCATATGTGAATGTTTTCGAATGTATTGGTATGTTTTTTGGTTGGTTGGGTAGATTGCTTAAGTGTGGTGTAGGAGAAGAATATGGGGATCTTTGTGGGGAGGCATAAGAGTTATTTTTGGAGGGAGTTTGGGTTGGGTGTTCCACCTTGGAAAATAAATAGCTTCCATTTCTTACTTTTGGGGGAGACATAAGAGGAGGGAGGCATAAGAGAATGTGGAGGCATAAGAGGTACTTTGGGGAGGCATAAGAGTTTGTAGGTTTTTTTTAGATGAATATATATTGGCGGGTTTTTAAGGTGGACACCCATTCCCCATTGGGAGGTATAAGAAGCTTCCCCATAGATCTTTCTCTTTTGGCCTTTTATGATGAGCTATTTTATATTTTGTTGTGCTCCTTATTTGGACTAAAACTGCATTATTTTGGACTGTGTTATGTTTGTGAAATCTTTTTTTTTATTGTGGAAGCTTGTCTTATTGCCATGAGTTGAATCCATCCTTCATTGTAATGTGGTAGGGGCTCGGGGGCCAATGAGAAGGATGAATTCTCCTCTTCATTGTAATTATTTGTTGGGTGGAGAGTGTTGCCTCTCCCCCTTTTTGTTGTGATTAAATTGGAAGCAAGATGAATCTCTCTGGTTTTTGTTCTTGGAGATGTGTGTGAAGACAATTTTGTAGTTCTCTTGGGTCTCCTTATTTGTAAATTTTTCCACTTCAGTGGATGACATTGTAATAATATTTTTGGTGAAAAGTTATTTTATTTTGGACATGATAGTTATATTTTAATGTGAAAAGAAAACAAGAAATATTTATTCTATAATTTGTATTTTTTGTTAGTGAAATGAAAGGAAGTTGCAAAAGGAATTAGTTCATTTAATAGAAGTTGTTTTATTTCTACAAATGGTGTTGCTCTTATTTGAAATCTGATTGCAAATATTATTGCAAACTCTCTTTTGAAGACTAGAAAAGTATGTGTTATTGGAAGGCACATTTTGAAAATAGAACTACATTAAATCTGATTGGAAATATTATTGCAAACTCTCTTTTTGAAGACTAGAAAATTTGTGTTAAGAAACATTACATTTCTCTGTGTTATTGGAAGGTACTTTTTGAAAATAAAGAGGGAATGTTTATCTACTCTACAACCTACTTAAATAAATTCCACTATCACGGTTTTAACATAAGAGAGTGAAGAATATGAAAAATTCACCTTTCAATACAAGGCTAAAACTTCCAATAATTACTTTACATTCCCATCTATCATTTGCTATGAAAATTTTCACAATATACAAAATATGGTTTCTTTGATTTCAGTAACTCATGTAACATAAAGCAAAATTTTAATTCAGAAGATTTAGAGATGATTTCAAAAATATTTCTAATAGTAATAATCTCTAGTTATAATTTTCCTTCCTAATACATAATGAGTGCAATAATATAATACCTTTTTCAATATAGAACAAACCTATTAATGCAAGTTTGAAAGGGAACAAAAAAATCTCTTACAAGACTCTTCTCAATATTGAAGAAGACATTTACCATATTACTTCCAAAGAGCTGAAATGTAGGACTATAAATATGATGAATCCATGTTTACAACCTATAAACCAAAGAAAGAATAGAGGTTCATTTCTACATGAAAGAATCAAAACAACATTCCTTTTCAAGGAGAGAGTAAAAGGTTCAATCTTTCAACTACAACCATCCAAGATCCTTATCAAGGAAGGAGAAACATAAAAAATGATACAAAATTAGTTAGGTGCAAGATAAAAATTTCATCCCAAAATAAGAGACCTCAAAACAATAGTTACAACCTATTTATAAGAATCAAATAAAATCCACATGGAAAAGGCTCCCCAAAATTTGGAGAACAAAATATCTATGTCTTTGATTTTCTTTGTAAATATGTAGGCTAAATCTACATTTTCTTTACGCCAAAATGATCTTCATAGCACAAGGAAAACTAGCCCGGTTACCTCCCAACCTATTGACATCATTACACGCCAAATCCAATACATGGAGGACATGTTATCCTCTTTCCAATCCCATGGGGGAGAGAGGATGCATGCCTCGGTTTGAAAAAGTGAATCGGGAAGGGATAAAAACACACATGTAAGCAAACATTTTGTTTTACCTACACAACACCAAAAATAAACAACACATGAGGAAGAATATCTATGATTTATCCCAAAATGGGGAAGAGTGATAAGAATCCCATATGAAGCCAAGTGGTGAATCCAACCATAGGATCACAATGTAAATCTCCAAGAACCCTCCTTATCTCTCCAAATCACAATTTCCCTCCTTATCTCTCCAACCCATGCACCAAAGCCTCCTCCTTGGAAGGATTTTAAAACCATAATGATTTCCTTTCTAAGGATGGGGAAAGAAGTTCAAACCATATGAAAATATTTCCCCACATCAAACCATATGAGGGGAGGAATAAATAAAACCATCATGGCTTTCCCATCAAGCCATGTGGTGAGAAGGGTATTCCTCCCTCTTCCCCAACACTCCAAAATCCATCACAAAGCATGATGGATGGAGAAAAAGACAATAACAAAGTTTTATAAACACACCCATAATCCAACACACAACAACAACACAAAAAGACACCATTTTCATTCCATAAATACATGATATTTCCATAAGAAAAATTAATATAAGGACATTGATACCTACATTAATCAAGATATAAAAAAATCTCTATGCAATCTAACAATAAAAACTCCAAACACCTCAAGCACTCTAAAAAATCTCAAACACCCAAAAGCAAGAATGACTAAGAATTCCCAACCCCTCTCCATGAGGTAATATTGAAAATAAAAGCAATAAACAACTATCCCAAATGAGAGGGTGATGTATGCTACCCTTCTCATCTCCACACAAAATATTCAAAAATTAAAAATTCAATATTAAAACAACTCTCCTTTTGGAGGTAAATTACAAATTCCCCAAAATGTAATTATATCCAAAATCCTTACAACTTTTAAGAAACAAAAACTAACTCTCTTACTAGAAGGTGACTCTTGAGGAATCAAATGCGAGGGAAACTCTCCTGGCCTTGAAAAGAAACCCCTTACCAATAGATTGGGTCCAAGGGTCTGTTTCCATGAAATAGAAGCTCCCAAAATGAAAATAGGTTATCCAATTGCTAGTTTTAGCCCAAATGCGAGATTGGACTTAATGATGAAGGGTTAAAGTGGTGGGGCCCACCCAAGTGACACATACATGGTCCCATACCTCACACAACATACTTAATTAAAATTAAAAAAATTAAGACAAGTAGGGACCACTAGGTCCCTAAACTTACTCGAACAAGAGTAAATAAATTACAAGTAGGGACCACTAGGTTTAGTTAGAAAAATTACGGAATAATAATTTTTTTAAAGTGCAAGCCCACGATACAAGTAAATAAAAACTACATTTGTAACAAAAATTTTCAAGAAAAATTAACTTTAACAAACAAAATTTTCCTTTAAAACAAGTATTAAATCCACACTATAAAGCAATAAGTATAATAAATCCACACCTAGCTCAAATTTTCCTTAGCTATTAATTTAATAACTAGTTAAATTAACACCGTAGTTAAATATTCCTTAATTAAAATTTTAGAGGGTTAAAAGAGCCAAAACAATTAAATACACAAGGTATTTAATTCCACAAGGTTTAAACAATTAACAAGGTCTAATTATAAGGGGTAGAACATACATCAAAAAATAAAAGGTTAATTTATCACTAACCCACTCTCAAACTGAATCACAAGATTCAACTTGATTTCTCTCATATTTAACAAACTTAAAACTTCCTAAAAACATTCCCGTTAGATAGGAAATTTGTTCCCCTTTCTAGTGATATAAATAAGTCCTAATTCCTCATATTTCTTAAGTTATGGCCTAGTGGGCCTTTGGATGAAAATTTTCCCCAAAAGCAGGCCTGCGGGCCTCGGGAAGAATTTTTCCCAAGGAAGGTCCTCTAGGCCATGGTAAGAAATTTCACCTAGAGAAGGAATATATAATGGTAGAGTGGGAAGAAAAATTTTTCTGAAAATGTGGGTCGATGGAGCGGGGAAGGAACTTAGTGCTTTTTCCCTTTTGGAAAAAAAGCATAGTTTACCTCTGTGCACTCCTGCGAGCCCGTCACATGCTTCGCACCAAAAGAAGACAATTAAACACTAGGGACCACAAGGGACATGTGTCAACATTTCCAAGTCCAAGCGGAAAGGCGAGGCTGGAGGAACTTAAGATCTTTAGCTATTTTGTTTTTAAAAGAGCATTAAGGGATTAAAAATATCCGTGCCTCTACCGATGCCCAAGGACACCACGTGTCAAGCCCAAGAGGCGAGTAGGAAAAATGGATTGGCGGGAAAATTAGAAAATTTATACTTTTTGGAAGAAAAATGATAAGGGTTAAAATACTTCACACCTCGCTAACACCTTGTGAAGCCACGTGTCGACAAGCATTGTCATTGGGTGCACTGGTCGGTTAGTGAGGCAGGGGAAACTTAAAAATTTTTGCCAAATTATTTTTGAAGCGTTAAGGTGAAATTGCAATCTGCGCCTCCACCCACGCCTAGTGTAGTCATGTGTTAGATCCACATTGGTTGCAGTGGCGGCCACACCGTGAGGAAACTATGAATTTTTCCAAATTTAACAAAAGGTTAACTTAGAAAGCGTGGGCCCACGCACTGCGAAATTATTTTCCAAAATGAAGGGTGGTGATATGGGGCCATGGAGAAACATAGAAATTTTTGCCAAGAACATTTTGAAAGCTTAAGTTAAGGTTTGCGGGCCCGCACACCTGCGGAGATGCCTTTCAAAAAGCAAATGGCCGGGCGGCGGGGCCACATGGGGAGAATTTCTCCAAATTTACATTTTCAAACTTAGACTATTTTTAGACAAAAATTAAGGTTTCGGAGTTAGCCAAACGGTGGGAACTTCATGCCTTTATAATTTTTTTTTTTTTTTGGTAAAAAGCGCAAAAGGAAATATTTAGCCCGTGGAGTGCGCCTTGATGAATATTTTATCTATTTAATTTGACAATTAGATTATTTTTGAAGCCAAAATGAAGTGAAAACTTCAAAAGGCCATAAATTTTGATTGGGAACTCAGTTTTTGGAAAACGAGGACTTTTTGGAAAGGTCTCGACCTCCTCTTTGCATTGCGAGCTTAAAAATTTAATTTTGATAAAGTTTGAAGGGTCAATTTTATGAAAACGTCTTTCTGTCATTTAAAAAGTGAACTGGTCTTTTTAACTTATAAATTTTCTTCCAATCTACCATGAATTCTTTCTCAACATGCCAAATAGACATGGAGGATTTCACTTGGAATAATTTAGGATGGATTGAAAGGGTTAAATTATTTGATTGAAGATAAATTCAATTTTTCCTAATCTATCTTTGCAAAATGTACGTGTAGTGCCCACTTCCCTTGACACCATTTTGTTTTGTTGTTTGAGACTGATTACTTCACTTATGGATTTATTATGGATTCTTGATTTAGCATGCTAGTAGATATCATAGTATTTGGACTATTATTGATTTGATCTTTATATGATGCATATGGTCTACTGGTGGACATTTGATGATGATATTTGTATACTTTTGACATGGTTATTTATCTTTAATTATGACATGTGATATGTTTAATCATATTGAGTAGAACTTGATAATTGGACTAATGTGATGATCATTTTGACATAAATGAAATGTGGAATAGAAATGTGCTAGAAAGTGTAAGTGATATCATACTTGCATAGATGATAGTAAATCATGTGTCATTTATTTTAGATTATATTGTATATTTGGCATGAATGTTTTAATGCGGCCAACAGGCCGAAGGAGGTATTCTCTATTCTGCAGGTATATTATATTCACAACAATATTGGGGAGTGGAGACCAACCACATCGGAATTCAAGAAGAATCCAGCTAAGGTTACCATGGCAACAAGTAACTGTGTGTGTGTTAGAATTATTTGGTTAGGGAAAAATTGTGACCTAGGGGTCATGTGTTGTTTTGTTTTAATTTTCCCTTTCTATTATGTTAGTATGTGTTGCTCTTAGTAAGTGAAATTTTACTTGTGTTATTATTCATATTCTTTGGATTGGTGTTTACCCCTTTATTAGCCATGGGTTGTAGTGTCTTAAATTAAGTTATTTTGAATTTGTCCTAAACTAATTAAAGGATATGACCAAAGAGAGTTCATTTATTAGGTTTGATTTACTTGGGATTTTGTGTGGATTGATGTGTGTTTGAGTTTTGAGTGTAGCACACTCTACCCCACATGGGAAACTCGAATTTGGCCTTAGAGGCCAAATTTCAAATCTTAATGGGACAAGTCAAACTTGTCCCACACCTCTTAAAACCCCATGCCAACCCTACCTATGGGATGGAAGGCCAAATTTAGGGTCTTTTAGGTGTTTTGGGGGGATAAAAAGGGTAAAATATTAATTGCACTTTCTTTCAAAATTTAATTTTGTCCTTTGCGGGAGTGGGCTTAGTTGGAGTGTGTAAGGTGCTTGCCTTTTTTCAACCACTTATTAATGGTGCATTGGAATATGAGGTTGACCAAATGATGTGGAGTGGAGGGAAAAGGAGGTGGCATCCTACTTGGAGCCACATCATCCCTCCCTCTCTTTTCTCTATTTATTTGATCCTCTTGTTTGTTTTGGGGGTTGGAAGTTTCATTTTTAGTCTTCGTATTTTGGAAAGGAGAGGATTTTGAAGGATTTTGTGGATTTTGGAGCTTGTTGATACTTGTGCGAATTTTGTTGGAGCTTGTCGATGATTGCTTGATCTTTGGAGGGATTGAGATTTCATACTTGGAGCAAGCCCTACCATGGAAAGGTAGGAGCTTCACCTTGGTTTGCATTATGTTTCTTTTTGTTATATGAATGTATATTTATGTTGTGTTGAATGTTGTTGTTTGAAATGCTTGTTAGGAATGGGTAGAATGGCTAAGTTGGGAGTGGGAGGAGACTATGGGAGTTTTATTTGAGGGAGGCATAACAGATCATTTTCTTGAGGAGGGAGTTTGGGTTGGGTGCCCACCTTGTAAGAGAAATGCTTGCATTTTCTTCTTGTTTTTACTTTGAGGGAGCCATAAGAGTTGAGGGAGGCATAAGAGTGGATGGAGGGATAAGGGGTACTTGAGGGAGGCATAAGAGTTGTTAGGGGTATTGTGTTTTGCATTAGAGGCTTTTAGGTGGCACCCACTCCCATTGGAAGGCATAAGTGGCCTCCCGATAGGTATTACTCTTATGGCTTTCTTGATAAGCCTTGTGAATTTGTTGTTTTGATGGTTTCCCTCTTGTTGAGTTGTTGATTCTTTTGTTTTGAAGGATTATGGAATGAATGTGAAATGTTATGTTAAGTTATGTGGAAGCTAGTAGTTGCCATGAGTTGGATTTTCTCCCATTGTAATGTGGTTGGGGCTCGGGGGCCAATGGAGAGGATGGCTTCTCTTCTCCATTGGGTATCTTGGTTGGGAGGAGAGCGTTGCCTCTCCCCTTATTTTGTTGTGAATCAAGCAAACTATTGGAGGAGCTACCTTGTTGATGTTTGAAGCATTGGAACCTTGTTGATGACAATGTGAAACCACCTTGTATTTTTACCCACCTTGAGTGGAGGAAAAGTGTAATATTGCTTTGTATTTTAGCTTCCATTATTGTAAAATGTTCCCACATTAAGTGGAAAATGTTGTAACAAGATTTTGAAGGAAATTTGTATTGAACTTCATTAGTAAGGTTGTAATGTGGATGGAATTAAAAGTTGAAAGAAAGACAATCTATTTATTCTCCTTTAACTTGGCTTGGAACCTCTTATGAATGTGTTGATCTTGTTGAAATGTTAGTAGTTCTTACTCTAAAACTTAATGGAAATATGGTTGAAACCCTCTTGAGGAATGTTGGGAAATTTACCTTAAAAAAATATATACATTAAATTCCATTTTGTTGCTTAAAAGAGATGTATTGAAAAGTGAGAATATTAGTGCATTATCTCTTCTTGTATTGTTGATGGAAAGACTTAAGTTTTAAATAGTTTCCAATATGCCAATAAAGTAATTTATGTCCTAGCTCTATTATGTGTTTCCTCATTTAAGAATTTATTGTAAATCCATTTGCAAATTGTAAAGGAAATGAAATCAAATCTACTTGAAATCCCATACAATGCCCCTATTAAATTGTGTAGAAAGATATTTTAATGCTAAAGCTCTAAACTTATTAAGTTTATTACCATATGTCCTTAATGCCTAATAAAGGTACTAATAGTTTGAATATTATTCATATTTAAGTAACACTAAAACTAATGGATTTATTATTATTAAATTATATTAATATTAATGTACTATTAATACTTTTTTATGTATATTAACAAAAGTATACTAATAATTATATATATAAATAGACCTACGTATCCTAATCTAATAGACCTCCTAAGACCTTGCACGCCGAATCAGCGTACGTCAAGAAGCTTTGCATGAGCTCACTGTATGCAAGGCCGACTGTGCTTCATGAATGTTCTGATATGAAACAGATCCACCTCTATGAGACTCTCTTCCACGAGCTATACCGTAATTTTGGTAAGATCTCAATAGAAGATCTGTGTAATAAATTTCACCAGGTCTTCTGGTAATACTCTCACTGTCCCTTGATCGATTTTGATAAAAATCTCTTGAAGGTGGATCCCAATTTTGAGGATGCATTCGTTTCTGAACAGCTAACCATGGTTGGGCATCCCGCTTGTTGGAAGCGCCCAAAAGAAGTCTTCTACTCTGCGATATACTGCTGCTACCTATGGATCCCGACACGAACACACCTCGTGCATGAGATGTACACAAAGTTGGATAAATTGTCTTGGGAGATGAAGGAAGCTTGCTATTTTCTAGATCCAAGGCATTTAGCTAGGAATGCAGAGGAGATGGAAAAAAAATTTATTTCTCTGCGACCTTTGCGAGGAATTGGCAATTGCATTTGGATTGTTAAACATGCCCCCTGGAGCAACTATTATCGGTGTCATGAACCTTCATGTATACATTGACTGCCACTCTGTAACCAAGTTTGTCTCCATGATTGTTGCAGCAAGACAAATTATTGTGAGATATGCCAAGCTGGTTGTCATGGTAAAACGGACAATGTTATTGAGGAAATTATTGGTGATGCTAAGTGATGCAATCTGTAAGCATAGGATTGAACTATAACAAGTTAACCCCATGCCAGACCTGCAATGTTAAAGAAGGGACCAAGTTCTATTTTTTGTTTATGATTTATTTTTATATTTACAAGTTTCTGGATATCTGGACCATGCTGTTGACTTCATAAAAACATATGTAGTATTGAATGTGCAACATCGCCTATATATATTTGAATTTGTTGATGTGAAGTTTTCTACATTACCATGGAGATGTCATCCGTTGAGCTGTTTTCGTTGCCGCAACCCTTGAAAAATGTTGGAGTTCAGCAGTGTAAAAATTCTGTTGCAGGCTATGGATCCCGACACGAACACACCTCGCAGCACACACGATGACAGTGGAGGTAACATGCCTGCACTCGCCTGTAGCTTCATCTCTAGCCACCATCCTGACCCGCATGCGACCATGGCTGGGTAACACGCCTGCTACACTCACCTGCTGTAGCTTCATCTATAACCATTTCTTTTATTGCGCGGCCAGGGTCAAGTTAAACGGTGGGCAGACCAATCGGGGGCATAAGATTTGCAAAATCTAAAGTTATTAAATGAAGATATGTGGCCAGGTGGCTATTAAATGGAGTTAAGAGCTAAGGGTAGCCCAACGCCAAAGGAGAGGGGGTTTCATAAAATGGTAGGTGGCTATTAAAGCCACCCACCCCCAACCATATCTTGTCAAACTTATTTTGGATTGTGTTACCCTATTAAATCTCTTGACCTTTTTTTTTTCTCCTTTTGTGCAATTTTCAAATATGATTAATCTCCTTTTAAGAAAGTAAATTCAAATGATCACAATATTATAAATATCCCTCAAAATGACTTTCATGAGGAAGGGGTGGTTAAGTTATTTAATCAAAAGTAATATTTATTTTAAAAATTTGTAAGATGAAACGATTCTTCATATAAAAAAAAAAGAAGAAATATACTTATTTAAATACATAGCAACTATAAACTTGTTCTCTTAAATCTTGATCCTCATGCAAAAAAATTTAGTCGTATTTTTCGGGTTATATGTTCGTGGAAGCAAGTTCTAGAGTGTCGTGCGTTTTCGTGGCATCACGATCGAGTTTTGACTATGCCCGATTTAATAAAGTTAGATACATTATTTCGTGAGTGTTATAGTCTATTTGTGATTGGTTTGATCATACTATGTCCAATTTAATATTTCATTTCGTTTTCCATGGTTGTAGGGTCATTATGTACATTTTTGATAAAAGAATTTACAGAGTTTACAGTGAAAGCAAAATGGAATTTATACTTGAACTCAAACAGATCTATTTTCATTTACCAAGCTTTGATATATGAATTCATTCCAAATCCAATCTAACATATTAAGTTATTTCAAATAAATGTGTGCAAAAAGCGTAATATAGTTCTAATTTTAAAATCATGCATTTGAGGAAAAGAGTAGTATAATACTTCTTCATACATACATATATATATATATATATATATATATATATATATATATATATATATTCCAAATAGAGATTTCATAATACATTTCAACAATCAGATTTCAATATAACAATATAATTTTAACAAGGTAAACAACTTCCATTGATTTGAAATAATATCTTTACAACTTCTTTCACATCTCTTTCAAAAGACAGAATACAAAGTATATCTTTCACATTCGAAATACAACTTTCATAGCTAATACAAAGCATCTTTCCATCACAAATAATATACAATGTCATCCACTTAAAAGTGGGAAATGGTTACAATAAGAATAAATCTCAACAAGGAATGCAAATTTGTCTTTTTCTCAGCTCCAAAATAAAGCAACAAGAAGCTCCACCATTTTCCAATTTGATCACAACCAAATAAGGGGAAAGGCAACTCTCTCCACCTAAGTAAGACATCCAATGAAAAGGAGAAGTCCTCCTTCTTCATTTGCCCACCGAGGCCCAACTATAATGCAATAAGAAATGTTTTTTCAACACATGGCAACAATAGGCTTCCTCAACACAAAGACAAATTTTTTATTCAAAGCACGGTCAAAACAAAACTACAGTTTACAACTACAAGAAGACAAAAAACAATACTTATGCTTCATCATGCAAGCCAATTGAGAAATAACTATGGGGAATCTACTTATTCCTCTAAAAAGAGAAATGCGTATCACCACCGAGAACAAACCACAAAAATATATCATTTGAAATCCAGACATGCCCTTATGCCTTCCCTAAATACCCCTTATTCTTCCCATTTCCTTATGCCTCCCCAACCTCTTATGTCACCCCATAATGAGTAAATAAATGCAAGTTATTTCTTTTACAAGGTGGAACCCAAATCCCAACTCCTTCCACACTTATACCTCCCTAAAACACTTATGTCTCCCCACAAGAATTCCCCATAGTATTCTCCTACACCATACCTAGGCAGTCTACCCAACCAGCCAACAAACATGCCAAAACATTCACAACATTTACATATGCATAAATAAAAGAAGAGCATTTCAAGAGCCAAGATCCTACCTCTCTATAATGGATTTTGTTCCAAATTTCCAAAACAACAAGTTCTTCTAATGCAAGCAGTCCAAAAGATCAACAAAGCACAAGCATTCAAGAAGTCTCCAACTTTCTTCAAATTTGTAAGAGCTCTCAAAACAAAAATAAGTCACCCAAAATGAAGCAATGTAAGGTGAAGTAACCCAAAAACAAGCTAAGGAATTCAAATATGTAAAAGAGGAAGAAAGGTGGATGAGGTGGATCCATGTAGGATGCCACATCACACATCCTCAACTCCAACTCATAAGTCAACTTCAAACTCTAAGGCATAATAAATAAGTGGGTGAATAAAATGACAGTTTACTTACACACTCCATTCAAACCCACACCCCATAAGGACTGAAATTAAAAACATGTAAGAAAGTGCAATTAAAACATACAACTTGTCTTACAAAAATACATCATGAAGGCCTAAATTTAACTCTCCTACCATAGGTAAGGTTGGTATAGAAATTTAAGAGGTGTGGGACAAGTTTAACTTGTCCCACAAGCCTCCAAAATCAGCCTTCAAGGACAAATTCGAATTTCAAAAGAAGGTGAAGTGTTTCATACTCCAAATTTTACTTACAAAACTCTTACACATTACTTACAACACTTAATCCAAGAGCCAACAACTCTAATAATTACTTTCTTATGACCCATTTTAATTAATTGATTCAACAATATGATTACTCACAATTATTTACACACAATTTAATAAATAATGAAAGGGGAACACATCACTTATTAAACACATACAAACATTAAACAAAGGAACCAAATAAAATAAATACATATAACCCCTTGGTCACATTCGAAGGTGATCCCCCATGGGAATCCCTAATAACAATCAAACATACACAAAACAATACATGTTGCCTTTGTGACTTTTGTTGTATTCATCTAGAATTCCAATGTGGTTCATCTCGAATCCCCCAATGTTTGATCTTATATTTTAACCTTAAAAAATAAAATATCTCCTCCGACCTCATGGTGTATCAAATCGTCCGAATATATATAAAATATTACTTCCAAAATCATATATATATGAATCACATCAACATCTAGGCAAATAAAAATATCATTTACAATTTCATCAATAACCATATGATCATCAAATTAATTCAATTTTCCCTAGTTTTACACTATATATCCAGATATCACATGTCCGAACAACATCCATAATATAACCATGTCAAATAGTATATAAACATCAATATATAAAATGTCTCTAATAATCACCATGCATCATATATGAATCAAAGTCAATAATAATCCATGATCTAACATCTAACATCATAGTAAATAAAATGTCATGATAATGTCCATAATATAGTCAACAACATCATGATCAATATCAAAAGATGTCGAAGGGTAGTGGGTAGTACATCCCCCTTTCTTTAGACTCAACTTCCTCCTAGAAGTCACCTGGAGCAGATGTGAGAACCGAACTCATAGCAATGTAGAATCCTCCCAGAGTAGCCACATCTCATCATATTTATCCCACTACACTCACACCTAGTCAATCTCTCTACCTCAAAGGCCCAAGGTCCTGCACTCTATAATGAGAATGGGCTCCACCATCATCTTCCCCGATCCTACACCTACTAGGAGGTCAATCCAACACATGAGAAGGATCGTAATATATATCATAAGAACAAAACACGAAACACATCATGTATGTGAGACAAGCTAGGTGTAATGCTAGACAGTAGGCCAAAGGACCGATACAATCAAATATCTCAAAAGGAATAATGAATCTAGGAGCTAACTTAGAACCTTTTCCATAACGGATATGGATCTTATGTGGCCTGACATGAAAGAAAATTTCATGTCCACATCAAAACTATGGTCAGTCCTATGTTGATCTCGCATACTTCTTCTACGTGTCATGTTCCTCTTGTAGTCTCTGTTTGATCATAATGAACTTATGCTATATGTCTTGTAATACTGACTTGTCTAAGAGAAACCTGTCCTATAACCTATCCCAAGAGAGGTGTCCTACACTCTGTACCATATAAGGCCTGAAAAGTATCCATGCCTATCGAAATTTGAAAAATATTATTATAGGAAAACTCCACCAAGTATAGGTAATCCTCCCATATTGGTGATGTTCCATAACATACATTCGGAGCATGTCCTCTAGAATCGATTCACCCACTCAGTCTGTCCATTTGTCTCGGGGTGATATGTTGTGCTTAAATTGATCCTTGTCCCAAGGGAATGCAACATGGTTGTCAAAAATGGGAAGTATACAAAGGATCACAAGTCCACAAATGATCTTCCACGGAATCACATGCAAACGACAATATCATCTAGATAAAACCATGCCACTACACTAGTTGTATAGGTTGTCTTCACTGGAGAAAAATGAGACACTTTTGTCAACTTATCCACCATGACCATGATGGCATCAAGCTGGTATCTCGACTTCGGTAGCCCAACAATGAAGTCCATGGAAATGGTGTCCCACTTCCACTTTGGTATAGCATGAGGAAAGAGAAGGCTAGCTGGATGATGATGCTCGACCTTCACTTTTTGGCACTCTAAACAACATGACAAAAACTGAGCCATGTCTTTACAAAGTCTTCTCCAATGATACAACCTGTCTTAAAGAGGCGTGCACCTTCTTCACCCCGGGATGGGCTGAATAGGGTGTTTGATGTGCCTCTGTAAAAATATCTGTCTCAAGCCTCCGTCTCTCAAAACATAAATCCATCCTCTGTTCTTGAGAAGGCCATCTACCTCTAATGAAAAACCATCAAGCTTGTCCTCAATGGGGTATTTGAGACTCGATCTCTTCTCTAGTTATAATGTAGAAGTTGTCAAGAGGAAGCTACTATAGAATCCTTCTCCACAAATCTATGACCCAGTGTAGTGGCCATACTCACATGTCTCTATCTACTGAGAGCATCTAAACCACATTCTCCTTCCCCTTCACATGATCTATTTCCATGTCATAATCACAAAGAAACTCCATCCAACGCCACTGACGAGCATTGAGATTGGGTTGTGTGAAGAGGTGGTGAAGACTCAAGTGATCTGTCCTGAGTGTGAATCTCTGACCAAGAAGAAAGTGTCTCCATCAAACCAAGGCATGAACAACTGCCGCAAGCTCAAGATCATGAGTCAGATAATTGAGATCATAATCCTTGATTTTGTGAGACTCAAAGGAAACTACTCTTCCCTCCTACATCAACACACCTCCAAATCCTGCCAAAGAAGCATTCGTGCATATGAAAAACTCACCCTGACGATCTAACACTACAAGAATAGGTACTTTCATGAGGCATTCCTTTAGTGTCCTGAAGTCTACGCTTATATCTATCTCGACCAAACAAAATTATTCCCTTTCCACTGAAGGGAAGTGATGGGGTGCGTAACCCGAGAGAAGTCCTAAACAAATATCCTATAATAACTTGCTAAGCCCATGAAGTTGCACACCTCTGTCATAGTAGTGGGTGCTGGAAAATCCATAATATCTCTAATCTTATAAGGATAGACTATGATACCTTCCCAAAAATGATATGGCCCAAATACTACACCTAGGTCGAAAGAATGCATACATCTCGAAGTTTCCGTAAATTTTTTTCTCATGAACACCGAGGAACCTGGAAAAGGTGCCCCTCGTGATCCTAATGTGTATGTGAGTAAATCAAAATTTCATCAAGAAATATCAATACAAAGTGATCTACGAAATTCTGAATACCCCATTCATAAAAATCATAAACATTACAAAGGCATTAGTCAAACCAAAATGCACCACAGTGAACTCATAATGGCCATATCTCATACGAAAGGTGGTTTTATGAATATCTTCCTTCGTAATCCTTAGCTGATGATAGCCTGACTTAAGATCTATGTTAGAGAAAATTGTGGCTCCCATCATCTAATCAAACAAATCATCTATGCACAAAATGGGATAATGATTCTTGATCGTTACCTTGTTTAGTTGGAAGTAATCAATACAAAACTACAAACAACCATCCTTATTCTTCACAAAAATCACCGGTGCACCCCAAGGGGATACACTAGGATGAATAAGGCCTTTCTCCAAAAGACCCTCTAACTATAAATTGAGCTCGCAGAGCTGCGGGGTGGTCATCGATAAGGTGCTCCTCGAGATAGGCTCTATTCCCATAACCAAATATTTATGAAAATTTATCTCACATGGGGGTGGTAACCCGGTAGTTCCCCTAGAAATAAATCTAAAAACTCTCTCAAAATGGGATGATCATAAAGCAATGGTCCACTATACCCATCCTACGATCGGTCACTAACTATAACCGCATACATTTGACAACCCCATCACACACACATCTTAAGCTACATAGCGAGAGATGGTACGAATGGAAATGGGTCTCGACCCTTGAAATAACTTACTCAACTCCTAAATCATTTACACAAGATATATTCTTATGGTAACAATCCATCCTCGCTTTTTGTGCGGACATCCGGTCCATACCCAAGATGACTTCATAAGAACACATGAGAAGGATACAAAGATCTTAGGTAGTGGCGAAAGGTCCCAAATCCACTACACACTCCTTAAGTAAGGATTCTATAGAGATCTTAGCTCAAAATCCATTTCAATGTCCCAACCAAGACCCTACCTAACTTCCACCATCTTGCATCACTCTACTAAAGATGGTGCAATAAAAGAATCAAAAGAACTAGAATCAAATAGAATGGAGGTAGGAATACCACCAATGCTACCTGTAGTCTAAATAATTTTACTTTAATGATCAACTGGTGGTTCTCGACCGCTGCATAAATCCTATGACTTCACCCCATGTCACAAATAGTCGGCCTTAAAACGTGTGTCTTACCCTTGTTATTAGGATTTTGAGGGAATTCTCTCATAAAATGTTTAGCAATGCCACAACCAAAACAACCGCTTGATCCTCTCTCATGGGTAGAAGCTCTTGTCGGTGCTTTGAAATTCAATGTTATGGATCCTAATGATCCATTTTATAGTCTCATTGAGGTCTCTGCTGATGAGATCCTGTTGAATGAGCTCTACGTGAACCCTGTGTCCTAATGGGGCCCCTAGGAGGAGGCCCCATACTCCAACCCCTATGTGCATCGAATCTCTGTAGAGGTTTGTAATGTGGGTGGGAATGTTGCTCATGCTCTTGTTGTGGTCTAAAAGATGACTCGAAGAACCCTTCCCACCACGAGGAGTAGGATCCGACCCCTCGATATATTGTCCTACATCTGATGTATGCAGCTCCAGTTTCGGTCTCTAGCCTTCTAGGTCTTCCCCGAGTCTCCTTTGCTATATAGGCCTTCTCAATGGCCTCAACTAATGTCTATGGATAATGGATCTGCACCGCACCTCCAATGTCTAGATTCAAGCCCAAGATGAACTTGTCCCTTCGCACCTACTCATCCTGAATGTAATACACATACACATACTAGAGTAGATACATAAATCCACTCTCATACTCAACCATTGTCAAATATGCCTTTCGGAGGTCATGAAACTCATCTATCCTCTTTTGTATAAACCTCCATCACAAATATCTTCCCTGAATCACTCCTCAAAGATATCCCATGTAATTGTCTCGAGAATCAACAAGGAGATTTTGCTCCTTTGTCCTCCACCAGACACCTGCTCCATCACTCAATAGATGAATCACAACATGAGCTTTCGTGATGCTAGAACAAAGGAGATATTGAAGCACTTGCTCAAACTCACTAACTAGGCCTCTGTTTGAAATGCACATATGTCACAAGAATAATTATATGGTTGTAGCTTCAGGATCTCCCTGATATGATCTTCAGCTATAGTATGGCGACCCTATGCCTCTTCACATGCTCATCCCTAAGCGTAGGGCTTTGTGATCTATCTCTATGTCCTGGAATCCGGTCACCACTGCCCCCTTTGCGGTGACTCTATTCGACCTTACTCCACATAATATTTCTACTCTACGCCCTTTTTATGTTGAGGAGATGCATGGGCATCTACGGATGGCTCCTCATCATGTGCATGTCTCGCATGTCCTCCTATGGACTCTCCACGTAAAGCGGCATTAACATCCTGGAGTGTCTGTAAAATCTATGGTAGGATGGTTCTTTATAGTATGATCCGGTGGTGTTAATTCTAAGTCTATTTTAAAATACCCCTGCCTAACCCATGCCTCTACAAAGACCAAGGTGAAATTTAGTTCATTATTCTAGGTTTTATTCAATTTTCCATGTTTACTAAAATATGCAATTTTTTTAAAAATGTTTTCTAAATTAAAAGAGTGCTAGGTTCAATATTGTACTAGATTTAAAGTTTATGTCTCAAGTTTTATAGTGTTCCCAAGGGTCAAAGCTTTGAACCCATGGCTCTGATATGAAGTGGAACACCCACTAAAACTCCCACTTGAGACCCAAGAACAACCTAGGTTTAGTTAGAAAAATTATGGAATAATTTTTTTTTAAAGTGTAAGCCCTGATACAAGTTTAGAAACTAGAGTTGTCACAACAAGTTTCAAGGAAAATTAAATTTAACAAACAACATTTTCCTTTAAAACAATTATTACATCCACACTATAAAGCAATAAGCATAATAAATCCACACCTAGCTCAAATTCTCCTTAGGTATTAATTTAATAACTAGTTAAATTAACACCATAGTTAAATATTCCTTAATTAAACTTTTAGAGGGTTAAAAGAGCCAAAACAATTAAATACCCAAGGTATTTAATTCCACAAGGTTTAAACAATTAACAAGGTCTAATTATAAGGGGTAGAACATACATAAAAAATAAAAGGTTAATTTCTCACTAACCCACTCTCAAACTGACTCATAAGATTAAATTGTTTTTATCATATTTAACGCACTTAAAAATTTCTAAAAACATACCCATTAGATAGTAAATTTCCTCCCCTTTCCAGTGATATAAACAAGTCCTCCTAATTCCTCATATTTCTCAAGTTATGGCTCGGGGATTTGGAATGAAAACACAACCTGTACTTCCAAAAGCGCACACTACGAAAAGAAGATTAACAAGCCCCAAAATGTCTCGCACACCGAATACTGAAATCAATACTGAAACTGAAGCAAAATTTTCAGAAACAATAAGAAGCTAATCTGCTGATCTAACTGCTCTGATACCAAACTTGATCTGAAAATGTGAGATGTATTTTTTATCACTTTTAAAAGTTTCCAAAGATCGTGATTTTCTTAACCAATTATAAGTATTCTAAACTCCAAAATTGATTAAATTCTGATTATTATGCATCCATACAAGTGCGGAAAACTTGTGTAGTAAATAAATAATCAGAAAACTGAAACATTCAGATAACAAAAGAGATTGTTTATGGGGTTTGGAAATTCCTACATCCCCGGGTTCAGATTGAACCGATCCATTAATAATATTGAAATGCAAGTACAATAACTATTACAAACAACCAATAATTAATCAAAACCTGCAAATGAGCTGATCAATGTCCCAAGAACTCTGAAAAATAGCAGAAACTGTCCCAAGAACGATCCGTGGCTCCTACAGTGTTTTCACAATGTGATCTCCCTGCAACTGTGTTAGAAAAACACCTAAAAATGGATATTTAAAAAAATTCTATGAAAACAAATCATATATCTGAGATCAGATCTGAATTCTGAACACTTTTCATGTTTACACCAAGTCACAATTCGGACCAGAAGTGCATTGAAATTCGTGTTTTCCAACTAGCTGTCTTGAAGATCCCTATTAAAATCTGCATTCAAAGCTTCCAAAAACAGGTTAAAACTCAACAAAAAAGATCAAATCTTACATCGTTGGAATTTTCTCAGAATTTCCTTCATTTCATCTTTTTACTCCGAGTGCCCAATCTGAGTGCAAGGCCTTCAAAAATGGCATTCTCTGCAAACTGGTCCTTAAGCTACTTTACACTGTACCCAGTATAAGTTGAAGCGCCCCATTTTATAATGCGCCCAAGCCTCTAGGCGAGTTGGTTGGAGGATTGGTCTTGGACCCATGAGGTCAGGGGATCAAATCCCAGTGGCCTCTATTTTTGGCGGATTTACCTTTTCAATGGGATAAAATCCCAATGGAGGCGGATTGCCCATTTAATAAGGGATAAGAATCCCATAGTGGTGGATTAGCTTATGAAATGGGATTAAATCCCCATTGAGTGGCATAGGAGAAGTGGGTATATCCCACATTTTGAGGTGGGATAAAGTTTTAAGGCTTTAAATAGCCTTCCCACGCATATGGAAGTGGTCAAAAGGCCACGTTAGGCTTAACCACCCCCAACAACCGCTTCATCCTCCTTCCATCCACGTGAAAACATCCACGCACGGGTTAATGCATATGCATTTGGTTTGGCAGTTTATACTAATGTTTAAACATATATATATATATATATATATATATATGTGTGGCATATATGCGTGCCATTTGGAAAGTGGACTTACCATACAATGTGGCATAGAAATAATTAACTCGGTAATCCTGTAGTCCACTTGTCGTCTCATGATAGGCAAATCGAGTGAATTCGACGAGTGGTGGCAAGCCACGTGGTGGCTTGTGGACCCACCACGTTGGCAATAATACCATAGTCCACACGATGGTCGGGCTTCCCTCCGTAATAAAAGTTGAGCCTCTTGTTCCCGTGCACCATTTTTACACTCGTCAAAGACCGGTGATCGAAAACCAACAAACAACTCCCTTTTACCTTTTTGCCACGTGTCACAGTGCCATTGGTCCAATATTGACCAATTGACCAGAGTTGACTTTCCCATTGTCTGAACTTTGACCGAACATATCTAGAGCTCCGATGTCCATTTGTCACATTCTCATAGTCGTTGGAAAGCTCTCAAGATGATCTTCTACACTAAAACCATTTAGGGATGTTTAGGGAACGTTTTAAAAATTATCCCCTGATCACACCTCCCCACTGAGAAAGGCTTTTTGTCCACAAAAAGCTATGTATCAACCCACAAAATGCTATCTCTTCCTACATTGCACAAACACATACAAGAACCCAAAATAACATTATAGGTTAAATAAATGCAAATAGTTGATTAGCTAGTCACATAACCGATCAGATAATAACACCCAATTAAGCTAGTGTTCAACTGAAACGCTGCAACCCTGTCAACTCTACGCACAACTGTGAACTGTCATACCCCACTGTAATGCCATCACAAATAACTGACCAGATAATAACACCCAATTAAGCTAGTGTTCAACTGTCACTTTGTGATACGGCCGATTACCAAAATTACAATTCCATAACACGGATCAGTATACAAGACATCTAAACTGCCCAATTAGGCTAGTGCCCACTGCCCATCTGAAACTGTAACAACTGCAAGTATTCACTATCAGAATATAATAGACTATCAACGCCCAAAAATAGCTATAGTCAACAACTGAATCAACATGAATATGCCAAAACATTGTATCGCCATCACAAATAATAAGTCAGATAATAACACCCATCTATAATAGAAGCTAGTGTTCAACTGACACTTTGTGATTATGCTGATTACAACTGCAAGTTTCAAATTTAGACATGCTACTGATGCCTATCCTTGCATAGTGTTTTCAACAATGGAACTACCAACCAATCTGAGAAAACAAAACATGAGTATGATGAACCTATCACTCAAATCTTCTCTTCAGCTGTTTCCATTCATTTTCAAAGCTTAAATATCAACTTAGGAACAAATCCTTATCAATCAACAGGAATACCTAAAATATAGCTCTGAAATTATTTTTTTGCTTGCCTACTATCAACAATTTACTGTAGTGTAAATATAAAGTTGAGGAGTGTTTTTCCAAACCAATCACTTGGGTTTTTCCATTTTGGTTGTTTTACCTCCTTAGTACCAAAATGAGTTTTAGTTAGGTTTAGCACTTTTGGTTTTACAATACTGTTCTTTTTAACAACTTTCCAATTCTATTGTTTAGGAACAAACCAACAAACCTTAACAAAGCATGACCATTCCTATTACAAAGGGGAACATAATTTAACTTCCCTATTTTTAGGACTCTTGTAACCCATTTACGATTCTTAGAACTCGTCTATGAGAATGATTCCCTGTTTAGGAGAGGTAACATTCTTGCCATTTCTCGCCTTTCCTTGGTGAGATTGGTCTTTACTTTGCCTTATCATTCACAAAAGGCATTAACTTCTTAATCAAATTTTTCCTCTTCCAACAATATGCAACAGAATGATTAGTACCTTCACAAAATGTGCAAGGGAAAGCATATTTTTGCCTACCAAAGCTATATTGTTCTAACTGAAAGAGTGTATTAGAAGTTTTAGGATTTGATTTTCCTTAGTGCTATTTCTAGTGTAAGTGGAAAGAGGTGGAATCTGATTACCTCTTTTACCTATTTTCTTACACCTTTCATTGTTCCTCCTGATGGCGGAATCCTGCAATTCTAGTGGTGTAGATCCTTGGTTGTTGGAAGCTTGTCTTCCTTCAGCTACTTTGGAACTTTCTCCAATTTCCATTTTCCCACTAGAATAACCTGAGACACTGCAAACCGAGGCTGATCCTCTACACATCTTTGGGTTAGCATCACCTTGTCCATTTTTACCAAGGCCCATTCCATTAAATCCCATCTTAACCATTAGCTTAGACCCAATTCCCTTAGTGTGTTTTTCAAACTGACCCAAAGGAACATCTGAAACTGAATGAGAGGAAGAATTAAAATGTGAACAACTTACAGTGCATTCTTCTATCATAGTACCTGCATCTGCTTTGGAAGGAATTTCCTTCTTGTGTTCACCTTGTTGCAGCTTTTCCAAGAGGGCATCCTTGGTCCGTATTTCTTCCTGCAACTCTTTAACAAAGCCCATCAACTTCTTGCTCTCTTCAAGCATCTTGTTGACATACTCCTCTTTCTTGGTTATAGAGGATTGTGGCTCAGATTTTAACCGCACTATTTCCTCTTCCAAGGAATAAAATTTATCTCTCAAGAAAGAGTTTTCTTCTTGGAGTTGGTGGTTTATGGCTTCAAGCTCATCCAATTGCTCCTGTTTGGATGACTTGCCCATGATTCCTCGTTCCTACAAACACAACCTGTACTTCCAAATCTGCACACTGCGAAAGAAGATTAACAAGCCCCAAAATGTCGCACATTGAATACTGAAATCAATATCTGAAATCAAGCCAAATTTTCAAACATAATTAGAAGCTAATCTAGCAATCTAACTCTCTAACACCGAACTTGATCGAAAATGTGAGTTGTAATTTTTATCACTTTTAAAAGTTTCCAAAGATCGTGATTTTCTTAACCAATTATAAGTATTCTAAACTCCACAAATTGATTAAATTCTGATTATTATGCATCCATAGAAGTGCGGAAAACTTGTGTAGCAAATAAATAATCAGAAAACTGAAACATTCAGATAACAAAAGAGATTGTTTACGGGGTTCGGAAATTCCTACGTCCTCGGGTTCAGATTGAACCGATCCATTAATAATATTGAAATGCAAGTACAATAACTCTTACAAACAACCAATAATGAATCACAACCTGCAAATGAGCTGATCAATGTCCCAAGAACTCTGAAAAATAGCAGAAACTATCCCAAGAACGATCCGTGGCTCCTACAGTGTTTTCACAATGTGATCTCCCTGCAAATGTGTTAGAAAAACACCTACAAATGGAGATTTAAAAATATTCTATGAAAAAAATCATATATCTGAGATCAGATATGAATTATGAACACTTTTCATGTTTACACCAAGTCACAATTCGGACCAGAAGTGCATTGAAATTCGTGTTTTCCAACTAGCTGTCTTGAAGATCCCTGTTAAAATCTGCATTCAAAGCTTCCAAAAATAGGTTAAAAATCATCAAAAAAGATCAAATCTTACATCGTTGGAATTGTCTCAGAATTTCCTTCATTTCATCTTTTTACTCCAAGTGCCCAACCTAAGTGCAAGGTCTTCAAAATGGTGTTCTCTGCAAACTGGTCCTTAAGTTGTTTTACATAGACTGCACCCTAGTATAAGTTCAAGCGCCCCATTTTATAATCCGCCCAAGCCTCTAGGCAATTTTGTTGGAGGATTGGGCTTGGACCCATGAGGTCAGGGGATCAAATCCCAGCGGCCTCTATTTTTGGCGGATTTACCTTTTTCAATGGGATAAAATCCCCATTTACACGTTTAATAAGGGATAAGAATCCCATAGTGGCAGATTAGCTTATGAAATGGGATTAAATCCCCATTGAGCGGCATAGGAGAAGTGGGTATATCCTACATTTTGAGGTGGGATAAAGTTTTAAGGCTTTAAATAGCCTTTCCACGCATATGGAAGTGGTCGAAAAGGCCACGTTAGGCTTAACCGCCCCAACAACCGCGTCATCCTCCTTCCATCCATGTGAAAACATCCACGCATGGGTTAATGCATATGCATTTGGTTTGGTGGTTTATACTAATGTTTAAACATATATATATATATATATATATATATATATATATGTGGTTTGGCATATATGCGTGCCATTTGGAAAGTGGACTTACCATACAATGTGGCATAGAAATAATTAACTCGGTAATCCTGTAGTCCACTTGTCATCTCCCGATAGGAAAATCGAGTGAATTCAATGAGTGGTGGCAAGCCACGTGGTGGCTTGTGGACCCACCACGTTGGTGATAATATCATAGTCCACACAGCCGGTGGCGGCTCCCTCCGTAATAAAAATTGAGCCTCTTGTTCCGTGTACCATTTTACGCTGTCGAAGACCGGTGATAGAAAACCAACAAACAACTCCCTTTTGCCTTTTTGCCATGTGTCACGATGCCATTGGTCCAATATTGACCACTTGACCGAGTTGACTTTCCCCTTGTCTCGAACTTTGACCGAACATATCTAGCGCTCCCGATGTACATTTGTCGTGTTCTCACAGTTGTTAGAAAGCTCTCGAGATGATATTCTGCACTAACACCATTTAGGGATGTTTAGGAATTTTTTAAAAAATGATCCACGATCACTGGCCAGCAAGAAAACTTAAAAAAATTTGCCAAATTATTTTTGAAGCATTAAGGTAAAAGTGCAATCCATGCCTCCACCGATGCCTAGCGTAGCCATGTGTTAGATCCACATTGGCTATGGGGCGGCGAGGCCATGGAGGAAACTAGGAATTTTCACCAAATTTAACAAAAGGTTAACTTTGAAAGTATAGGCCCACGTGCCCGTGGAAATACTTTTCCAAAATGAAGGGTGAGAATGTGGGGCTCATGAGAGAAACATAGAAATTTTTTCCAAGAAAATATTTAAAAGGTTAAGTTAAGGGTTACAGCCCGCGATCCCATGTAAATGCCTTTCTAAAAGCAAAGGGACGGGGCGGTGGGGCCTCGTGGAAAATTTCTCCAAATTTAATTTTTCAAACTTAGATTATTTTTAGACAAAAATGAAGGTTTCGAATTAGGTGGAATGGTTGGGAACTTCATGCCTTTAGCATTTTCTAGGTAAAAGTGCAAAAATTAAATATTTAGCCTACATGTTCACCAAATGAATATTTTATCTATTTAAATTTGACATTCAGATTATATTTTAGGACAAAAAGAATTAAAAACTTCAAGAAGGCCATAAATGTTTATTGGGAGCTCAATTTTTGGAAAACGAGGAATTTTGGAAAGGTATCAACCTCCACTTTTCACGTTGTGAGCTTAAGAAATTTAATTTTGATAAAGTTTGAAGGGTAAGTTTTATTAAAACATCTTTCTATCATTTAAAAAGTGAACTGGTCTTTTTAACTTATAAATTTTGTTCCAATCCGCCATGAATTATTTCTCAACATGCCAAATAGACATGGAGGATTTCACTTGGAAGAATTTAGGATGGATTGCAAGGGTTAAATTGTTTGATTGAAGATCAATTCGAATTTCCCCAATTTATACTACAAAATGTCTGAGTTTTGACTATGCCCGATTTAATTAAGTTCTATAAATTATTTCTTGAGTGTTATAGTCTATTTGGGATCGTTTTGATCATACTATGTCCAATTTAATATTTCATTTCATTTTCCATGGTTGTAGGGTCGTTCTGAACATTTTTGATAAAATAATTTACAGAGTTTACAGTGAAACCAAAATGGAATTTATACTTGAACTCAAACATATCTATTTTCATTTACCAAGCTTTGATATATGAATTCATTTCAAATCCAATCTAACATATTAAGTTGTTTCAAATCAATATGTGCAAAAATACATAATGCAGTTCTAATTTTCAAATCATGCATTTCAAGGAAACAGAGTAATATAATACTTCTTCATACGTATTTTTTTTTCCATTTTCCAAATAGAGATTTCATAATACATTTCAACAATCATATTTCAATATAACAATAGCATTTGAATAAGGTAATCAAATTCCATTGATTTAAAATAATGTCTTCTACAACTTCTTTCACATCTCTTTCACAAAAAAAAATAGAGTATATCTTTCACATTCGAAATACAACTTTCATAACTAATACGAGAGAATATTTCCATCACAATAATATATAATGTCATCCACTTCAAAGTGGGTAAATGGTTACAATATGGATAAATCTCAACAAGGACTGTGAATATGTCTTCTTTCTCAGCTCCATAACAACAATAAGAAGTTCCACCATTTTCTAATTTGATCACAACCAAATACAGGGAAAGGCAACTCTCTCCACCAAACAAAGACCTCCAATGAAGAAGAGAATCTATCCTTATTCATTGGCCCCAAACCCCAACCATATTACAATAAGAAATGTTTTTTTCAACACATGGAAATAATAAGCTTCCACAAAACAAAGACAAATTTCTCATTCAAAACAAAGTCCAAATCAAAACTACAGTTTGCAACTACAAGAAGACAACAAAAATTACTCAGGCTTCATCATGCAATCCAAAGGAGCTATAACTATGGGGGAAGCTACTTATGCCTCCCAACGGAGAAATGGGTATCACCACGAGAGAACAAACCGCCAAAATATATCATTTCAAATCCCCGACATGCCCTTATGCTTCCCCAAATACCCCTTATTCCTCCCATTTTCTTATGCCTCCCCAACCTCTTATGGCACCCCATAATGAGTAAAGAAATGCAATTTCTTTATTTTATAAGGTGGAACCTAAATCCATACTCCCTCCAAACTTATACCTCCCCAAAACACTTATGTATCCCCACAAGAATTCCCTATAGTCTTCTCCTACACCATACCTAGGAAGTCTACCCAACCAGCCAACAAACATGCCTAAACATTCACAATATTTACATATGAATAAATAAAAGTAGAGCATTTGAAGAGCCAAGCTCCTACCTCTCCATGATGGAGTTTGTTCCAAAGTTCCAAAACAACGAGCTCTTCCAATGCAAGCAGTCCAAAAGATCAACAAATCACAAGCATTCAAGAAGTCTCCAACGTTCTTCAAATTTACAAGAGCTCTCAAAACCAAAAGAAGTCACCCACAATGAAGCAATGCAAGGTTAAGTAACCCAAAAACAAGCTAATAAATTCAAATATATAGAAGAGGAAGAAAGGATGATGAGGTGGATCCATGTAGGATGCCACATCAAACATCATCAATTCCAACTCATAAGTCAACTTCAAACTCCAAGGCATAATAAGTATGTGGGTGAATAAAAAGACAGTTTACTTACACACTCCATTCAAACCCACACCCCTAAGAAATTAACGACTGAAATAAAAACATGTAAGAAAGTGCAATCAAAACATATAACTTTTATTTCAAAAATACATCATGAAGGCCTAAATTTAACTCTCCTACCATAGGTAAGGTTGGTATACAAATTTAAGAGGTTTGGGACAAGTTTAACTTTTCCCACGAGCCTCCAAAACCATCCTTCAAGGACAAATTCGAATTTCAAAAAAGGTGAAGTGTTTCATACTCCAAATTTTACTTACAAATTTCTTACACATTACTTACAACCCTTAATGCAAGAGCCAACAACTCTAATAATTACTTTATTATGAACCATTTTAACTAATTGATCCAACAATATGATTACTGACAATTATTTACACACAATTTAATAAATAATGAAAGGGGTACACATCACTTATTAAACACATAAAAACATTAAAAAAGGAAAAAAATAAAATAAATACATATAACCCTTGGTCACATTCGAAGGTGATCCCCCATGGAAATTCCTAATAACAATCAAATGCACACAAAACAATACATGATTCCATGGTGACCTTTGTTGAATTCATCTATAATTCTTATGTGGTTGGCCTCGAATCCCCATGTTTTTGTGATATTTTAACCTACAAAAAACAAATACCTCCTTCGGACTTGTGTCCACATCAAATCATCCAAATACATATAAAATATTACTTCCAAAATCATCTATATATATGAATGACAACAACATCTAGGAAAATAACAATATCATTTACAATTTCATCAATAACCATATGATCATCAAATTAATTCAATTTTCCCTAGGTCTACTCAATATATCCAAATATCACATGTCCGAACAACATCCATAATATAACCATGTCGAACAGTATATCAACATCAATATATAAAATGTCTCTAATAATCATCATGCATCATATATGAATCAAAGTCAACAATAATCCATGATCTAACATCTAACATCATATTAAATCAAAAGTCACAATAATGTCCATAATATAGTCAGCAGTATCTTTATCAATATAAAAAGGTGTTGAAGGGAAGTGGGCACTACAATTATTGATGTTAATAATATTAATATTGTTATTAAAAATATTAGTATAATAATAATTTAAGTATTTTTATTAATATTATTATTGACTTTTATAGATAAATAGTCTTGAAGGGTCCCTTTTCCTTTTACATAGAAATGTATATCTTTACACTTATATCAAAAACTTATAGTATGACATTAGGAACAAAAAATCTATAATAATGTAGAAAAATAGCCGTTAAAAATAATTATACAACATAAAACCCCAAAAATGACACAAGAAGATACCATCTTCTTTATTGTTCGAGTCAAAAGACATCTTAATTAGTTCAACCTTGGACTCAAATTCTTCTTCAAATTAGTAATATCCTATATCATCCTCCTAATTTCTTAGGTTGGCTCCTTACACGAGCCAATTATAGCCCTCACTTTATCTGTAGCAAGGAAATAACACCACAATGGAACCTATTTCAATGGATCTCTCTGTTTATTGTTCTTGGAGCTATTTGTGAAGACAATTTCACATTTCTCTTGCATTTCCTTATTGTAAATTTTCCCACTTCAAGTGGATGAAATTGTAATAATATTTTTCATGAAAATTTATTTGATTTTGGACATGTGAGTTATATTTAAATGTGAAAAGAAAATAAGAAAGATTTATTTTGTAATTTTTATTTTTTGTTGGTGAAATGAAAGGAAGTTGTAAAAGGAATTAGTTCAGTTTAATAGAAGTTGTTTTATTTCTACAAATGGTGTTTCTCTTGTTTGAAATATGTTTAATATTATTGATCAATCTCTATTTGAAATATGATTGGAAATATTATTGCAATCTCTCTGTTTGAAATATGATTGGAAATATTAGAAAGACTAGAAAATTCTGTGTTAAGAAACATTACATTTCTCTGTGTTATTTGAAAGGCACGTTTTGAAAATAGAACTACATTCTTGCTTTTGTATGCATTGATTGGAGGAAATATAATCATTTTAAAGCTGGATTGGAATGAACATGAACATTTAATAGTATGGAAAATGAAGTAGGTCAATATCCTAGTTTGAAATAAGTAGATCTCTTTTAGATTTTTGTAAACCTGCAATAAATATCGAAAAATATACAGAGTACCCTACAACAATGAAAGACAAAAAGAAATGTTAATATAAGCTAAGGATGATCAAATCGCATCCCAAAATAGTTTGTATTGCTCAAATAAATTTACTTAGAAACTCTATAAATTGAGTAAGAGGAAGAAAATGGATTTATAGAAAAAGGAGAATTGAATTCGAATTGAAATATCAACATTTTACAATTAATCCTTACAATATTTCAAGTGCATTTTATTTATGCTTGTTGATGTGTTGAAGAAGAAAGAATTGTGGATTAGATGAATTCTGGGAGTTGAAAATGTTTAGTTCACATTTTAATATCTTGAAATACATTTTCTTAAACTTAACCCATCTAAGTTTGTTAAAAATAATATTTTAGTCTTCCATGGCATAGAGGAGTTCGATCTGTTTCCAAAAATCCCCATTTTCTCAAATCCAAGCTTCCAGTCAAAAGTTATGGCCATCTAAAGTTTTTACTTCGTATTGGTTTTAAAAAAAAAAAAAAACTAACTGTCAAAATTAATATAATAACATATTGTTAGGCAGATCCGTGGGCCGAAATTTACCTTTTGCACTTTTTTTCCTAAAAACTCAAAAGACACAAAGTTCCCTGCCTCTCCGCTGGTCTGAACCTTCCCTTTTAGAGGAAAAAGTTTCTAAGTTCGAAAAGTTATTTTGGCTAAATTTCCTCTGCGGCCCCTGTGCCCATGCCCCTTTGTTTTTGGAAAAAACATTTTCGTGGGAACGTGGGCCCGTATCCTCAAAATTTACTTTTTGAAAAATTGGAGAAAATTTCTAAGTTCCTCCATTAGTCCCACCTCCCCACGTATCACTGTTGGTTTGACACATGGCTTCCTTAGGCATCGATGGAGGCGCAGAGTGTTTTAAACCTTTAAACCTTTTTTTCTAAAATAAAAAAATTCCTAAGTCTCCCCGACGGCCCACCTTCCCGCATGTCACTGTTGGTCTGACACGTGGCATGTTTAGGCATCGGCAGAGGCGCGAGTTTTTTTAACCCTTAACGCTCTTCCTTCAAAAATTAAAATTTTCTAAGTTCCTCCGATGGTCCACTTCCCCACTTGAATCTTTGGGCTTAACACGTGGATTTTCGGGCATCGGTGGAGGTGCGGATCATTTTAAAAAAATTTACTTTTTCAAAAGAAAAAGCTAAAAATCCTAAATGCCTCCAGTGACCCGCCTTCCCGTTTTGGTTAGAATTTTTGACACGTGTCCCTTGCGGACCTTAGGTTTAATTTTCTCCTTTTGGCACGAAGCCCCGCCTTGCCGGTGCGTAGGGTAAATTGTGCTTTTTTTTCCCAAAGCGCAAAGTGCTAAGTTTCTTTCCCACTTTGCCGGTCCACGATGTCCTCCGAGTGAAAAACATTCCCCAGGCCCACGAGCCCACTTTGGGAAAAATTTCTTCCTCAGTCCCACAGGCCCACAAGCTCACCTTTGGGAAAATTTTCATCCCAAGGCCCGCCGACCCGTAACTTGAAAAATATGAGGACTTAGTAGGAATTCTTTATATCATTGGAAAGGGGAAGAAATTTCCTATCTAATGGGAATATTTTTAGGAACTTTTAAGTAAATTAATTATGAGAAAAACATGTTGAAGTTCAAAGATGAGTTTGAGAGTGGGTAAGTGAGAGATTACCCTTTTTAATTTAAATGTTTATTATACCCCATGTAATTAGACATTGTTAATTGTTTAGACCCTCTAAAATTTAATTAAGTAATATTTAACTGATGTTAATTTAATCTTTTTTTATTAAATTAACACCTAAGGGAAATTTAACTATGCTTGGATTAATTTTAATCAGTAATTTGTAATGTGGATTTAATATTTATATTAATGGGAAAATTGAATTATTGAATATGTTTTCCTTTAAAACCTTACTTTATGACAACTATAGTTTCGAAGCTTGTTTGTGGACACTTTGCAAAAAAAAATATTCCATAATTTTCTAAACTAAACCTAGGTTGTACTTGGGTCTTGAGAGGAGTTTTTAGCGGGCGTTACACTACTACATCACCAAAATATTACTATTTGTAATGCCCCTAATTTAGACAAATAAAAAAACAAGTCAAAACGACCTAAAGGAGTCCAAACATGTCGGGATTTTATTAATTTATTTTATTTAAAAGTTTAGTGGATGCATTGATAATACACGCCATTGTGCTTAAGTCGACTAAAAGGGGTTGTAAAATGTTCCATACAAAAATTGTGATAATTCCAAACCTATTTTGTCACTTCTTAACAAAATGTTGAGCGGTCACAATGGTAAATAATGGCAAGGTCAGGGTGTCTTTTCTAAGATACCCTAGCTCAGCTATAATATTTACTACAATTTATTTATTTTATTTCTTAACCAACTTTTATTTTATTACTTATATGCATGAAATATTTTATATTTACTTAAACACTTAAATATTGAAATAACTTTTTATATGATAAAATTTAAAATCTTTACTAATATTAGAAAATAGATGATGACCAAATAATAACCCATTGAAATATTAGCTCGATCCCAAACAAATGAGAGTCATTGGATTACATGTTTCTCCACCATGTATTTTAGGTTTTTTTACGTTTATTTTCATGGAGCCCTTAATACCTAATTATCCAAAACATTCCTCACACCAATTTAACTACAAGATTTGTTTACCTCTTGAATGTCCAAGATTTATGTAATCCTCCCTAATAATTTATTCTATGGTTGTCAAATCCTATGGAGAGCCCTCCTTAAAGAGTGATTTTACCCTTATCCTATTTACCCTTGACTAGAAATCCATTTATTTTTCAACCCCTTGGAATTGAAAAAAGGGTAATGGGGATTCTCCATGCTTTATATCAAGTAGTCCCACATAATGATAAAGGTGAAAAAAAAACCGAGTGACATCTTAAAAAGGAATTTCCTAAATTTTCACATGCTCCACTCTGTATTTAAAAAATTGGGAGGTAATTACCGCATCAATAGCCAACGGATTACGAAGGGTGGATACTCGAAATGATGATTCCTAATAGTTTAACTAGCAATCGCTTGACTCCAATGTTATCTAGCAAATATTCACATTTATTTTCTCTAAAATAATGGTTAATAGAAAATCCAAGAAAAAACTATGATAAGGAACTTTTCTTGAGGTAAATTGATTTTTAAGCGAGATATTTCCTATTGATAACTATTTTGAAAATAACTTGATAATTACCTTCGATTCTAAGATTTCAAATACTTAGATCAATTATAAATTTTATGCTCCTCTTTCAAGGGATTTAATTTTCTTTTGATTGAACATCTCTCTTTGAATATTGAAGGAACCAATAACTACTAAATCACCATTTTCATTCCTTATGATGCATCCATCTCCTAAATGAATTTGATTCCCTTTAGAAGCTCTACTAAAATTGATTTTAGAAACCTTAGGGAGAAGGTTCTCAAACTGCTAATTATCTTGTTGAATTCTTAGATCCGATATTGATATGAGAACCATCCGATGGTTTAATGATCCTTCCCCAATTATTTTGGATTTCCCTATCAGAAGAAGATATTAAAAATCTCTTCTCTATTGAGTTGAAAAATTTACGTAGATTGTTTTTTCCAACCTATTCAAAACAAAATTCATTGATGTAATGTATTCCATAAATATTTTATTTTTTCTTACCCACCAAATATACTAGCTTAATACATATGAGATACAACCCTAAATTTAAACAAAGGATTCTTTGGGTTTTAACCTTTGGTAGGTAAGGAGGAAAATAGAATTTTTCCTTAGTTGAACCCATAAAATATTTAGCCTTACACACAACAATTTCCATCTTTTTATAACAAAATGAAAATGTACCAAAATATGATCTAGATATTTTGCATCTTCATAACAAATAAAACAAGTTGTAAGTATTGGTTTACCTATTAGTTGTCTCCTATTTTGGGTGACAATTATTCCCTTAAAATCCAACAATAAAAATACACCATCTTTAGAGAGAAAAATTTGGACCATCATTCAGTCCACTCCTTTTAAGTTTTCTTCATATCCTTCTTAAAGTAATAGTTTCCCTATATCGGCTTTGCATTGAGTAAATCCCATATTTTAAATATTTCCATATAATCTAATCAATTTATAAAAAAATGGTAATCTCTCTATTTTCCATCTCATCTTTAAAGAAGGATTTTGACTATTTTCATATAGAGATATCCTCTAGATCCTACCGAGACCATGAAATGGGATGACTAAGAGATTATGTTTCCATAATTTATGACTATCTTTCCCCAAATTGGGTAAGAATCCTAATTAGATCCTATAGACCACGTAACTCTCCAAGATTCAGAAAACCATTCCAAGAGTCCTAAAATTGATCTAGTTCACCATTTTGAATCAATCAAGATACCTATTATGTCAACAAATTTATACAAGATAAAATGAAATTCCATATGTGAGAACCTTTTTGGTGATGATCAATACCTAATAATTCAGCAGGAAGAGGAGCCCCAACATATTTATTTACCATAATTTTCACAAATAATCTATTGGGATTAGAAAAATGATGCTAAACTAATTTGGTCCCAGAGGGATAAATATTGACTTTCTAGATTTATTACTCCATCTCCACCATAATCGTTTTGAAGGGAGATGACCTCCCATTTCATAAAGGATCTTATTTGCATCTTCAGGTCCTTTCCATAGAATGAATCTCATAATCTTGATTAACTTCACCAAAAGAGATTTAGGAATTATTTAATTCGAAATCATTTAAATTAGAAGGGTGTTTAATAAAGTTTTAATTAGCATAATCCTTCTAGTAAAGGATAACCATTTACCTTTCTGAAATGTAACACTAACTCAAAATATTTTACTAAATTATTCCACATAGAATATCTACCATCCATAGTAAAGAGGGAATTCCAATATACTCATGGGGTAGGTTTATATTATAAAATCTAAAAATCCTTTTTATTTTAAGGGAGATTCTTCTAGGAACATTAAATAAAAATGTCACAACTAGAGGGAAAAAATCATTTTAATTGCAATAGCTCCTTAGTGACCCCTACTGATAGTGAAGATTGTACATTTATATATTTTATAACTTCTCATTCAAGTTTTTCTTTATGGATTTGATTTGATAATTCACACATTGTTCTCGGAGCTCAAGCCGAGAAAACACCATGTTGATGCATTCTTGTTCAAAAGGGAGGGGTTAAGTATACACTATTATCATCAATGATGATGTTGTTATGAGGCATAATTGTAATGTAGGATTTAGCCTACCTAAAATATATGTGAACGCCGTAATCCTAATTATAACCTCGACATTACAATCGCTAACTATTTGAATGTTAGAAGTGGCATGAGAAATGTGGGAAATTGGGCATATTAATCTTCTACAAATAAAAAATACAAATATACTTTCCAACCATATACTATAGCTCATCCTGGTAATCAAACTTATCCTCACTATTAGGAAAATAAAAAATTAATAAAATAATAATTTTTGTCATTGAATTTGTGGATGTCCATGCGTTTTAGTTGGGGATTCAATATAAAGAAGAGTATAGATTTAAATTTCTACCCTCGATCGTTACCAACATTCCTAGTGGAAATAATAATAGAAGAAATGACCTATAAATAGTTTTCAAGAAGAGTATGTAAATCCTTTGCGTATAGGGAGAATGTGAATGCTAGCATCAATGAGATGATTTATGCCTTTCTTGGCATGAAGAGGTCATAGTTGGAATCGGGTAAAACAACTTGATATTGTGTTGCCTCCTCTACTATGCATGTTCATTATGTCAATGGTTATAATTTTTAATGGGAATTCGGGGTAGCCCATTTTTATTCTCCATTGTACCTATCATGTGTAATTGATATTTATAATTAATAATTAGACATAACTTTTCTATCATTATATATTAGAGCTGAAATGTTTTCATTGCATGAATTCCTTTATTCATTAAGCTCTAATCTTCATAAATCATAATGGAAATATATTCACATGTTTCATTATATTTTTAATGATACCAAAAAGAATCAAATTGCTTCTCCAAATGAGGAAATTATCTATACTACATATAATGATTAATATTATGCTATCTATTATACACTTTATTTTCTTGATCCGCTTGCATTATCCGAATGAGTGTAGTTTATGCTTAAAATGGATAAAATAAAAAAGGAGACTCTAATACATCCCACATTAGAAACCTATTTGTATTACTTGTTTGTTGTATTAATTTTTAGACCCCCTTCTATGTTTTAAGCTCGAGTAATTATAGGTAAAGATACAAAGGAACTATAATCATAGATAATTGAGACCACCAAAGGGTGGTCATATCATATAATGTGAAATTTTATCTATTATATACAAATTTTTAAAATGAGACACCATATGATTTCCTACTTTTTCAAGCAGAAATTTCTCTCTAAATTACTAGGTGGAAAGTTTACTCATAAAACCATTAAAGTGTATCGTTTATTGTTAAAGTATGAAATATATTCCTAATTTTCTTAATTTAATATTTGATGTACATGTACTCTAGGTTGAAGTAGTAGATTTATCATAAATTCAATCCAAATAATTTGTGAATAAAATTCAAAAGAAATATATAATGGAAAAATTATGAAATTTAAGCATGTTGGATCTAAAACTAGCACATGGAAAAATATAGGTAGTAGAGATATTATAAAGTAAAGGTAGCAACACATTTCCCTATTTAAAATTCTATGAGTACTTCTTAGATGATAACATAAGTACGACTCAAAATTGATTTTTTGAATCATAAAATGGTTGGTCATGGGTGATCGACCACATGATGACCTAAAAATGGCATCCTCAGAACATAAACCAATCCATCACCCATATATTAGGAGATCACGAAGATGCCTTAGTAGATTATCCTTCAATATCTTAGCTTGCATATTCTCAAATATCATATCCAATGACATTCATCCTCTTCGAAAAGAGATAAAAATTTAGCAAAGATGATAAATATATCTATTAGATATAATATGTGAGTTGCATGATGATTTGGTCCATAGTATGGAACTTATAAATATAAAAACTATGTTGATGATTTTTTTAAATACATATGAAGAAATCATACTATCATATAAATCATTTATAGTGACATTCTTTACAATATCTCTCATTACCTTGCTCATCATTAGATGCTTCCTCCCATAAAAGTTTTTGTTTAATATGGACACAAACAACTATCTATAAATCACTATAATTATACATGTGATATTTTTATTGAAGAAGACATGTGATATTTTAATATCAAATAGAGTATTAATTTGTCACAATTTTATTAATACATGGTGAGAGAAAAATGGTGACATTAATATAAATATGGATGTTTATGTAATGCCAAGAAGGGATCAAAGATGAATCAATGAATGTATTTTTGTCAAAGAAGGGTGTTTAAAAATTTATACTTCAAAACAAATATAAATTTGAAATTACATGTCAATATTGAAATGCGGTCACGTATGTCAATAAATAGATGTATTTTTAAGGACTCCTCCATGCTCTAAATTACTCTTGTATTCGAGATTAAGGTATGTACTATTAAATCACATTAAGTTATTTAATGTCTAAAATATTCATATGTTTTACATTTGATTTATATGTAATAAATATATTGTGATAATTATTACAACCTCAATAGGATTTATAAAACTATAATTTCTTTGATCACTATTTTTCTAATAAATTATATTAATGAATAAAAAACAATTTGTTTCCTATTTCAATATTAAACTTATTATACCAACAATTTGACACTAAATGCCAAAGGATATTTGATTTATAGCCCACGAAAATAAAAATATTGGAAGATATATGAGAAATAAAATTGAATTTTTGTTTTGAATATACATAAAGCACATCTAAAGAAGACTATTTTCAAGTCATGAGACTAATGTAGAAATATTCACTCCTAATTTAATGATACTATGTAAAATAGTTATCATACTTCCAACAAATACATCAACGTGGGAAAAGGATTTTCTAAGGTTAATCACATTAAAACTATTGAAAGGTCTAGACTATATTTGTATACATTATACAAATGAATGTTTTTATCTCTTTCTCGCACCTTAGAAGTTAGATATAGTAGATATCAATATGGTATATGGGGAATGGAAAAGAATGAAATCTCACATACCTCTTTCTTTGAGTGATGTAAGTTGAACATGTAATTAATTTGTTGAATCTTGAATAATTAATCTAACTACCTTTCAATATTTTTAGTTGATTTTTCAATATCTAAAAATTTGAATTTTTTTGATATTTATTTTATATAAAATAATCAATTATATATTATAAATATTTATTTATTTTATATCTTAATTTGAAATAACAATTAAGATTTTTTTTTATATTAATGGTAAAAAAAGGGTGAAGGGGGCCTTACCCCATACAATGGTTAGAGGAAAATATTATACAATGAAGAATGATAAAAGATGCCTCTTCCAAAGGTGGAAAAGGAGATCAAACCAGTAGTAGTAAAAAACCAACAGCAAAAACATAAAACCAGAAGCTATCTCAAGCTTTAGACCCCTTCCCTTTAGATCTTAACTGCATCTTGAGGGGAGAGATAACCCTTTTCTTCTTCCTACTCACAATAGTCCAATCCTCTTTCAATTTTGGATTTAAATTTTCAGTATGAATTGGAATCAAAACTTCAATGTTTTCCCCATAGTCAAGGGACCTAGAAGAGTGATTCATAACATCCTTACATGCTTCATGTACTTCCATCATTTTTTTTTCAGCCGAATTCTCGTAAAGTAAAACGAAACACAATCCAATGGATCATTCACTAGAAAATGGTTAGAAGAAGAGTTCTTCCACCAAGATATTCGACCTTTAGCATGTTTACGAGCCAAGTGACAATCGCTAAATGGCCAAGAGAGCGTAGGTTTCAGAACGAAAGGGAAACCCTTCATAATCCGGTTTTGAATCTAGATCCTATCTTCAAATTTAAGATTTTCTTTTCTCAATTGAAGGAAATTTATTGTTTAATTTTTCACTTACGAAGAGTCAAACTTAACTTAGCCCTTCAAATTAAAATATAAGGATCCCTTCAAATTTAATAACTCATACACGAGTGAGGATCTTATATTATATTTATCATTCCAAAATCTTGTATGCATCAACATCATTAGAATAGAATAGAGGAAACTACAACAAAATATTATTCCTTTAAATAATATTTATCCATTACGATTATAAGTGTCAAAATGTTTATATATATTGTATCTTTCCATGGTCCACAAATGCTTATTTGGATATGAAAATTAAAATAAAATGGAAGTTTGAACTAATGACAAAAAAAAAGAACAAAATTATAGGAGTTCATCATGGAAATGAAAGTAAATAAACCCCAACACATAGAATCCTATAATTCTAAAACATTTAACCCTAATTTATTGGTTATAGGACTTGGAAATTTGGGTATAGGACTTGGAAAATCATTGTAAATGCTATAAATAAAGATAAATCTTATTTATTTAATTGATAGATGAAACATTACTACAAATAAACAAGTAGGGATTGTTTATTTATTTTTGGATACTCATAAAATTTTAGTTAAATTAACACAAAGATTATCAATTGTTATTGTTTTTGACATAAGAACCTTATTAATTTGACAATAACTCAATGTGGCCTATTCAAGTTATTAATTGAAGCACGTAAGAATATCTATGAAAATTATTTTCTAATTAATAAAAATTCTAGAATCTAGAAGGTAGTAGACATCATAATGGTGTTCGCCATAAAACTAGAGAAAGCTGTCCTACCAATTCAACTCATTACGGGTAAAAATTAAAAAAAAAATCTATGTCCAAACCCAATAAATATATTATGCGTTGATATTGGGTCAATTACTAAATCAAACTACCCTAGTTTAAAAGGTTCAAGTTTGTGTTTAATAAACATAACATATGAGAGAAACTCACGATCAATAACATTTGTGTAATATTTTTGAATAATATATAAAAGTATTATTTAATATTAAAATTATATTTTAATAAGAAAGTTTCAATTTCCAAATAAAAAATGTAATATTAAATTTAATTTATGAAACATTTTATACCTAAAGATTAAAAGTAATATCAATTACTAAAATTCAATATAAAGTCTTTATTTATCATTTTTTTTGGATTGAGGGTAAATTGAGGGTGTTTGAAAGGACCCACATCCTTATATAATTGAGGATTTTTCTTGAGAGGAACCACAACCTAGTTACAACGAAGGGGACCACTATTTAGAAACCCAATTGGAGAAACCATGAAACCATAGTGAAGATGTAATGACCAACGACAATGTAAACATTGAGTGGGAAAATATTAGTGAATGAAGTGAGAGGAATAGCCACCAACGTCAGCAATGAGAGGAGAAGACACACGAGAATCAATAACAAGTAGAAAAACCACCACCGGTGATAGCGGTGAGAGCATCAATAGTGAGTGGAGCAGCCACCAACATCTGCATGAGAGGAGAAACCACCAGCGTTAGTAGTGAGAGGAGAGCCACTAGCATCAGTAGCGAGGAGTAACCATGAGTGTCAGCATGAGTAGAGAAGCCGCCTCCAGTGGTGAAACCACCTCTGAGGAGAATCGTGCCTCGGGGAGATTTGAACCTGGGTGGGTAAACACACAACCATGTGACTTGACCACACCACTCCCACCCCATTGGAAAGCATTTATTTATCATTATTCATATATGTGTGTGTGTGTGTGTACATAATATATTTATAAAAACTATTTAAATATTAATAGTTTTAACTTACAATTAAAATTAAAAATAACTAAAAATAACAATACTAAAGTTCTTGTTTTAAAGTTAAACTCTATAATACAAAGGAAAAATAATTTAAAAGTTAAAATAAATTTGAAAAACTATAAAATAATATTAACTATTAAAATAACCAAAAATAACTAATTTAAGAAGTTTAAAATCTAAAATAAAATAAAATCCATTTACGAATAATTCATATTCTTTCTACCCCATTAGATTGTAATATAATTTAGCACTACGTGAATTAAAGTCACTTAATTAATTAACAAATATTGAAAAATATAATGGAAGGAGCTCCATGATGGGTAGTAGATCTCCCATTGACTTATGACATCTATTTAAAATAATAGAAAAAACACAAATAAATGTTGCTTAGTGAAACATATAAGATGAACAATGAACAACAAACACAAAAGAATTAATATAATGGGAATCGTTTCAAAATTCTTATCCTTGTTTCTCTTCTTCATAATATATTTATTTTGGTATAATTTTATAGCAAATGTAGATGTTTGTTAGGGTGTTCTTGAAGTTTGCCACGTTTTAATTTTGAAGGAAGAAATTTACAAAACCCTATTATCTGTAAGTGACTCAAAAAAAGAAAAAAGTATATTGTAATCACTATATTTTGAATGACATAGTGTTGGTGAGTTAATGAAAGATATTTCTTTCTTCCTATGGGGGTAAATTAGGTTCAAATCCTTTCCAAGTATATGAAACTATAGATAAATTTAATCTAAATACACTTAAAGAAAGTAAATTAAATGTTTAAACTAGATTCTCATTAAACCTTAAAAAACATAGGATAGGAACTATTGATGATAAAATCCTACAAAATAATATTTATGAAACAATTATTATAAAATTTTACTGACTGGGAGAAAAAAAAACTTCAAAAAAACAATAAAATATTTTACTTTTTATATTTTTAATATTAAATGAGTTAATGACCTAGTGACCTAGAACACTTTGTGGAATGCTAATGCAGGGATAGTCCTCCCAACCGGTTATGTAAATGCAAGGGTAACCGGTCCCTTGGGCCCTAGGGTATTAGAACACTGGGTACTAGGCGAACACTCAAGCCCCACCAACAGGCCACACCCTTATGCCCAAACTTTAAATTATTTTCATTACGAAACATTACATAATTTATATTATTTTAGGTGCATGCATAGGACATAATGCCTATCATATTAAATTTTTATGCCAAAAGGAATTTAATGGAACACTACAAAAATTTAATGACACTGATGAGTGACTCCTCCATCTCTCTTAAAATCAATATAGTTACAATATTACTCTTAAGGTAGATATTATTAACCACATTTCATATCTCTATAGTTGTAAGAAAACAAATTTTCCATAATGGTTTCTTCTATAATTTTCCCTCTCATTTAATTATCATCTTTCATTCTATAACACCCACTATTTTCCTGCACAAACCAAAGACAACCCAATAGTTACAAGGAAAATTTATGGAATATTTTTTTGTTTAAACTAGGTTATAACTGTAATACCTTTAACTATGTTTAATTTAATTCAAAATTAATATTTTATTCATTTTAATTAATATTATTTAATTTTCAGATCAGCATAAAAATCCCCTTGAACAATATTTATTTAGTTTAGTAACATAGTTCTAATGTCATTTATTAATTTATTACTCTAGGGATGAGTCTAAACTTACCCTCCCATTAAGTTAAATACAATTAAATTTAATCCCTAAATTAAGTGTTGTCTAGTTACCCTTGAGTAAATTTGATTTAATTAATTACAAGAGTCAAGGGCTCTTTAATTTTAAAAGTCACCAACTAAACATTAAGATAACAACATAACTTATCCCCTAACATCCCTTAAGTGGCCCCATTAAAAATTTACACATGCATTTCATTTAAGACATAATTCCACCTAATTCTCACCTAACTTTTGTAGGGTTGATCCACAACCCTTAGATGGATTCAATGTGGGCCCTTAGATCTTAGGGATTTCACACTAACCCTAAACATCTCTATGGAGTGTTCTTATTCATTCCTTTGACTATATTCTAATTTTTTTGTAGGTTTTAGGGAGAGGAAGAGGAAGATCCATGAGAGAAAGAATAGAAACCATGGAAAAAAATTCATGGATATAGTTGTAAAGTTTTCACTATTGTAATATTTCTAATTTATTTAATTTAGAGATCCTACAATGGATTTGTTTTGTATTTTAATAAAAAATTTTCTTGTTTTGAGTCCAAAATTTGAGGAAAACCCCATTTCCTTTAATGTAGGAGTCTTACACATTTGGGTGCCATAAAAAATATTTGAGATATTTAACAATTAATTTTAACTCATTTTTAGGTGCTTGGAAGTTACCTTTTTGTTGTTTTAGGCTTAGATTTTATTAAATTTCCAAGCTGGGTTTTTAATAGATGAATTTATTTTTCTATCGAAACTACTAACATTTCCCCCTACGCGGGATGACGGTCTTGTGATCACCGCCATGCCTGGGGTGGCTCATAGACCACCGATCTATGATGGGTGGTAGTTGTGAAACTGTCACTCTGCGCATAGGGTTTGGTTCTGTCTCTTAAAATAGAACCTTCCAACATGCATTTTTTTAATATTTCTTCTACGTTAGTTGGTTTTTAAAGAAATAATAGATTGAACTAAGGTGTCTTCCATTCATTGGTTACTAGATTGATAACATTTCCTATTTTCATACTCCATTTACATACATCAACTCATTCTCTATTCTTTCCTTCAATATAACAAGAATGTAACTATAACTTCAATACTTCCATATGCCTTCTTTTCAATAAAAACAAGAAACTATTTCCTTTCTTGCACAATAACTAAATGACACCCATTTTAAGAAACAAGTGTATTTTAACAAGATCATCAATATTTTTGAAATGATACAAATCCCACTTTGGAGACAATAAAATAACTTAGGTTTAAAAGAAATTCATTTCCATTTCAAGTCCACTTCTAAGTTTCTACTTCATCTAAACAATGCAAATATTTCTCAAGAACTTGGTTCATTCTTACAATATAATAGTCTCTCTTTTCAACAAATACAAGGGAATAAATTTCAAGCTCTCCACTTTCATTTACAACAAGGGATAACATCAAAAATTTGATAAAAAAAATAACCAAGAGCTTTACTTTTAAAATGAAAGTTTACAAGCCTTCCACTTTAAGTGGAAACAACATGATCACAAATTTACAAAGAGGAATCTCATCTCCATTTCTACAAGGTTCTACAAAGACAAAAACCTTCACTTGAGCTCCACCATCTTCCCAAATTCCAACCAAAACAACCAAAATAGGTGAGTAGGAAACAATCGCCTCCCAACAAATAATCCAATGAGGAAGAGAAGAATTTTTCCTCATTGTCCCCGATCCCCAACAATGAAGCAATGAGGGGTATAAGAAAACCATTGACAACTTAACAAGGCTTCCACATTCACATTCAAAAAAACATTCAACACAATAATAAAAGCCAATAAAATCACATTAACACACATAAGTATTCCAACACAAAGACTCTCAACTCAAGCCAAGAAAGAGAAAATGCATGGAGATCTACTTATTTCTCCAATGGTTTAGGTGTCAACCTTAAAACCTAAAAGAAGTCAATCACGACAAAAAAAAACTCTTATGCCTCCCTCAAAGAACAAAAATCTTATTACTCCCTAACTCTTATGTTTCCCATGATAAGACAACAAGATAAGAAAAAATTTAACTTATCACAAGGTGGGGCACCCTAACCCAACTCCCTCCTAAAATACCCAATAAAATCTTATTCTTCCCTCCAAAATATCCCCATTTCCATTTTATCCTACACAACCTTAGGGCCATTTTACTTCCCAAAAAAACACGTGCAAAAATAATTCATTAACAACATATGCACAACAAATTAGCAAAAGAAAACATGAGTACAAATGATAACTTTTCATTGTAAGAGTTTCTAATCCATAACCAATTTCCAAGATTTTTTTACAAGTGTAAGTAATCACAATCAAACTCCAAGCTCCAAATAATACTCTCAAAGAAAGATCATCGAAAATAAAAAGTCTCCCAAGATAAAATAAGTAACCCCCAAATCCTCAAACAAATTAGAATAAATACAAAAGAGAGGAGAGAGAGGTGATGTGGCTCCATGTAGGATACCACATCATTTATCCTCCATTCAACATCATAAGGTCAAACCCAATATCTAAAGCACAATAAATTGGTGGTTGAGGGAATGAAAACCTTCTTACACACTCAAATCCAAACCCACACCCCTAAAGGACATAATTAAATACTCTTTTAAGAGAGGTGCAAGTAATTGCTCTTTTTCTCCATTAAAACACACAAAAAGGCCTAAAATAATCCCTTAACATCATAGGTATATTGGGTGGGTGACTTTAAGAGTTTGGGACAAGGTTAACATGTCCCATAAGCCTCCAAAACGGCCAAAAAGTAAAAATCCGAAATTAACATGGAATATTGAGTGCACAAAACTCAAAAGTAAAAATTTCTTTCAAATAGAACATAAACCAAGAAATATCTACTCACATTAATTACCCCTTTTGTCACATCCTAAATTACACTAATTAATCAAGTCTAATTCACTTAAAAGGAGTATTTAACAACAATAATAAAAGTGACTCAAAATACTAAAACAATACAATAACTACAAATAAATATTGTAAAAATGGGAACACCACAATTTCCCAACATCACATTTGAGGCCACCCCCAATGGGGATGTCCTAACAAGATAAAAAAAAATAACATCATACATTTACATTTACAAACTAACTCCTTCATTATTGGTCTCTGTCCCTTTAGTTTGATGTGTTGCAAATGCCTACAAAAATAAAAATAATACCTTTCTATCCCCGTGCCCATATTAACGAAATCCTACACAACCTTAGGGCCATTTTACTTCCCAAAAAAACACATGCAACAACAATTCATTAACAACATATGCACAACAAGTTAGCAAAAGAAAACATGAGTAAAGATGATAACTTTCCATTGTAAGAGTTTCCAATCCACTACCAATTTCCAAGATTTTTTTACAAGTGACAGCAACACAATCAAACTCCAAGCTCTAAACAATACTCTCAAAGAAAGATCATTGAAAATCAAAAGTCTCCAACGATAAAATAAGTAACGCCAAATCCTCAAAGAAATTAGAATAAATACAAAAGAGAGAGAGAGAGGTGATTTGGCTCCATTCATGATACCACATCATTTATCCTCCATTCCACATCACAAGGTCAAACCCAATCTCCAAAGTACAATAAATTGGTGGTTGAGGGAATGAAAACCCTCTTACACACTCAAACCCAAACCCACACCCCTAAAGGACACAATTAAAGACTCTTGTAAGAAAAGTGCAATTAATTGCTCTTTTTCTCCATTAAAACACACAAAAAGGCCTAAAATAAGCCCTTAACATCATAGGCATATTGGGTGGGTGACTTTAAGAGGTGTGTGACAAGGTTAACATGTCCCATAAGCCTCCAAAATGGCCAAGAAAGTAAAAATCCTGAAATTAACATGGAATATTGAGTGCACAACACTCAAAAGTAAAAACTTTCTTTCAAATAGAACATAAACCAAGAAATATCTACTCACATTAATTAACCCCTTTTTTCACATCCTAAATTACACTAATTAATCAAGTCTAATTAACTTAAAAGGAGTACTTAACAACAATAATAAAAGTGACTCAAAATACTAAAAATACAATTACTCACAAATAAATATTGCAAAAAAGGGAACACCACAATTGCCCAGCATCACATTTAAGGCCACCCCCAATGGGGATGTCCTATCAAGATTAAAAAAAATAACATCATACATATACATTTACAAACTAATTCCTTCACTATTGCTCTCATGTCCCCTTTAGTTTGCTGTGTTGCAAATGCCTACAAAAATAAAAACAATACCTTTCTATCCCTTGCCCATATTAACGAAATCAAGATAATAAAATTCAGACATATACATATAAATTCATATCATCGTATCATTAAAAACCATCACTAAATTTAAGTATTTCATCAATAGCTCACAATTTTTTTAAATTTTTTATTTTAGTAATCTATCAATTAACAATAAGATCACAAAACTAACTAAATCATCTAGCAACATCTATATATCAAATCCAATGTGTCAATATAATAGTATCTCAAGATCGTCAAATACTAATATGTCAATCCATGCATATAATCCATCCTATAAATCACATCATGTCATAAATCTAAAACATCCATATTGTCTATCAAATAAGCTAATCAAATATAACAATGTCCATCTATCAAAGTCTAAAGATCAATATGATAATAATTTCTATGGATCTAATCCAAAAATAAGAAAAATTAGAGTAATATCAATGTCGAAGAGGAGTGGGCACTACATCCCCCTCTTAGACTCAACTTCCTCCTGAAGTTCTTTGGAAAAATGTGGGAACCGTGCTCTCAAGAGTGTATCGTCCTCCCATATAGATATTGTCTCAATGATATCGGTCCCACTAGAAAAAAACTTGATAAATATCTCTAGCTTGAAAGGTCAAGGTCATGCACTCTAAAATACGGATAATCAACCATCAACGCCCTGATTTTGCACCTACAATGTGGTCTAATCCAATACATGAGAAGGATCCTCAATGTACCTCCTAAGAATAGAAACATGAAATACATCGTGGATGCAAGACAAGATGGGTGGAAATGCTAGATGGTAGGCCAAAGGACCGATACGCTCCAAGATCTCAAAGGGACCCACAAACCTAGGAGAAATCTTAGAGCCTTTTCCATAATGGATGGGGATCTTATGTGGCTTAACATGAATAAACACCTTCATGCTCACCTCAAAACTATGATCTGTCCTCTCACTAATCTACATATTTATTTTTTTGTCCCGAGCCTCATGTAATCTCTATCTAATCATGATAACCTGCTACTTCATATCCTGTAATAAATTCAGCCCAAAAACAACCATGTTCTCTAAATTGTCTCAACTCAAGCAATGTGTCTGCACTCCCTAACATACGAGTTCCTAAAATGGAGACATACCAATCAAATTTTGGAAACTTTTATTATTGGAAAACACCACTAAGTATAAGTACTCCTCTAGCCTCGAATGATTGTCCATGATGTACATATGAAGCATGTCCTCTAAAATCTTATTCACCCACTCCATTTATCCATCTGTCTCTAGATGATATGATGTAATGAATTTGATACTCATCCCAAGGGCATGTTGCATTGTATTCAAGAAATGAGAGGTGTATAAGGGATCACGGTCATAAATAATCTTTTGTGGAATCCCATGCAAGTATAACAATATCATCTAAGTATACTTACGCCACTACATTAGCTTTATAGGATGTCTTTAGCGGAGAAAAATGAGTCACTTTCATCAATCTATCCTATAACCATGATGGAATATGGTGATATCTTGACATTTGTAACCCTACTATGAAATCCATAGAAATGGTGTCTAATTTCCACTCTTATATATAATGTGGGTAGAGAAGTCCAACTAGATTATGATGCTCAGCCTTCACCCTTTGACACTCTAAACAATGTGACACAAACCGAGGTACATATCTCTGTATCCATTTTCAATAGTAAAACTATTGCAAAGTGGCATGCATATTCTTTAACCCTTAATGGGATGAATAAGGTGCATGATGAGCCTTTTCAAGATGTCCCGCCTCAAGCATCCATCCACATGTACAAAATCTAACATATGTGTCTTGAAGTCCATCTGAATCTAATGAAAATCCATAAAAATTCCCCTCAAGGGATATCTCGAGAATTAATCTCTTCTCTATCTACAAGGTAGAAGGTATCACGAGGAAGTTATCACCAAGTCCTGCTCTGCAAGTTTATACGCATTAAAGTAGCCATAACCAAATGTCTCCATCTATTCAAAGCATCAACAACCATATTCTCACTCCCCTTCAAATCCTCTATCTCCATGTAATACTCATAAAGAAACACCATCCGATGCCCTTGACGAGTGTTGAGATTGGGTTGCATGAATAAGTGACAAAGACTCAAGTGATCAGTCTTGAGAATGAATCTCCTACCTAAAAGGAAATGTATCCACCAAACCAATCATGGAAATATTCCGCAAGCTCATGATCATGACTTGAATAATTGAGCTCATAATCCTTGAGTTTGAGAGAATCAAAGGTGACTACATAGCCTTCCGCACAAAAACACCTCCCAATCCTACAAGAGAAGCATATGTGCAAATGAATAACTCTCCCTATGGATCTTATACTACAAGAATCAATGTTTTCGTAATGCATTCATTTAGTTCCTAAAGGATTTCTCACATCTATCTAACCAAATTAACTTCTTCCCTTTCTACTGAAGGGAAGTGATGGGGTGCATAATATGAAAAAAGTCCTTAAATAATATATTGTAGCATCCTGCTAATCCCATGAAAATATTCACCTTTATCACACTACTAGATATTGGCCAATCCATAATACCTATAATCTTGGAAGGATCAACTACAATACCTTCCCCATAACTAATGTGGCCCAAATACTGCACCTCTAACTAGATGAATGCACACTTCTCGAGGTTACCATAAAGTTGTTACTCACGAAGACACCGCAGAACCTGTCGAAGGTGCTCCTCATACTCCTCACATGTATGTGAGTACATAAAAATTTCATCAAGAAATATGAGCATGAATTGATCCAAAAATTTCTTGAACACCCTATTCATGTAACTCATGAACACTACATGAGGCATTTTCGTTAGACAAAAAGGTACCATATCTCGAGAAATGCTAGAAGCCATATCTCATGCGGAAAGTTGTCTTATAGATATATGCCTCTACAATCCTTAGCTAATGGTAGCCTTGAATTAAGATCTATCTTAAAAAATAATGTGGCCCCCTTAATCTGATCAAATAAATCATCGATGTGAGGAAGGGTGTTATAATTATTGATCGTTACTTTTTTCATCCGTCCATAGTCCACACACACAACCACAAGGATCCATGCTTATTCTTTACAAAAATCACTAGTGCACCCAAGGGGATATATAAAAACATATTAGGCCTTTCTCAAGAATACCCTTTAGCTATAACTTGAGTGGACATAGCTCATGGGTGGTCATCCTATATGGAGCACATGAGATAGGCTCTGCTCTCATAACTAAATCAATTTGAAAGTCTATCTCACGTGGGGGGAAATCCTTACAGATCACTATGAAAAACATGTAAATACTTCTTTAAAATGGGGTGATCATCAAGGGAAGGTTCACTATCCCCATCCTCGACCTACGAAAAATGTAATAGTATAAAACCGACACTAACGTTGGGAATACCGCTTAAGATCCATAACAGAAATAGTGTTAATAGAGATGCATCTCCTAACTCCATCTATGACTGAATCAACTCCTAGATCATCCATACAAGATATGACCTTACTGTAAAAAATAACTTTGGATCTATGTGTAGATGACCAATCCATTCCCAAGATCACTCCATAAGAACCCAAAGGAAGGATATGAAGATCCAAGTTAGATGTGAAGGTTCTTAGGTCCACTAATCACTCCTTGACTAAGGATTCTAATGATATATTTACTCAGAAGCCATCTAGACATCCCAAATAAGGCCCTGCCTAACTTCCATAAACCTACATTACTATACCAAATATGGTGCAATAAAAGAATTAGATGATCCAGAATCAAATAGAAAAAATCACATGATTCATAATAAAATAAAAAAGGTGTGAGGGATACCACCAATGCTACCTAAATTCTCGATCAATTTTTCCTCATGCTCTTCTTAGAGGCTCTCATTCACAGCATAAATCTAATTGTTACATCCCATGTCACCAACTGTAGGCTCTAAAATTGGTGTCTTACAATTGTTATTAAGATTTTGAGGGCACTCATTTCAATGATGTACAACTATACCACATCCATAACAACTACCTAGTCCCTTCCAATTAGATGTGGCTCTAGGAGGTACTCTAGTGTTCTATACGATCGATCATGATGATCATACTATGGACTTCTATGGAAACTGCTGATAAAATCCTACTGAATAAGCTCGAGGCACTTCCTGTGTCCTAATTGGACCCCCAGGGGAAGTCACCATACTCCATCCCATATGAGTGTGAAGTATTTATGGGGGTATAAATGTGGATGAGTCTACTATTTCTTCTACTTGAGGTGGTGTTTGTCGTGGACTCGAATAAATACTATGTAGAACCATGTATGCCACAAGAAGGATAAGATAACCCCCTTGAAACTTCTATCCCACATATCTGCTGGATATGACTCCAAACTCTATCCATCTCCTATTGCATCTTCCCCTTGGTCTCCTCGAGATGTAAGCCTTCTCAATGACCCGAGCTAAGGTTTCGGACAATGAATGCATACTGTAGCTCCCAAATCCAATTTTAGGCCCTAATGAACCTATGGATCCTAACCTGTTCATCCTGCATGTAGTCAACATCTTGGAAGAAAGTCTAGAACCTGGCTCTCATACTTGGATATTGTCATGGATGCTTGATATAGGTCATGAAAATCATTTATCCTTTATTGAATAAACCTCCTAGATAAGTATCTTCTTATGAACCACTCCTCGAAGAGATATAAAGTTACCATCTTTGAGTTTACGTGGAGATTCTAATCCTCAGTCATCCACCATACCCCTACTCCATCCCTTAGAAGATGAATCACAACATGAGCCTTTGTGTTGCTAGTACATGGGAAAATATTGAAGCACCCGTTTAAGCTCACTAACCAAGCCTCTTCTAAAACCTTTTATATCACAAGAATAATGGCATGGGCGAAGCTTCTGGATCTCCTTGATATCATTTATAGCTGATGAATATCAACCCCTAGGTCTCTCTGCATGCTCATTCCTCATCTTAGGGATCCTAGATCTATCTCTATGTCCTGAAACCCTATCTCTATGTCCCCTCTGAGGTGAAACTTCTCTAGCTAAATCCACATGGGAGTTCTCTACACTCTATTCATCATTGTTCCTCAAAGGGTTTTGAGACTCATGTGATGGCTCCCTATGGTCGTATTCACATCCTAAAATGTTTATAATATATATGGAAGTATAGAAGTAACTGTCACTCTAGAGGTGGTATATCTAAGTCAATGTGGAAAATCACCTCATCGATTCATGCTTCCTGGAATAAATAAAAATGGGAGTTAGTTTACCATTCTAGGTTTTGTTTTAGTTTTCTAGATTTTCTACATTTTAAAATATCATGTAAAGTTATGTGATCTAGTTGTAGGTTAGACAAGGTTAATTGTTTGTGTTTACAAGTGTGCCCAAGGGTCCAAGCATTGAACCCATGACTCTATTACCAAGTGTAACACCCACTATTTTCCTACACAAAACCTAACACAACCCAATAGATATATTGGAAAATTTACAGAATAATATTTTTCATTTAAACTAGGTTATAAATGGAATACCTTCAACTAGGTTTAATTTAATTCATGATTAATATTTTATTCATTTTAATTAAAATTTAATTAATATTATTTAATTTCCCAGATCGGCATAAACATCCCCTTGAACAATATTTATCTAGTTTAGTAACATAGTTCTAATGTCATTTATTAATTTATTACTCTAGGGATGAGTCTAAACTTACCCTCCCATTAAGTTAAATACAATTAAATTTAATCCCTAAATTAAGTGTTGTCTAGTTACCCTTGAATAAATTTTATTTAATTAATTAGAGAGTCAACGACTCTTTAATTTTAAAATTCACAAACTAAACATTAAGGTCACAAATTAACTTATCTCCTAACACCCCTTAAGTGGCCCCATTCAAAATTTACACATGCATTTCATTTAAGACATAATTCCACCTAATTCTCACCTAATTTTTGTATGGTTGATCCACAACCCTTAGATGGATTCAATGTGGACTCTTGGATCTTAGGGATTCCACATTAACCCTAAATATCTCTATGGAGTGTTCTTATTCATTCCTTTGGCTTATTTTCTCATTTTTATTTTATAGGTTTTTGGGAGAGGAGGAAGAGGAAGAGACATGAGAGAGAAGAGCAACCATGGAAATTTTTTGTGGTTTTAGTTGTAAATTTTTCATTTTGAAATTGTTGACAATTTTCACACTCGTACAAAAATGGGTAACTAAAATTTTATTTTTTCGATGGAAGGAATTGATTAAATGGATCTAAATAGGGGATGCATTATAGTTTTATTCTATTTTCAGTTGCATCAATTTATTAACTACTTGGTATCTAAAGCTATGTGTGTTGTTACAAAATGTAACTATTGATGTAAAATTACAACACCCCCAAAATGGCCCCGATTTGGTATGGGGCATCCGGTGTAATCTATATAACATTGGACCATCTCTCAACCTACGTGACTTGAAAAACTAAGATGGTCCTCCCAAGAATTCCGGTTTCCTCTACCTAATCCTAATGCTAAACTACTCCTAATGCGAGAAAAGACGCCTAACTACACCTATCCTAATTATGCCAAGGAGACATGGAGAGAGAACATGCATGAAAGGGTAAATACTACACTAACGAGCTGATAGCACTAGGAAAAGGGGAGAGATACTCTGTGAGGAGGATGAAATAGGGAAAAAAAGGAAATGAGGGAGGTCGAACATAAGTGACACAGTGCACCCAGATCCTAATCCACTATCAAAACTCATGAAACACAACATTTACACCTACAAATATGAAATACATGCATTGGAAATAAAAGAAATGGAGAGGCATAGAGAAACAAAAACATGAGAAAGGGTTGAAAAACAACACAAAAACATGATTTTATTGCTCTATAAGGTGCACATACCATTAAATGGATGCTCGAGAGGCATAATTACTATTTCCAGGATGTAGGATAAGTCTTACAGCTCAAATAGAGTCGAGAAACAAATTTTACAGAGTTTACCCACATCCTAAAATGTCTCTCCTTCTCAAATGAGAAGTGTTTACAATATATAGAATGTCAAGGTAAGAGAGAAAGAAAAGAAATTCAGACTCTGCTCTCACCAACTGAAAACTTTAATTAAATGGTCTGGAAAAGCATGGGTACCTTTGAAAATTTGTTCCCTAATGCACTCAAGCTTACTGAAGAAGAAACTAGACCATAGTGCATTAAAATCGGTGGTTGGGATGCCTAGAATTACACCTTCTTTGAATGGGCACATTTTCCTAGTTTTCACCTACCTAACCTCACAAAAATTAAAATTTTAATCTTCCATGGTGTAAAGGATGTTGAGAGATTTCCAACGGTATAATATTTGTTGAATTTTAAGCACTAGTTCAAAACATATTCCCATTTGAATCTTTGTATTAAATTCATACGAGAGATGGTGAAAATGTAAGTTTTACAAAATGGACTGCGGCCCCAAACCGCAAAGCTTGCACCATTTGTGAAAAATTGCAAAATTACAAAACCTCCCATGCAAACCCGCAAGCCCGAAATTCACTTTTCACGATAAAAACGCACGCGCCAAAATTTAAATTTGTTCCATTTGGCAAAAAATATCCCACGGCCCCGTAACTCCAAACTACACAATTTGTGAAAAATTGCAAAAATGCAGAAAAAATCCTGTAGGCCTACATTCCTAAATTTTTAAGATTTGGCGAAAGTCTTCCGCAGCCTCGCGACTCTCCAACTTATCATTTGGAAAAAAATTTCCCCAAGAAGGAGGCCCCAAAAAAATAGCACATTTGGCAAAATTCTTCCCATGCCTGCGGCCCCGCAATTGATTTGCACTATTTTCCTTTACATACAAACAATTCATATTTTGATGTCCCATCTATCCCACTATTGATTGAGCCACTTGCGCCATTGAACTCGCCTTTTCGATTCCCTTTTACCTACGTATTTTTCACCTTTTTGTGTCCCACACATCCTAACCTGTCCCTGGACAAAAATCTATGCACTTTCCGATTTGCATTCTTTGCGGATTGTTCACTTCTTCGAGTCCCGAATGTCCCTGATTGAACGTGTGTAGCCTAGGAAAAAAATATCCAATTTTTCCACACAAGAAAGTAATGTGGACATTTCATCTTTGCTCATCCCAAACTTCCTTATGTTTGAATTGTCCCATGGACTGCACTGGGACATCAACTTCAACTTTTTTTGAATACACTAAAAGAAGCCATTTTTTCAAATTTTCTCAAATTTTTATAACTTCTTGTATTTTTTCCTTGGATTGGGAAGTTAGCAAAGAGCCAAAAGAACCTCCAAAAACATGATTTTGGCCTCGAACCAAATTCTACTTGATCATCCTGAAAATATTGTGTAAGTTATCAAAATTACCTTGGGGCGTGATTTTTGATAACAATTTGGTGACTTCGGTGGGGTCACCCGCCTACTAGGTGAAATGATCGGTGGCCTTGAAGTATCATTGGGCATGGAGTCGGCCTAATAAGCACAAATCTTATATAAAACTTCGAGATTTGATTCCGCGCCACTTGGAAAACTACTGGGCTGGAGATGATCTCACCAAATCCTACCTCTAATGTAATTGTGCAAGAGAAAAAAACACCACAACACACTATGTAAAAAAAAAAAAGATGGTACACACCCCAAGTGGGATATGTAGAAAGTGTGTGAAAGCATATATTCTATTTAAATAATACCTACCTAATCTACATTAACCGAAAGTAAAGGGAACTCAAAAAATCTTGCAACCGGCAGGAGAAGTAGCTTCCCTTTCTTACAATTATAAACCATGCAAATGTTTTGGCATTGAATACAACTGAGATTAGGAGTGGAAGGTTGACGCAAATTTTTTATCCACTCCTTCCATCAAGGTATCAACTTCAAACAAAATAAATACCTCTTTAATCTTCTACTCACTTGGTTCCAAGAGGTATGGTTATTGATCCTTGTCATTTGGATGCTTTATCCCTCATGAATGAAGAAGCATAAAGCATGATTGGTTGTGATTCCTCTCTTAGCTCTAATGATGCCAAGTACCCAATCTTGGAAAGGTACGATATGATGGATGTTCCCTTCACTCTAAAGGATTGCCATTAGATGCATGAGATACGAGCTACTACACTTGAATTCCCTCTTTCATGATAGTAGGATCATGTGCATGGAAGGTGGATGATGGAGGACAAAATGATTTGATCTCCACGGGATCTTCTACATCAAAGAAATCATCTAAATTAGATAGATAATCTTCTTCCTTATTTTTCTGTTGCATGTGCTCGACCTCCTCCATGGTGTCTTCCTGATCTACAACCTGCTCACCATGGTTCCCCTCATCCTGAACATGAATTTTGAAAGATCAAACTCTTCTTCAACATTAGATATTGAAGGGGATGAAGTGGAAGGAATAAATCAAGGTTCTTTTGCAGCCTTCTTGGTGCTCAAAGCCTTTGAAATTTTATGGTTCTCTTCCATAAGCTGGAATGCATTCCTCCTCTTTTGGATTTGGAGTGGCTTCTTCTTCCCTCACTTGGACTGATTGTGTGGCTTGAATTGGATCAGATTTATCTTCAAATAAAGTTCCAACATGGGCATTGTATTTGGAGAAAATTTATTGCTTGATCATCTTGTTCCACTCTACTGCAAAATCAACCTTAGCCACCAAAGTGGCTCTTCAACTTTTACCTCCTCTATAGGATTAACCATCAAGGGAATATTTTTTATCCCAAATTTAAGAGCCGATATTACCAAGATTTTAATCATTTCTTCTTATCTTGGCTCTTCTTCTTGTTTCTCTCCTTGATTGGATTCTTGAGTCTCTTCCCAACATGGACTCGGGAAAGTAGGAGGAGTGGTGGGTGAGGTATCAACTAGTTGTGGGTTTATTTTTGGTGGAGGGGAAGGTATTGCTTTTGGATCTTGTGTAGGGGACTTGGATTTGGAAGGAAAAGGGAAGACAAATTGATGTGGGATGGAAGATTAGGGGATGGAGAAGGGAAATCGACACTTGGGGAAGAAAGTGAGAAACTAGAGCCATGACACTACCGCTGCGGTGGTATTGATTGAGAAAGAGAAAAATAAAAGCTATGAGGTGGTGGACCTACCCATTTATAAGGTTTTCTTGTATCCAACTCATAATCCTCAATCTCCTCGGTCCCCTGTGCAAGTTTAGGCAGCAATGCAACTATGAAGTCAAGCTTCTCCTAAGAGCTATAGTGTCTGGAAAAGGGCCTTCCCATGTATAAGGTAACCTGGAAAAAAATTCTGAAAGCTTTCATCCGTGATGTAGCCCTTGATCAATGAACCATATTAGCCTCCATTATTTGAATCTTCTCCATCAGATCAACATTCTCCATATAGTTGTTATTGTATGCATACCCTTGATCTGATATGTATCATAGCCAAAGCTGGTTTGACATTACTTACATGGGTAAGCATGATGGTTGTGAATCTGATCATAATGATGGTCTCGGAGGAGATGAGAAGTACGTTGGAGCTGGATTGTACTATTTATTGCAAGTGTGAATTCTAAGATGGGAATGCAGCCATGTCTCTGCATAGCTTCATTAATGGAATAATATAAAAGATGTGGAAAGAAGAATGGGTGGAAATGGATGGAAGGAAAGTCTACAACTTAGAGAATGGGTTGTTGACAAGATGGAGTTTCCAGATGTGCTTTACATGTTCCTGTAAAGGATGAATCTCACATAGAACAAAACTACTTGATAAAATGAAGTGGTAACGTGCTTCAAACCTATGCGACCATGCGTACCAAATCTATTGATGTGAAATTAGAACCTCCCGAATGGCTTGATTTTTAATGGGGCATCTGGTGTAATCTACATAACATTAGACAATCTCTAAAGATGTGTGACTTGAACCCGAGATGGTCCTTTAGATAAGGCTTGATTACTCTACCTAATCCTAATTATAAACTAGTCCTAATGTATAAAAGACACCTAAATTTTCCTATCCTAACAATTCTAAGGAGATAGGAGAGATAAAGTGCATGAAAATGGAAATCCTACACTAACGAAGTGATTGCACTAGGAAAAGGGGAATGATACTGCTACGGGAGGATGAAACAAGGAAAAAGGAAACAAGGGAGGTCGACGAAGTGACACAAACCAGATCCTAATCCACCATCAAAACTCCACAAAACAAAACATCTTAAACTCGACAAATGTGAAATACATGCACAAGAAACAAAAACAAAATGGAGAGGCACAAAGAAACAACCAAACATGAGAAAGGGTTGAAAAACACCAAAAAAACATGATTTTATTGCTCTATAAGGTACATGAGACCATTACATGGATTCTCATAGGCATAAATATGTTTTCTAGGCATAGGAGAAGGCTTGTAGTGGAAAATGGATTCGAGATTTTTTTTTTTACAGAGTTTCCCACATCCCAGAATGTCTTTCCTTCTCAAATGAGTAGTGTTTACAATATATTGAATGTCGAGGTAAGAGAGAAAGAAAAAAACTCGAGACTCCTCTCTCACCAACCAAAAAAATTCATTAAATGGTCCTAAAAAGGTAGGGCTAACTCTCAATATATGTTCCTAAATGTACTCAAGCTTACTGGAGAAGAAACTAGACCATATTGCATTAAATTTGGTCGTTGGGATGCCTAGAACTATACTTTCTTGACCTCGGCACATTTTCCTATTTTTCATCAACTAAGCTTTGCCAAAATTAAACTTGCAGGATTTTATGGCCTAGAGGATGTTGAGATATTTCCAACGTTATAAAGTTTGTTTAATTTTGAGCATTGGTTCAAAAGTAATGCCTATTTGAAAATTTGCATTGTATCGCATACGAGAGATGGCAAAAATGCAATTTTTAGAAAATGGATCCACGTGTCCGAAACTACAACTACATCATTTGTGAAAAATCTAAAAATTACCAACACCTCCTATAGACCAATATGCCTAAAAGTTCACTTTTTTCCATAAAGCGCATGGGCCGAAATTTCACTTTTTCTATTTGGTAAAAATCTCCTGCAAGCTCGCATCGCAAACTTCGCCATTTGTGAAAAATTGCAAAAATGAAAAAAAATCCCACAAGGTCGTGTCTCCACAATTTTCACATTTCACAAAAGTCTTCCCAGCCCCATAGCCTCGCAACTTCCCATTTGGCAAAAAAAAATGGCCCCAAAATTACGCCATTTGGCAAAAAGTCTAGGCACATGACCCCACAATTGATTTGCATTGGTTTCCTTTACCTATGCAGAGACATTTTGGCTTTTGATGTCCCATCTGTCCCACCATTAACTAGGCCGCTTGGGCGTTGACCTCTACCTTCACCAATTCCCTTTTTCTTGCAGCTTTTTCACCTTTGTGTCCCCCGCGTCTTTTCCAGGACAAAAATCTCGCACTTGCTGATTTGCGTTGTTTGCGATTTTTCCCTTCTTTGGGTCTCGAATGTCCCGATCGAACCTGTGCATCCTAGGAAAAAATATCTGATTTTTCCTCACAACAAAGGAATGTGGCCATTTCGGCTTTACACGTCTCATGCGTCCCGATGTCCCAATTTGTCTGCAAACCGCCTAGAAATGAACTTCCACTTTTCCGCAATACAAGAAAAGAATCCATTTTTTCATATTTTTATCAAAATTTTCTAACTTCTTGAATTTTTACTTGGATAGGGAAGTTAGAGAAGAGCCAAAGGAACCTTTGAAAACATGCTTTTGTGCCACGAACCAAATTCTACTTTCTCAACTGAATTTTTTTTGTAAGTTATTAAAATTACCTTGGGGTTGATTTTGGATAACAAGAACACCTCGCATATACTACGCCATTCAATGTTCATCTTCAACAAGGAAACACAAAATCCCCAAAGGACTAATGCATTGCCTTGATAAAGATGAAAATCACATTTTAGGGTAAATTTTTATTCGGGACCAACAAATAGAGTTGCAGTGTACATGAAAGTGAGTTCATTATTAAGTTACGGTACCTCAAAACTCATTATTTCTATAGGTTTAAATACATTTGATTATGTGATTGACTTTTTATTTCATTATACAATCAATATCCATCATAAAATCTGAATGTAAAAAGAAGTATACAACTCAGTTACAAAAATTAATGTTATTTATTCATGAAGAAATTCAATGTTTCCCACACAAGTCGTGGGATGTAACTCATAACTACTGAAAAAAGAAGTACATGTGCATAAAGTTAAAATTAAAAGAGTATATAAGAAACCCATCATTGCCTTGGGTTTTTCTTCTAATCTTCTTGTCTCGAGTTCTAGCTTCATCTTTCATCCAAATCTCTTGACAACTACACAATGTACCGAAAAAATAAAATAAAGGGCATAAATATTGAGCTTAGGGTTTGATCTGTACTCATGTACTATCTAACTACATGCAAATGAATTTATAAATATCAGAAGCATAAGGTACATTAGAAAAAGATACAGAATTGATAAAGTAGTATTCTACATCAGCACATATGATTCCTAAAATCATTATAGAAGAAGAAAGAGAAAAGAAAGACTATGGAACATAAGAGAGGCCAAAAAGCCTAATTATTTTCTAACTATTTTCTTAAGTAAGCAGGTACAAAGTAGTAGATGAATAAAGAAAAAATATTTTTCATAAATGATTACTGTACTAAAAGAAACCAGTAAAAATTTAATTACTCAAGAATACAAGTACAGAGCTCTGTCAAAGCACTTATGGCTTAAGGAATCTAGTTGGTACAAGATTGTGATTTTCCAATGAAAAGGAAAATGCAAGTAGAAAATATCAGTTTTCATCAAATTACAGTCAAGTATAAGGTACATAATAGATATCGCAATCTACAGAAATTGCTCAAATAAGGCATGATCTATAAGATGGAAGGCATTGGAACATTGAATCGAAGTGAGGAAGATGAGAACAATTAATAGTTCCTAACTTTATAACAAAGTTTTCATCAAAGCACAAAAATAAGCAAGGTATCTTCCATTTTTAATGAACCAACCTCTTCAATAACCCATGAAGAGGATAGTTACAAGAGATACCACAAAATGAGAAAACTCTAAGGATTTAGATGAAGAAAAGGAATAAGTTTAAGAGAATAGTGAAACGAGAGGAACTTCAACAAATCACCTAAAAAATCCAAAATTCCAAACAGGATGCAATTACTTCATTTCAGAATATAATATTTTCATCAAATCATAGATCAAAAAGAGATTAAATATGTACAAAGTAATATTTCATATATATAGTCCTGATAAAAATTTCAAAGATTTCAAAAGAAGGGAATATGCATCAAGAGACCAAATTTCCAAGCATTAGGGTGTATGGATTCATAGCTCGAGATGAAATGGAACAAGAAAGGAGATGATGAAATTTTTAATATTAAATGATCACAAATGCAAAATAGTGATTAGATGGGCCTTGTCCAAGACTTCAAACAAAATATGCCTAAAGGTCTCCTTAACAATTCTTAAAATTATCTCACAACAAAAGGTAGAAGATGCCTCAATGTTTTCAATATAGAACAATCAACCAAAGAGAGTACATATTTAAGATCATTAAAACAATTCATGATATCTCATAAAGGTACAATTCAACAAAAGATCACTTTACAATAGTAAAAATAGTGCATAGAGGAAGAGTTTAGCTAGTTTAGGAGAATATGCCAATATTCGCATAATAAAGTAAAGTAAACCGAACATAATAACTTATCAAAGCATTTGTATTATAATCATATAGAGGAATTTGTTATCAGCAATACAAATAAATGTTAAACACCCTTCAGAACAAATGCAAAGTTAGTAATGCAAATAGAGTTCCAAGTTCCAAGCAAAGAAACTACTTGAGAGGGTACGATAACGAATCAAGCAATAACCCCTTCAATGCTTTCAAACACGGTGGTTCAAGTGTTCATGACCCAATTCTCGAGAAAACACAAAGATAAGAAAAAACACAAGATGGCCCATTATGGTGAAGGGTACATTTTAAAATTAGGAAAGCATTCTACAACAAACATTCAAAAGTTGAATACAAGTTTTAGAAGGATGCAAAACAGTGACTCTAAAATGCTTCAAGGATAGAAATGAACAATGCAACCTATAACAACAAGATTTTTCACCTCTCAGGAGGAAATCAAGAGTCAAGTTAAAACTTGTAATGGTCAAGAAATAAAGTTTATGGAGTCATCCAAAGTGAGAATACAAATGTAAATGCACAAAAGTAACTTTCAGTTAAGAGTTCAAATCTTGTAATCATTAAGAACCTATTATCATTCTCTATTAATACCACATTGCAAAAATACTCTAATGAACATGATTCTCCATTCGATAAAGGCTAATGATCCACTTCAAAATATGAGAGTCAAGGTATACACTATAATAGTTAGAGGAAATGTTTTATACTTCCAAATTCCTTCAAGAACTTTCCAAGCCAATAAAATAGAGTTGTATTAATAAATACTTTTAGAAGCCACTAAAAAGAAGACTAGAAGTTTTATGGAGCTACAAGAGAAATAAAATTAGCATGTTTCATGTTAATTTTTTCTTTGCATTGCCTTTGTAAGTAGCTTATCCTCTGCATTGGTGACTAGTGTGGAAATGGTGTCATCAACGTTTCTTCCTCCTCCTATGAAGAACATGGAAGATTTAGATCTTCCAACCATGGTTCCAAAGGTCTTCCATGAGATGTAGGCTATTGCACTTTAATTCCCTCCTTCATGAAAGTATCATGTGCTTGGAAGGTGGATGATGGAGGAGAAAATTATTTGATCTCCATGAGATCTTATCCATCAAAGAAATAATATAAATTAGACAGATAATCTACCTCTTTGTTTTCCTATTGCATGTGCTCTACCTCCTCCATGGTGTCTTCCTGATCTTCAACCTGATCACCATGGTTCCCCTTATCCTCGAACATGAATTTTGAAAGATCAAAATCTTCTTCGATGTTAGAGATTGAAGGGGATGAACTGGGACGAAGAACTGAAGGTCCTTTTGTGGACTTTTGGTGCTCAAGCCTCTAAAAAGCGTATCGTTCTCCTCCATAGCCAGAATACAATCCTCCTCTTTTGGATTTGGAGTAGCTTCTTCTTCCCTCTCTTGGACTGATTGTGTGGCTTGAATTGGATCAACATTCTCTTTAAATAAAGTGCCAACATGGGAACTACATTCATAGAAAATTTATTGTTGATCATCTTGTTCCACTGTTGCTACAAAATCAACCTTAGCCACCACCGCTCTTCATCTTTTACCTCTCTGTAAGATTAACCATCAAGGGAATCTTTGTTATCCCAAATTTAAGAGCCAATATTACCAATATTTTTATCATTTCTTCTTCTTTATGTTCTTCTTCTTGTTTCTTTCCTTGACTAGATTCTTGAGTCTCATCGAATCATGGACTCAAGAAAGTAGGAGTGGTGGTTAAGGTATCCACTAGTTAGTTTATTTTTGGTGGAGGGGAAGGTATTGATTTTGGATCTTGTGTAGGGGACTTGGATTTGGAAGGGAGAAAGGTAGAGAAATTTAGGTGGGATGCAATATTATGGGATGGAGAAGGGAAATCAACACTTGGGGAAGCAAGTGAAAAACTAAAGTCATGACACTGGAATAGTGGTATTGATTGAGAAAGAGGAAAATAAAAGATAGGAGGCGGTAGACTTACCCATTAACAAGGTTGTCTTGTATCTAATCTCATAAGCATCAATCTCCTCGGTCCATTGTGCAAGTTGAGGCAGCATTTCAACCATGAATTCAAGCTTCTCCTGTGGGCTATAGTGTCTTGGAAAAGGGCCTTCCCATGGACAAGGAACCCTATAACCAATTATGAAAGCTTTCATATGTGATTTAACCCTTGATGAAACATGTTAGCCTCAATTATTTGAATCTAATCTCAAGTAGATCAACATTCTCCATATAGATGTTATTATATGCATACCCTTGTTCCTGATATGTTTCATAGCCAAACAAGTTTTGACATTGCTCATGTGGGTAAGCATGATGGTTGTGAATATTATCATAATGATGGTATTGAGGAGATAAGAATTACATTAGAGGTGAGATGTCTACTGCAAGTGTGAATTCCAAGATGGAATGAATCCATATATCCACAAATTCATGAATGGTAGAATATGAAAGATGTGGAAAGAAGAATGCATTGAAATGGATGGAAGGAAAGTTTCCAACTTAGAGAATGGGTTATTGAGCAGATGGAGTCACCGGATGTGCTTTACATGTGAATCTAAAGTATTAATCATATCAATAACCCATCAACTTGATGAAATGAAGTGGTAAGGTGCTTCAAACCTATGCCACCATGCATGCCAAAACTATTGATGTGAAATTACAGTAACCCCGAATGGCCTGATTTTGTATGGGGCATCCGGTGTAATCCACATAACATTGTACCATCTCTAAAGATGTGGGACTTGCAAATTGATATGGTCCTCTGGATAAGGCTGACTTACTATACCTAATCCTAATGCTAAACTAATCCTAATGCAGAAAAGACACCTAACTACACCTATCCTAACAATGCCAAGAAGACAAGGAGAGAGAAAGTACATGAAAAGGGAAATCCTACACTAACGAGGTAATAACACCAAGAAATGGGGTGAGATACTATGCTAAGGGAGGATGAAGGAGGGAAGTAATGAGGGAAGTCATATAGAAGTGACATAGACCCAAATCCTAATCCACCATCAAAAATCCATGAAACACAAAATATTACACCGAAAATGTAAAATACATGGATAAGAAACAAACACGAAATGGAGAGGCACAAATAAACAATAAAACATGAGAAACGGTTGAAAAACACCGCAAAAACATGATTTTATTACTCTATAAGATGCACATACCATTACATGGATTCTAAGAGCCATAAATATGCTTGCCAAGCATAAGAGAAGGCTTACAGTGCAAATGCGGTCAAGAAACAAAGTTTACAGAGTTTCCCCACATCCCAAAATGTCTCTCCTTCTCAAATGAGTAGTGTTTACAATATATATAACGTTGAGGTAAGAGAGAAAGAAAAAAATCAGACTCCTCTCTCACCAAATGAAAAATTTCATTAAATAATCTATAAAAGGCATGAGTACCTCTTAAAATTTGTTGGAGAAGAAACTAGACCATACTGCATTAAATTCGGTTTTGGGATGCTTGGGCTGCACCTTCTCAAGATGGGCACATTTTCCTATTTTTCAACCACGTAGTGTCATCAAAATAAAAATTTTAGGATTCTATGGCATAAGAGTATGTCGAGATATTTCCAATGGTATAAGTTTTGTTTAATTTGGAGCACTAGTTCAAAATTTATTCCCATTTGAAAATTTTCATTATATCCATACGAGAGATGGTGAAAATGTAATTTTTACAAAATAGACCCATGGGCACATAATCGCAAACTTCACCATTTGCAAAAATTGCAAAAATTCAAAAAAAAACTCCCGTAGGCCCACATCCCTACAATTTTCACATTTGGTGAAATTCTTCCCTAGGCCCCTGACCCCACAACATCTCACTTGGCAAAAAACTTCCCTGTGGCCGTAGCCTAAAATTGTGCATTTGGAAAAAATTCTTCCTAGCCCGCGACCCCACAATCGATTTGCATTGTTTTCCTTTACTTGTGGAAATTTTAGCTTTTGATGTTCCATATTTCCCACCATTAATCGGGCCACTTGGGCCGTTGAAATCCACCTTCACCAATTCCCTTTTGCATGCGGATTTTTCACCTTTGTGCATCCCGCGCATCTCAACTTTCTAGACAAAAATCTCCTGCACTTGCCAATTTGCATTATTTTGGATTTTTCACTTCTTTGGGTCCCAAATGTACTAACCTGAGCCTATGTATCTTGGGACAAAAATATCTGATTTTTCCACATAAAAATGAATGTGGCCATTTCAGCTTTACACATCTTGTGTGTCCTAATCTCCGAATTGTCTTGTGGACCGCCCGGGACATGAACTTCCATTTTTCTACAATACACTAAAAGAAGGAATTTTTTCAAATTTTCTAAATTGTTTCTAACTTCTTGAATTTTTTTCTTGTATAGGAAAGTTAGAGAAGAGGCAAAAGAACCTCTAAAAACATGATTTTGGGCCTCGAACCAAATTCTACTTGTTCATCATGAAAAAATTGTGTAAGTTATCAAAATTACCTTGAGGGGTGATTTTGGATAACAATAACACATTGTATAGACCGTCATTAAATGTTCGTCTTCAACAAGGAAACACAAAATCCCCGAAGGAATAATGCATTGCCTTGATAAAGACAACAATCACATTTTAGGGTAAATGTTATATTCAGGACCAACAAATAGAGTTGTAGTTTACATGAAAGTGAGTTCATTATTAAGTTATAGGTACCTCAAAAATCATTATTTCTACATGTTTAAATACATTTAATTATGTGATTGAGTTGTTTATTTCATTATACAATCAATATCCATCATAAAATCTGAATGCAAAAAGAATTATACAACTCAGTTATAGAAATTAATATTATTTATTCATGAAGAAATTCAATGTTTCCCACACAAGCCATGGGATGTAACTCATAACTACTAAAGAAAGAAGTACATGTGCATAAAGTTAAAAGTAAAAGAGTATAGAAGAAACCCATCATTGCCTTGGGTTTTTATTCTAATCTTCTTGTCTCCAGTTCCATCTTCATATTTCATCCAACTCTCCTAGAAGCTACAAGTGTACCTAAAAAAATAAAAGAAAGGGCATAAATATTGAGATCATGGTTTGATCTGTACTCATGTATTGTCTAACTACATGTAAATGGATTTCTAAATATCAAAAGCATAAGGTACATCGTTAGAAAGAGATCAAGAATTGGTAAAGTAGTATTCTACATCAGCACATATGATTCCTAAAATCATTATAGAAGAAGAAAGAGAAAAGAAAGACTATGGAACATAAGAGAGGCAAAAAAGCCTAATTATTTTCTAACTATTTTCTTAAGTGTGTAGGTACAAGTAAAGCAGATAAAGAAAGAAAAAATATTTTTCATAAATGATTACTATACTAAAATAAATCATTCATAATTTTCAATACTCAAGAATACAATTATAAAGATCTATCAAAGCACTTATGGCTTAAGGAATCTAGATGGTACAAGATTGTCATTTTCCAAGGAAAAAGGAAAAACGCAAGTAGAAAATATCATTTTTCAAAAATTACTATCAAGTATAAGGTACAAAATAGATATCACAATCTACAAAAACTACTCAAATAAGGCATGATCTATGGGATGGAAAGCATTGGAACACTAAATCGAATGAGGAAAGATGAGCACAATTAATAGTTCAATTGATTTTGGAACAAAGTTTTAATCAAAGCACATAAATAAAGAAAGGGTATCTTCCATTTATAATGAACAAACTTCTTCGATAACCCATTAAGAGGATAGTTACATGAGATACCACAAAATGATAAAAATCTAAGGATTTAGATGAAGAAAAGGAATAATTTTAAGAAAATAGTGAAAATAGAAAAACTTCAAAAATCACCACGATAAATTTAAAATTCCAAATAGAATGCAATTACTTCATTTCAAAATATAATATTTTCATCACATCATAGATCAAAAAGAGATTAAATATGTTGAACGAGTAATTTTTATATCTATGAAAATTCATTGATAACAAATTTTAAAGATTTAGAAGAAAGGAATATACATCAAGAGACCAAATTTCCAAGCATTAAGGCTATATGGATTCATATTAACAAAAATCATAGATGCAAAATATTAAGAAAGGAGATGATGGAAATTTATAATATTAACAGATCACAAATGTAAAATAATGATTAGATGGGCCTTGTTCAAGACTTCAAACAAAATATTCTTAAAATTCTCCTTCACAATTCTTAAAATTATCTCACAACATAATGGTAAAAGCTACGGTATTGTTTTGAAAGATAGAACAATCAACCAAAGAGAGTACATATTTCAGATCATTAAAACAATTTATGATATCTCAAAAAGGTACGAGTTTAATAAAATATCACTTGACAACAATAAAAAAATTGCATAGAGGAAGATTTCAATGGGTTTAGGAGAATATGCCAATATTTGCATAATAAAGTAAATTAAACTGAACATAATAACTTATGAGCATTTGTATTATAATCATATAGAGGCATTTGTTATTAGTAGTAAAAATAAATGTTATGCACCCTTTTAGGAATAAAAGTAAAGTTAGTAAGAAAAAATAAATTTCCAATAAGCAAAGCACAACTTGACAAGGTACGATAATGAATTAAGAAATAAGCCCTTCAATGATTTGCAAACATACAAAGTGGTTCAAGTGTTCATGGCCCGATTCTCGGAAAATAAAAGCTAAGAAAAAACAAAAGATTACCCATTAGGGTGAAGGGTACATTTTAAAAATCAGAAAGCATTCTACAATAAACTCTCAAAAGTTGAATACAAGTTTTAGAAGGATGCATAAAATGCTTCAAGGTGACTCTAAAATAATATTTCAACCTCCATAGAAATGAACAGTCAAGCAACTATAATAACAACAAAGTTTTTTCACCTCTCAGAGGAAAGCAAGATTCAAGTCAAAAACTTGTAATGGTTAAGAAACAAAGTTTATAAAGAGTCATCTTAAAAAGTGAGAATACAAATGTAAATGCACAAAAGTAACTTTCAAAAATTTTAAGAGTTCAAATGTAAAATGCAATCATTAAGAACTTTTAATCATCATTCAATATTAACACCACATTGCAATAATAATCTCATGAACCTAATTCTCCATTTGATCGAAAAGGCTAATGATGACCCACTTAAAAATATGAGATTCAAGGTATGAATTTAACAAACTATAGTATAGTTTAGAGGAAATATTTTATACTTCCAAATTCCTTCAAGAAATTTCTAAAACCAATAAAAAGAGTTATATTAATAGATGATTTTAAGAAGCCAATGAGAAGAAGAGTACAGGTTTTATGGAGCTACAAGAGAAAAAAATTAGCCAATTCGAGATATATGAAACATATTTGAAAGTAGAAGCCAAAGCCTAGATGGTAAATGGTAATGCTAAAATCTCATGAACCCATTATTAAGTAAATTGAGATAAACCTTCAACAAAATTATATTCAAGTAAATATCATAAACAAATTGAGACCTATTAATGAAATGAAACTACAAAAATACATCAAGGCAAGCTTGAATCATCAAGAAAGTTATCTTGGATATTTAACAATGGTGATTATGTGTTGAGGACCCATTACATAGTTATGACATCAATAAAGTTTTAAGAAATTAATAACATACCCATTTTTAAGGGTATCTTGAAAGTAAAACAGATCTTGGAAGAAGTAATGGTGAAAAAATCACAGTGTAATAAAATAAAAAAAAGCTTCATGAAATAAACAAATACCCAGATAAATTGAAATTTTTTCATTTCATAACTTCACATGAGTTAAGTATGCACAATGTATAGCTAATGCAAAGAACACAAGAAACCACAAAGGATGTTTTAATTATCATAAAATGCAAAGTAAAAGACTCAAGGAAAATGATTAATGAATACAATAACTAGAGAACTTATCCTATTCAACAATGGTGACCACCTAATCCAAAGAATCAAGATTCGAAAATACATGCTTAGGAAAAACAAACATTTTTTCTCTTGCACAAAAATTTCATAAGGAAATTGAGTCCCATTTCTTCTAAGGAAAAGAGCACCCAATTTGAAGCTCCAAAGGAAAAGCAACAAAACACAAAAGAAATTATACATACAAGAAGCATGGTAAGAGCCTTTTTGCAAGTAATGGACAAAAGAGTTCAAAAGATCAATAAAAATGAACTCTAAACTACATCAATGAAAATCCCTAACTATTTTGAGAAAGTGTAGTAGTCAAGAAAAATATATATACTCATAGATATGATACAAATTCACCTCGAATGTTTATTCATCGATGGTATGAGAATAAAAAGTTAATATTTTCCAATTCATGGCTCCCATTTTACGAGTGCTGAAAATTTCTAAAGAGCTCTCAAAAAATAATGGCGGCCTATATAAATCTTGAGCCAAGTGATTTTTCGAACCAAAAAAATAATGCAAATGCAAAAAAGAAATAGCTTGTTTTTCCAGTTAAATTTTTCTAAAAATAGATCTTGAGATCAAACAAAAATGGTGGTTTTATAAATTTTTCAAAAATTGAACCATAATGAAGCAATCAAAATCTATGCATTCATAGATACATAAGAGCTCGAGAGATCAACCATTCATGGTGGTGAGAAGAAAAAAAAAAATGGAAAATTTATCGTGGCTTCAATCGGGACTCTTAAACCATTGCTAAGTGAAATGAAAAAATGATAAATTTTTTCTAACCTGAGATTTTCAATCGATGCTTTACCTAACTCATCCTAAGTTAGCATCAATGACCAAGATCAAATCATGCAAGAACAAATTGTGTATCACGAGCTGAAGACCTAAGTCGTTAATCTTAGTAGGTTCTTGTTCAGAGTAACTTGGTGGCCACCATGGTAATAGAGTAGGGTTAATGATTAATCAAGATTAGATCATGCAAGGATCAAAGAAATCCAAGGATTATACGTTATAAACCACAAACCAACTATCAAGATAAATATCGATAGTTAAAATATCATCAAATTACTTTGATTAATGGTGTCAATCCAATAATGAATTCAATTCAATCCAACTACTCTCATCTTCCGTAGGATTGAAGGAATAGGTGAACAAAATACAAGATATGGAATGGTTGAGAATACTACAAGACAAGGATCGATGGTCCTCATCAAAATAAGGTAACCAAACCTTTGCCAACCACTTGGTTCATAACTTCACATGAGTTAAGTATGCCTTGTTTAGGAGGAACCGACATTCTTCATTGGGTGAGTCATCGTCGTGAAAAGGACACTTTTCGATGAAAGAACTTTATTATTTGATTATCATTTGCATTGACCTATTAAAGGTCCAAAACTATAGTGCCAAATGCCGACAACCAATAACGATAATTATCAGAAAGGTAAACCATTTACCTTATGTTATGAATGATTATTCAAAAAGACTGAAACTATATTATATGCCATGTATAATCAGAAAGGTGGTCGATTGGCATGATAACCAATGATTATCAAAAAGGTAAACTTTACCTTATCAACTTATATGCAATGAGTTTTAATCAAAAGGGTACCGAATAATAATATAAGCATCAATTCAAACAAATGTGACCAAGTAAGAGATGGTCAAACATAATTTAAGATGCCATGATAACTTTAAAGGCTCGATATGAGGATTTCTTGGCCTTTTCTTTTGCTCGAAGATACCTTAAAATTTCTAAGAATCTCATTCAATGATATAAATTAAATTACTCTCCCATTCTGACAGTGTAGGCTTTGCTTCTTTTGTATGTGACTGCATTAGAAAGGTGACAGGAGTAGTTTAGGAGCAAAAGAATTATTCATGCAAGAGATGTAAAATGACAAACCATTGAAAAGTGTCACATCATAAGTCAATTTCTAGAAGATAGATATGGTCATATTATCATGCAAATGAAAAGTGCATCAATCACAGATGTCAACATCAAATGGAGATCAAGAAGACCTTTTGACATTATAATTACCTTATTTTTCATAATAAGGGTATTATTATTGTGCACATGCCTATAGGTGGTCCCCACACATTGGATGATTTTTTTGCAAAGTATCAAAGAAAAGCAATTATTTTTTCTCACACATGAAGATTAATTTTTGCATGTGCATCCAAGGGGGCAGAATTGCAAAGGTGCCAAAATTATCATTGCAAGTGGATCAAGTTGCAAGTGTCACATCAAATAGAAGAAGAAAAATATTACATGCACATTGGAGAAGACTTGCACAATAAGAAAGTATTTAATTTTAGAAAAAGTATTCACCCAAGTTTTATTAAAAATAGATCAGTCAACTGCACTTGACTTAAATTTATTTTTGTAACTAAGGCTATTAATGCCTCATTGTAATCAACATGTCTATTTTTATTCCTTTATTTATTCATGATAAAGGGGTAAAATTATCATGTATGGGAGAGTACAAATTTTATCCTATTTTTAGGATGGGTTGGGTAAATAATTTTTTTATATATTGTGTGCATTGCAAAGCACAAGGAGGACTTTTTGGACATAGGAGTGCTTTGAACAAATTTTTGCCAATTTTTCCTTGAATGATAATTGATTTCTTCCTTTCCAATTATTTTCAGTGGTGTGTATATATTTATTAATTTTTGTGAATGCCAATTCCTGATTTATCATCTTACCTTGCTATGAATCTGTAATTTATAATAGTATTAGTGTGCATGTTTATTGTGTTGTTGTGATTTATCCCTCAATACATAAATCATTTTCCCTTAATATTTTGTTGAAAACCATTTGTTCGTGCATCCAAAATTCATTCTCAATTTAATTGTGCATATACTCAGTCAAAGCCCTCAACATGTTTGGTGTATCACCCCTTTTCAATTTCAATTACATTGATATTTTTACCTTCAAAACCAAAAAAATTAGTTTAGGATACATAAAAGGAACCGACCTTGATATCAGAGACTCATCTCAACAATAGGTATACCCATAGACCTGAGGTGTTTCCTTTGTATCTATGAAAATGAGAGATTCAAATAAATCTTAGAGACCTTGTTATCATCTCTGGACTAGGTGTAATTTTGAGAGATAATATTTTTGGCACACTGTGGGATGCGGATAAGATCTACCATGGATTACAAAAATTTACAACATATTTAGAGAAAAGGAAGGTCACTTTTGGAGAAGCAAGTTACAACAATTTATTATAAAAATCAAAATATTTATTTGGCGACTCCGTAAGGCTGATTTAAAACCAGATTTTTGTAGCATGTTCCATGCCTAAAGTGACTACAAGATCATCGGTAAGAGGAATTTCTACTAATTTTATTTCTTTACCTTTAAATTCTGCTAGAAGAAGAAGAGTTGGAAATACCTTACCTTATAATAGGCTTGGTTTTTGAAACCCTCCTCCTAATCTTCCTTCACCACGTATTAATCTTGTTGTTCAAATCCTAGTTATTCCAATGGCTCTACAACCACCTAGAAATTTTGTGACCTTTACTAATGGAATCCCTTTAGTAATTAAATTTTATCATGATATACCCAACATGTTTCCATGAAAATTTTACCTTCATTTACTAGTGAAAATCATATTACCCCTACAGAGCACATTAAAGATGTTGTAGCCCTTTGTGATGTCCATAATATAACTCATGAAGATGTAGCCTTAAGAATTTTAGCTACATCATTTAAAGGAAAAGATTTGTAATGGTATAGAACCTTATAAATAGGGAGTATAAGAACTTGGGATGAGTTAGGAGAGAAATTACTTAAGAAATTTCAAGACCATTTTGATCATTTATCTCTCATAGAACAATTGTCTACAATCAAAAAGAGATCCTCGTGAATTTATGGCTAGTTTCAACATCCGATTTTCTAGAACTTGGGAGAGAATACCAACCAGTGTTAAGCCTCAAGATGATCATGCTTTTTATACTATCTCAGAGCTTTAAATAGTGATATTTCAACCATGATTCAGTCTATGGGAGGAGATACTCTCCAACCATCTTATGATATTTGTATTAAAGATTAAAACATCCTTATTGAAGCTAGAAATTTAGGTCTAAGGTCTTCAATGCCTCTTATAATAGAATATGTACCAATTCCACAACCTATTACCATTATAGATCCTATTATTTTAGCTCCATTAGATGATGTATTTAAGGCCTTGCAGACTATGGGAAATAAGTTAACATCAATTGAGAACAAATTAGCTCATCCTAAATGCCTTATCAAGCTCCTTATCAACAAAATCAACAAAATAGGAAACCTTATCAACAAAATCAGAACTATAGACAACCATATCAGCCAAGGAAATTTGATCCAAAAGCTCCTAGTTCATCTATCTCTCTTGTTCCAGTCAATATGGTTTTAGAAGAATGGTGTTTAAACCTTGTAATCAGCCTCATTCACTACTAATTGTCCAAATGCATTCTGAATATAAGCCTTGTTGCACAACCTCAATCTAAAGCATTATTCATGCCTCAAATGGAGGTGGGAATAAAGATGCTCATAGTTTGAAACCACTAGAATAGAATCTAGTTCACTTTTAGAGAGGATTATTTTATTGTAGTCACAACTAGGTCTCAAAAAAAGGCTCGGGATAAAGAAAAACAACAAAATAGACTTGTTTTGCCTACAATCACTAATAAAAACAAACAAGGTAGGTCAAAAAAAAATTGCAGCATGATCCCAAAAACACAAGCAATTCATCTCAAAAAGAGCAAAAAACAATTGTAGCATGATCCCAAAAGACTATTCATACCTCAAATTTCAAAAGTTGTTGAAGTAGAGTCAGTTTTTTCTAAAGCTTATGCTAAAACTGTAGAAGTTGTTTCAAAAATGGTTGCTTCTTTTAATATTGTTGAGGTAATGAAAAATCATAATATTAATATTTCATTATGGGATGCTCTAAGTATTCCAAGACAACAAGAGTTACTTTCTCATGAGTTTGTTAAGTTGTAGATTTCTTGAAACCAACAAAAAAAGAAGCTCAAAAAGAAGACATGGTTCTTGGAACAATGGAGCAAGATCGTATGAAAGAGATTAATTGGATGGTTCAAAAAGTTTTAAATGCTCATGATATCAAAAAAACACCACCCTTTTATTTATCTTTGATCATTGGAGATCATTTAGTTCATAACTACATGGTTGACAAAGTGGTATAAGCAACACAGTAATGCCTAAGCAATTGTAGACAAATTAGGTCTACAGTATGAACCTACGAGAGAAAAGCGTATTACAGCTATACAAACAACTACTAACATAATTGGGATCATCAGAAATTTGGAGGTAACTTTACATGCTTTTCCAAATGTTACTATCTTATAAGATGTTACTGTTGTAGATTTACCTCCCTACTTTTCCTTATGCTTATCAAGATATTTTACAACAAAGATAGGAGGTTATCTTTCTTCAGATTGGTCATTTTTTTTATTTACTACAAGAAATGGAACTAAATTTACTATAAATTTTGAGCCTCTGGCTATATTTCATATCAAGCCTCTCAGCTTCAAATGTTACAATAAATTATGCAACTTTAGATCAATCTAATTTTGATGTTACAACACATGTTTCTACATTAGATGGTGTTTCTAATTTGTTTATGGATGAAAAAACTCAAGAAGAACATGTTTATGATCCTTTCAAAGAAGCGGAGGAAGATTTGTTTGGCGTTTATTACTTGGACGAAGAAAATGCACCAATTCCTTGTTTTCCAAAACATAAAAAATAGCATAATGGCTATGGAAGATTCATTTCGATGGAGCCAAGATCAAGAAAGGAAAGGTGCAAGTTATATGCTCACTTACCCTATAAACGAAAGGTATTTTTCAGCTCTAAGTCAGAATTTTTCATGCACTTGTAACATAGCTAAATACGAAGCATTAATTCATGGCTTACAATGGGCCAGAAAAATAGGTATCAACACTTTGCAAGTTTTTGGTGATTCATAGTTAGTTATTAATCAAGTGAAAAACTTTAATGTGTGTAAGAATTCATTACTGAAATCTTACAAACATAGAGTTTCAAACTTAATGGAAGATATTTTGATGCTATTAACATGCAATCTATTCCAAGAGCTGAAAACAAACATGCATACATACTTGCAGTAGTTGGTGCTAGCTTTTATGTGCTAGAACATATCAAAAATAGTAAAGTAAAACCACATATAAATTCATTATAGACCTTCAATACTGATAATGAATAAAACAGGAAAGTTTTCGAAGATAATGAATAAAATTGCAGATTTCTGCAACAAGAAGCTGAATTAGTAAATTAGGAAAAAAATCAACATTTATATGGTTACCAGATTGTTCATTAAAGAAAAATAAGATACCTTTAGGATGTTCACACTTGAAGATATTTTCAGTTTTGATGATCACTTAAGAAATGACAAAGGCAATATTTCAACTCACGTAGATAACTACGAGGAGATCTTGGTGGATGATGAAAAGAAATTATTTATTGGAAAGGTATGTTCCTCAACTAAAAAAATCATTTATCAATTTATGTAAAGAATTAAGAGATGTTTTTCTTGGAAATACCAAGATCTGAGAGGTTTTGATCCCATTTTAGCTCAACATACAATAGAGTTACAACCAAATTCCAAGCCAGTTAGGTAGAAACAAAGGCCTATAAATCTAAAGATTGAACCATTAATGAGAAAAGAGTTATCCAAGCTGATAGAATTAGGTATTATCTTTCCAAGTCAAACATTCAATTTGGGTAGCTAATCTTGTTCCTATTCGAAAAAGAATGGATAAATCCGGCTATGTGTGGATTTTAGATATCTTAATAAATCCTTCATTAAAATATCATTATCTTCTACCCAATATTGATCAGATTTTAAGAACATTTTCCAGTTTAGAAAGGTTGTCCTTATGGATGGTTATAGCGAATACAATCATATTCTTGTGCGTGAATAAGATCGATACAACTCATCTTTCACTACAAATTGGGGTACTTATGCTTACAAAAGAATGACTTTTGGACTTTCCAATGTCGGTGAACCATTTCAATGAGTAATGGACATGTATTTTCACATTCTATTAAATAAATACATACTAGTTTATTTAGAAAATGTTACTATATTTTCAAATAATTTTGATGATCATATTATTCATTTAAGGAAGGATTTTTAGCTTTCCATACAATTTGGAATATCATTGAATACCAAAAATTCTATATTTTAAGTCCATCAAAGTAAATTGCTTAGTCATATTGTTTCCAGACAAGGTTTATCTATTGATCCTTTCAAAATTGAAGCTATTTCATAGTTATCCTTACCTTAGCATAAAAGGCACTACAAAGTTTTCTTGGAAAAATCAACTTTGTTAGAATATTTGTTCTATATTTTCCAGCATTAGTTAAGCCATTAAAAACCATGTTAAAGAAAGATAAGACCTTCTCTTGGACCAAAAAAAGAGAAAAGGATTTGAGGCCATCAAGTCAGCTATTTCACAAGCTCTAATCTAGAAAATCCAAAATTTGATAAGGATTTCACAATGTATGCACTTGTAGGAGCTAAAACCATTTTAGCAATACTAACTAAGGTTAATGATGAAAACATTGAGCAACTAATTGCTTTCTTTGGCCAACATTTGCATGACTACGAGACAAGGTACAATTTTCTCAAAAAGAAAGTACTTTCAGTAGTTAGAGCATTAAAAACTTCAAGTACATACTTTCAAATAGTAATATACATGTCTTAGCCTCTCATCCAAATGTTAAAGCATTCTTATTAAACAAAAAACTGAATGAGAAAAGAGAAGGATGGATTATGAAGGTTATGGAGTATGATTTTGACATCCGTGTTCCAAAAAAAGTTCGAGGGAAAGGTTTTGTGAACATATAATTTCTTACATGGAAAACCAATGTGCTACAGAATTAGAAAATTCATAACAACATGTTGAAATCATGTATAATAAGTCAAACATCTTTGTACAACCGGAAAATCAAAAACCACAACTTAGTCAAGAAGTTCCAAAAAATCAAGATGGATAACTGATTTGGTTAATTACTTACAACACGACACTTATCCGTAAGGTATGGACAAGAATAAACGAATATATTTTAGGTTACAAGTTGTACCCTATGTTTTCATTGATGGTGTGTTGTTTAAAATAGATATAAATGAAATTTTGTTGTGATGTATTGATTATGATAGAATTCGAGTCAACTATTATCCTAATTTCATGAAGGACCTATAGGAGGTCAATTTTCACATGTACTACAATTTGAAAAATTATGCAAGATAGTTACTATTGTCCCAACATATTATGGGACTACTTTGAGTGGATTAGAAAGTGTAAGAAGTGTTTTTTTTTTTGGAAAAGAACATTTAGCTTCACTGCCCCTGCACCCTATTTGAGTGGATCAACCATTCATGCAGTGGGGTCTTAAATTCATTGGCATGATAAACCAACCTTCATCATAGGGACATAAGTGGATCTTCACTGCTATGGATTACTTTACATGTTGGAATGAAGTAGTATCTTTGAAAGAAGCTAACAAGAGTTCAATCTTATAATTTTATGAAGGAATATTTTGCAGATTTGGTGCTCCAAGAACTATCATTTTAGATAATGCCTTAGTATTTCTTGGTGCAAAGGTAATAGAATGGGATGTAAAGCATGGAATTTATTTAAGTAATTCATCTAATTACTACCCATAAGGTAATGGATTATGTTAGGAAATAATTGTTCATAGTGTGAACATATATTTGTATTATTTATTATTTAAATAATACATGAGTGTGCAAATAGTTGTAATGCACAACTCATAGATAGGGGTGTGAAGGATTCTATAGGAAATAATAATTATTGAGAGATATGTGGATTATGGAGAGATAAGGGGGATTCATGATTGATATTGACTCCTCCTTTGTAGGAGATCAATTGATCTATATAATGTATTCTCAAAGTGCTTTAAATAAAACATCTTTTTGTTGTGTTAAATCTGGTGCTCTCCTCACATTTGGTATTAGAGCGATGCAACCCTAACAATCGGGTAGGGAAATCATTCAACTCTCTTTCCCGACATATGAGATTTTCTAATTTATGTTCCCATCTGGAGCTTGTATCATTAAAAATTCAGTATCCATTCACAAGATTCAAGTTGAAGAGCGTTTAGTGGTAATCTGCGTTCTAATCTGTTAAAGGTGTTTATGTTCGAATCTGTTGTGGTTACATACATTCGGATCCATATATGTAAATTGTGATCTCATCCATATGGTACTACGTTCCATATTCATTCACAGTCGTATCTCTATACATTCGGTCATCCCTGTTCACCTTTCCTTCCATTATTTTCAAAGCCTATACTGTATTCATTTTGTTTGAGCTATATTCTCTTTTAAGAACAGTCATTACATGGATGAATTGATTCAAAATGGACGTGTAGTTGAGATGCGGGTGTATTTTTTCTCTTTTCGAAAGCTTGATTACCAAACCAGCTAATTGATGTGTAGCTGCCTATTGACCTCTGCAACATATGTTCATCATTGCATCCTCCTCTGAATCTTCACTTGCTAGAGATAAATATTTTTGCGTTCTTCTTCTATGCACAACCTGCTAACACGTGGATATTTTGGGTCTACAAAAGCATCATAAGCAGTACATTGACACGTGATCCTTTCACTATGCATTCTCCATTTCATGTGGTTACATATCCTTTGAAATGGAATCTTCATAATGCATGGGATATATTGGTGGTTTTGTATCTAGTTGCATGCGTCCAAGCTACTTCAGTGAAGAATCCAGAAGATCTAGGGCATACATTAATGTTCAACAATGCTCCATGTCCTCCAAAGCTGTGGATGTCTTCGCCAAATGTGAAGTCCAATAAGTGCAGCCCGCTATATAATAGTGCATTTCCTGATTTTTCTGAAAGAGATAATTTTTGCGTAATTTGAGTGCCTTCATTCCCATCCTCACGTAAATTATTTTTGCTCCTATCTGTAATAAAGGACATTGATAGAATGGTGCATATGATAACTCCATGTATTAAAAATTTCTTGGTCATTTTGTATTCATTAGGTTGTTTGTAATAGTCAAAAAATTGTTTAAAAATAAGGAAAAATGAGTGCATTTTCGGTGTAATGTAACACTCAATTTTTAAGATAAAACACAAATGAAAAGCTGTTCCTAGCTTTTGGGGCTCTACCCTTGACCTCACCATGTATCATGACAAGGAACGCGTATCGTCTTCGACTATACATTATGATGAGTTATCAAGGACATTACGATGGATGCTAGAGGTAAAGGAGGAGGAAAACTATATCTCTTGTTAGTCACCAACAAAGAGATTGCTGCATTGTATTGGTGATATTTATTTTTCAGTTGTGTGTTTCATTCTACAAATAAAACTTGTTAAAACAAGTACATGATTGTATCACCTGCATTAGTCAGGATGTGATGGGGGTTAAAGAGATACTGGCATATAATGACATGGTTTTTGGTAAACTAGTAAAACCAATTGGTTATAGGTAAACCATGGACAAACCTTCATTGGTTTTATGGTAACCATGGAAAAACCATTTCTCAGGTTTGTGAATCCTTGGAAAATCACACAGTCATTGTTAGATGCAGTATAGGATGATGCCTTCCCCATGTTCACACTAAGGGGGTGAATGTTAGGAAATAATTGTTCATAGTGTGAACATATATTTGTAGTATTTATTATTTAAATAATACATGAGTGTGCAAATAGTTGTAATGCACAAATCATAGATAGGGGTGTGAAATATTCTATAGGAAAGAATAATGCTTGAGAGATATGTGGATTATGGAGAGATAAGGGGGATTCATGATTGATATTGACTCCTCCTTTGTAGGAGATCAATTGATCTATATAATGTATTCTCAAAGTGATGAATAAAACATCTTATTGTTGTGTTAAATCTAGTGCTCTACTCACAGATTATACGAAAGAACAAATAAAAATATCTTGAGGATCATAGAAGAACACTCAAGGACAACCAAAGATCTTTGCATTTGATGTTAAATTCAACACTTTGGGCTGAAAGAGTGATTGTTATATCTCAAAAGTGCACCCTATACAGAGATGAATGTAGGGGTTCTAAGCTTTCTATAGATCTTTCTCTTTCATAGATCTGATGGAAACACCTCACTTTGTGGGTATATCTATTTTTGAGGTGAGTCTCGGTATCAAGGCCGGTTCCTTCTTGATGTATATTAAACTATTTTTGGGGTTTTGAGGGTAGAAATATGACTGTAAATGAATTTAAAAATGAGGTGATACACCAAATTTATTGAGGGATTTGACTAAGTACATGCACAAATATTTGAGAATGGATTCTGGATGCGAAACCAATAGTTTTGAGTAGAATATTAAGAAAAAAACTTGATGTATTGAGGGAATGATTCACAACAATATTGTTAAGATAAGCATGCACACTAATATTATGCAGAAATAACTAAATTTGCAGCAAGGTAAGATGATCAATCAGGGAATTTTAACATTCACAAGAAATAATAAAGTATACACGACACTGAAAATAATTGGAAAGGTAGAAATCAACTCTCATTCAAAGGGAAAAAATGACAAAATTTTCTTCAACACTCCTGTGTCAAAAATTCCTCCTTGTGCTTTGTCAATGCACACAATATATAGCAAAATTATTCATCCCACCCTTCCTAAAAATAGACTAAAATTGTACTCACCCATGCATCCTATTTTTATCCTTTATCATGAATAAATAAAGGAATAAAAATAAACATGCTAATACAATGAGGCATTAATAGCCTTGGTTACAAAAATAAAACTTAGTCAAACTATAGTTGATTGTTATATTTTAATAAAGTTGGATGAATAATTTGGCTAATAAAAGCATTTATTGATGAGAAAGCTTTCTCCAATGTCCATGCAACTTCTCCTTTGTCTTGTAGCTGATGATTAAATAATAATATTTAATCCTCTAATGTGACACTTGTGTATTTATCCACTTGCATTGGTATTCTGTCTTTTCTTTGATTTGTCCTCTAGTGGATGACATGCAAAAATTACACCTTGTGAAAAAATAATGTCTTTGATTTTCTTTTACTTAGAAAAATCATTCAACTGTGGGGACCACCTGTCCATGTGCACATTCCAAAAATAACATCCTCTTCTCCTTGTATGAGGTTCCTTTGGCAATTTTAAGGTACTTTTGTAATTTTTAAGGTAAGAAATATTCTTAACCTTAGGATATATATCATTGGTTATGATGTGGGGATTTTTATTTACATGGCACATGATTTTTTTCCCCCTTTTGCAAATATTAAGATTTGAAAACCTTAGTCTTTGGCATCTTTTGATTATATATTTCGACACCCTTTTTGGGATCATCATTGCAAATAACATAATGTTGTCAGCATTTTGAGATATTTCTGTGGCATCATAGTTTAGACCTTAGAAGGTCAAAGTAAATAATTATTAAATCATACTGAGGTTGGACCCCTCCCACGATGACTCAACCCTTCTCCTTTGTCGGTGCATTGCATTCTAACTCTGGTTTGATGAGTTTAACTCACTAGCCGTTGATTTCGTACCATTCGCATCTTTTCCGTAAATTTTTGATCTTTGGTAAGCAAGGAGTTTACATTGAAAAATGGTAACTCGACCCCTGAACCATTGATTAGAGTCCTTTTGATCTTGTACCATTGATTGGTATGTGGTGGCATTTAATTTCTCATCAAGTCTGAGCCTTTGCTTTTTGGTACAAGTTTATATCCATCATTGATCTGGTAGTTGGTCTTTGGATGTCTGATAGCCATTGATTTATGTACCATTCATCAAGATCCATCAATTTCCTAAACTCAAGTTGGCAGTGGTTTTGAATGAGAATAGTTTGATATGTTGTTAGATCTGAAATATTGAACATTATCTCTAAATGAGTTCGGTTGAACGGTGGTTTGGTTGAGTTGGGTAAAACAAATCGAAACCTAATATCATTTTCATTTTCATTTCTCTCGAACCGGTGAAGCCTTTACGTATTTTTTTACTCGAATGCCATGAATTTGAACTTTGAGCTTGGTTCTTTACATTTTTTAGATTGTGATGCTGTGAGGTTTGATATTTGGTCTTTTTGGTATTTTTCCCTTAATTTGAACCCTGTGCAAGATTTTGGTCATGGTTGGCTGCCATTATCGGGCATCTTGAGCTCATTTCTTTGCTTTGTGTCACTTGAGACTAAAAAGGTAAGGCCATGGTTGTCGTCGAGCATTGTAACAATTCTTCTATATCTTTGTTTTTATTCTCTTGCATTGATAAATCTTCTCCTTGCCTTTTTGTGTTTTCTTTAAATGGCAACAAAAAAATGAGTTGAAGACTCACTCTAGGCATTGAACATTTTATTTTGACTCCACTTCACTTGAGGGTTTGAAGGAGATCATTAGAACTAGTAATTTGTTGTGCCTTGAACCTAAAACTTTAGCTAGATGTTGGATATCTTAACGGATATGAAGTATGAAGCAATTCTGTCACTGTTATTGGAAATTTTTGCTCTATTTATGTTGAGTAAAGAAAACCTAGGATCTATTCCTTTTCAATTTAAAAGATGTAAATCTGTAACTTGAATGTAATGGGTATTCGTATTTCATCTGTGCTTCAATTTTTCAAAGGTTTCAATCGTCGTTCTTTTATCTATTCTTTGATAGCTATGGATATTTGTTGTTGGAGCTCTAACTATAGGGTTTCATGTACATGGCTGCTATTAACAAAACGAGTTATTATCCCCAAATTTTCTCTTTTGTTGTGTACTCGAGAATGGTCATCGACTGTAAAAAAATTCCTTTCTCTAAAACTATAAAATCTACAAAATTTTCATGAAAATTGGGAACTCTAGTCTCTGTGCTTGCGATAGGTGCCATTTTGATTCTTACACAAGTTGGGTTAGTCGTTTTGTAGTTTTGTATTTCCTATTTCAAACTAGCCTCCAGTAAATTTGTTCTTAAGCTCTAGCATTCCTTATTCTAGCTCTGATTTTCTGGCCTTGTATATTTGTTTGTATTGATTTATACAAGCATTATCATCTGTGTTTTGAGCCAGTATCGAGTTCTTCTTCTAGATCCTCTGAGTTGCCATTCTGATTCATAGGGTTCCATCTTTAAAGACTGAATATGTCATTTCTTATTTTACAATTGGGAAACTCTTACTTTCCCTATTATTTAGAATAGGAGCTCGGTTCGTTCTTTTCTAATTGTAGTTGTCTTTCTGTAACTTGACTGTAATGGGTATTCATTGTAGGGTTACATCTACTTAGCTCCATTTTCCTTCATTTCCCATATTGGTAATGATTTTCGTGTTTACTGTAGTGCTCAATGTATTTTTGAAAAACTCAATGTGTAAATGTAATCTAAATATTTGTATTTTTACCTTTAAGTACGCATATTTCAATCATTCATACTTTAAGAAAGATGATGCCACTTTTGAAAAACAAGTAAAGATAAATAAATCAGTTGGCAGCTGGTGTGAACATTCTGTTTAGATGAGATTTCCTTTCATTTTGACATTTATACTTGTTCCCTGAGTTCTATTTTCAGAAGCTAGTGGCATACTTCAAAGTTTGATGAAGACTTCTGAAATGTTTAAGGTTATACTTTGACATTTGATCCATATTGCTCGTGTGGTTGTTCACTCTGTTTATTTCATGTATAGCTCATAAATTCTAGATCGACACATTGTCCTGTAGTAGTACTTTTAGCTCATGTATAGCTCATAAATTTTCTTGTTTGCATGTACTTTGATTATAGCTCATAAATTATAATCAATATTTTTCCCTTTCATTTAGAAGCACTTCATTCTGAATATTGATAGTCAATCTTCCATTATGTATCTGAAAATTGTAGTTGTACTTTAATAGATGTATTTTTGAAATGTAATCTTGAACACTCTATTATTTGTGTTCTAGAATTTTCTCTGATTTAATGGCTGAAGATTAATGATCCTTCATTCTAGATTTGTACTTTTGATCAGGTGGTCTTGTACTTTTTTCTTGAGACTATGGAAGTTTGTTCCTTGTGATTTCATGATTCTCTAAAGTTGATCCTGTAGCTACACATTGAGTTGGTTGCATTGTGTACTTTATCTCTTCATCATGAATTACCCTCTGCATCCTTAGTTGTACTATAACTGAATTTGTTCTTTATCATGAAGTAACTTGCATTCATATGAATTTATAGCTTTGACTATACAATGTATTCTCTCCTTTTTCTCCAAGTTGCTATAATATATGATTTAGTTTTTGGTATTCTCCTGAAGCATTTGTGTTTTAGCCTTGATTATTTCACGTTCTTATTAAGGAAGAGATCTAAAAATGTACTTGATCTTCTCATAACCTTTCTTGGTTGTCTTGACTCTACTGTAGCTTCTTTGAAGCTTTCTGAAATATTCCAAAAAAAAAAAATCTGGAAGTTATATTTTGTAGATTTGACCTGAATCTAGATATTTTTACGCATGAATGTTCCATGAAGATTTGTAAAGTTGTAACTTGTTTCATTTATTGTTCCTATTCAATCCATATAGATTTGTTAATAAAACTCCTTCCTTTTTTAAAGCAAACTATGTTAAGCTATGTCTGTTTTCAATCATGCCTCAGTATTGAATCAAGATATTTTATTTGAATTTTGTACTTTACTTCTTAGTTTGAGTGGTAGCAGCTTGAACACTTGTACTTTTGTACTTTGATTATTGTGTAATGAGATGAATGGATTTTTATCTTGTAGCCTTGAATATTGTTTTTGCAAAATTTAAATCATGAATTTTATTTCTTCTGCTGCAACTTGTACCTACACACTTAAACAAACTAGTTAGAAAACATTAGGCTTTTTGGCCTCTCTTATGTTCCATAGTGACTTTATTTCTCTTTATTTTATGCTCTGTCATGATTCATGTGAATACCATGAGATTCTTCCTAGATAGTACTTTTCAAATCTGAATATGTTGCATTAATGTACTGTTATCTTTTCCGTAGTCATACCTCCTGATATTAGGATATTCATTTGCACAAAGATAAACCATACAAGAACATGATTTAATCCTTAGCTCATGACTGACAGTATCTTCTCTATTTGTTTTTCAGGTACAGTGCAGTGCTAAATAACAAGGATGAAGATGGAGTAGAAGATGGAGTTGGAAGTGGAGCAACGAAGACAAAAGAAAAAAATTAAGCAATGATGGATTCTTTCCTATTCTTTTGATTTTATTTTCATCCACATGCACCTTCTATTTTAGTGGTTATTATGTTTACTAGAGTCACATGCCATAGCTTGTGTGGGAAAAATTTGAAATTCCTTATGAATAAAACATTAAATTCTGAAACCGAGTTGTGTACTTCCTTCTACTTTTTATATTTATATATGGATTGTATAATGAATTAAACAACTCAATAACATAATTGAATTTATTTTAATCATGAAGGAAAGAACTTTAAAATACTTGTAACTATACGCACCAAAATTGTATGTGTTATATTGTCGCGAAAATGGTGTAAGAATCCCGAGTGATGATTCAAAGTCCTTTCAAGAAGATTTTCAACCTCCAAAGCCCATTTACAATGTATATTTGTATCCTAGATAACCTTACTTAACCTTTAAATGTATTTTTCCAACTTTTTGCTTCTTTCTACATTTATTTAGGCTTTTAGTGCAGAATCGCTGCCCTTCCTCGGCGGCGGTTCAAAAAACCACTTGCCAGTGTAGGGAAGCGATCCTGTCCACTTTTCCAAAATCTTCATGCATGTTTTTGCATGTCATAATTCACTTAAGTTCCCTTTTTGAATGCATCCATGAGCCAAATTGGCTAAAAAAAGATTTATTTGTTTGGTTCTCCTTTGTCCTTTCATTTTTAAATTGATTTAATTAGTTAGAAATGTCACTTCTTGTCTTGTGCATGAAGTAACCTCCTAGCCTCCATTCCTGTATATTCCATGCTTGCATTCAAGTAAAAGGTTTGTCGAGAAATTGGTGTATCTTTTTTTGTTTTTTTGCCATAGTCTTGCTAGAAATTACATAGCCAAGCTCGGATCTCTTGGCTTTATCTTTCTTCTATTTGCATTGTGTCAGATTGCTTCCAAGCTCACATTACAAAAGCACTATCCTCTTCTTGTTGTTATTTTCATTCCCAATCCCTTAGAATCACATGAACACTCAGAGAAATAAATGAAAGAAGCGGGGACAAGATACTAATACTATTGCATTTTCTAAAGACATTTCTCTTCCAGGTTGGAATTGTGTATTTGTTTTCTTTGTTTATCAAATTGTCAATTACATATCAAATAGAGTAGAGAAATAATTCATTTCAGTTAATTAGATAATTGCAAGTAGATCAAATCAATAGGAAGTTTTCTCTTCAACATTACCGGGAAGCATGGGGAACAATAGCTCTTTAAGGGTTATGAATTGTTCTTCACTTCGAGGTAGGGTTGGAAGGATTTTGATTGAATTAGAATAGATATTAGGTTTAGATTCACACATATGCACAAATAGTTAGCTACATCTAGATAATTTTTTGTATTTAATTTGTTTGTTTTATTAGATGCATTGTCTGAAAAGTTAGAAAAGAACAAAAACATTTACTTTCCATAAATTAGCTTTTTTTACTACTTTGTTATGATATATTGAGAAAAAAATGAAAACATAGGTTAGATTACCCTTGATAGATAGTTTATTTACTGAAATAAAATCAATTCATATTGCATGACAATCAAAGGTCCTCAACGGGGAAAAGACATACAATTGTGATCCCTGGTCCCACAACTCTACGAGCTAGAGTTAATAATCGACACTCGACACAAGTTTGTGTTTAAAAATATTATGCACACTTGTAACATATGATAAGAAGATAGAGCAATTAGATACACTAAAAATCATTGCCAATCAAGCCTATGACTTTTGGACTGCTCACGATAATAGGGTTTCATTGCATGCATGACCATACAAGGGCCTCACCTCAACAAGTATTTGATGATCCATAGGTCCCACAACACAACAAGCTTGCTAATTAGCTATATATTGACCTTTGGTTTATGAGCGTTAGTATTTATATCTTCACCACTTCCAGTGAGACATTGTTACACAACTTTCATTATTGAACATAACAGCCGATCAGGCTAAGACTTTCTGGACAAGACCATAAAATCATCCATAGTCCCCGCACCTTCACTACACCTCTTGTTTTCATTTCCATGACTTGTCTTGAAACACATATGAGGTTCCTGTAGGCTACTTTCCACGTGTTCAACAACTAGTCAATAGAATCTCGGTAGAGCAAGACATTGATTAGAGTCTCCGAGTAGCTATCATATCAAATCATTACATCACAACCCTTAAGGTTCTAAGAGCATTCTTCTCCTTATATTCATAGATTCCAGTATTTGTATCGCGAAAATAAGATTTCCCAATTAGCTTAACCCTCACCACCACTATCACTTCCATTTCCATTCCACACCGGCTTGTCTTGGCATGACCTCAAGGTCGAGTGCGAAGAAGGTCATATGTTGATTTTCTATTGTACAAAATTGGTGAACCCGACGTGAAGATGTAGTCTCTAAGCATTTCAATTTTCCATTCCAATTTTTATTTTCCCTATATTCAATGGGTGTTTTATACCCCCCAAATATGTTAGGATTTGACGCATATTGTTGGCCCTTTACGGGTTATGACCTATATAGCTACCGGGTGGCGGACAACAATAATCCCCCTCACTTTCAACGTGGGTAGATCAAATAGCAAACACTCACAATATTCTCCTTCATGGAGTCAATGATGGTTCCTCCATGCGCATTGAGGATCTTGATCAATTCACGTAGCCTTACCCCGTAGAATAGTCAAGTTCCAAAAATTGACTCTCACGGGGGATGCGGGTTCATCTCTATGGTGTTTTTTGATAGCACGTTAGTATGCAATCGGGCTAACTCTTGTATTTGGATGAAGAATATTAAGCATGATATGTTGAGATCAAAAATCTTCCAGGAAATGAACCGCACCTATGATAGGTTCCAAGGACATAACGAAGTCGATTCAAATCAATAATACTACCCCTCACACAAATGAAAACATTTCCAATGAGGGTGACAATGTAGTGAGCAATTTATAGAGGGATACCACACTCCCAAGTAACCTCCAAAACCAAAGTCCCTAAGAAAAACAATTCCTCACCAACAAAATATGTTATCTCTACATTAGTGGATAAGATCAAAGAGTTGGATCTCGCCCAAAATACTCAAAGTTCACACGCAGGGTAATAAATACCTTCTCAATAACCACTTTGAACTATGGGACAATACCCATAGCGTAAAATCTTCCAAATTATATGGGCACTCCAAACCCTTGGGATTTGTTAACTGGGATGGGTTCCTTAGGCATGCCTCCTCATGCCACATATGGATACCTATAACAGGCACTAGCCGGAAGTGCATTCTCAAACACTACCACCGGAAATGTAATGTTCCCCGGCCGCACCTTGACTCCATATCAAAGTGGCCAACCCCCCTATATGCACATGTACTCTAAGACACCACAAGGAGATGCGTACACCTATCTAGGTCCTTATGGTTATCTACAAGGAATGCCATATGCCCTAATAAATGCTTACACCATACTATTTTAGCAACCAATGCAATCGATGCAACCTTTGCTTCCCCAAAAAGGACCTTCGATGGTTGAAATGTATGCAATGGGAACCTACTCTAAGTACCTAAAGGAGCCTTTAGAATTTTCCATTTGGACATTCATGCTCCCAAGGAAATTTCCCGATCTTCCAAAATTTAAAGGGGAAGGCGATCCAAATGCTCATATAAAATCCTACGCAAAATCCATTTGAGAGTTTCTCTCATGGGATGCATTTTTTGTAAAAATCTTCCCTAAGAAATTATAAGGGATAGATCTCGAATGGTATTCTGAGAATACCAAAGGCTTTGATACACTCATTTAAATAAGTCGTGTTAGAGTTCATTAAGGATTTCGATATGAATAATTGGTTAAGAATAGGGATTAGAGAATTCCTACATATCAAAAAGAGCATAATGAATTTGTAACTCACTTCATTCGGAGGTGGAGACGGGTTCTCTACTCCTCGCAAGTTATACGAACATAGATCAAATAGAAATTTTCAATTTATTCCTTCACTCTTAATATAGAGACAAAGGAAGAGGTTAAAAATTTCCCACTCAGGAGTTATGAGGAAGTACGAGAAGGTGCTCTTCGGATTGACCAAATGGCCATTGATAGTGGTGTAAGACTTATGATGCAAATGGGAAGTTAGTCACTCCTAGTCAAAATAATCCGGCTATTCCAACAACACAAATAATAATCAAGGACCAAAATCCTTAACAAGAATCGTGGATTCATGACAGATGGTGTGACTAACCAGCCCAAAAATCTGAATGTTATTAATCCTACTTAGCAGGTTATTACAAATAACAATAAAAATAATGGAAATAATAAAGAAAAAATCAATTTCTCACCCTCTCGTAAGCATTTTGGATTTTAATCATCCATAACAAAAACAACATAAACAACCTAATCAATAGAGGAAAACACCGGCCCAAAGCCCTAGTCAGTACCCAGGTGGGTATCCCAACCAATTTCAGAACCAAGGGAAGGGATTTCAAAATTTTAACCACAATAGATACTGCAACCAAATGCTAGTTGTAGTTTGAGACACAACAAGGAATAAATCAAATGTGATGAGATTATGATCCTAATCTATACCACGGTTTCCATAGGGTTCATGGGCATGATGTGAGAACATGTCGTGATTGCAATAATTTTTTACAATGTTTGTTAGAGGATCAACGATAGTTTTCTATTGATATGTTTCTGATAAACCCAACGCACCACCACAAAATGTCTACATAGGGCTAGTATCCCCTGTGAGAACACACCACTCAAGATCTTTAATGATCCCCTTCCCACACATCCCAGAGATAGAAGACGAGATCCTAATGGTTCCAACAAGGGTATTAGGATAGGGACTAATGATCATTAAGCTTCAACTTCATAAAACCCACAAGTGCACCTCCTCTCAATGGCCACAAACAAACTAAGATTGTGGGCTTGGTAGAGTTAGACGTTGAACCCAAAATTAACATTGCAACAAGAGCCAGGCATTATTCTTCACAACTAATCCCGATTTATCCGGATGTATCAAAAAATATTGTCATACACTAAGCAATCTGGTAGGGTATTATTATATAATAAGTGATCTAACCAAGACCTTTTCACACATTTCCTTCTTAGACCTACTAAAGAATTCCCTCGAGTCACATGATTCGTGTTGTTAGAAGTACTAGGTTTAGGTCATCTAGTTAACATCACTCCCCACCAAAAACATAAGTAAATCATATAGACTTGAAATTTTCCCTCCGAGCAATTCGAAAGGGACATTGGATTTGTGTCTAATAGAAGTAAGATGCCTATAGATGTCAAAATATCTCATAGAGGTGATCCAGGCTTGTTTTTATAAGTTTGGATCTACAAGAACTATCTAAAACATGCGATGATGACGATGATAGGGAAGAAGTTAACATAGTCCCCTTCTCTTTTCTTCAGAAGTTAGGGTATAGGGAGACTAATTGCTCCTTGACAAGAAACACGCTAAGGGGCTACCCTCGTGCCTAATTTCTCCTTGACGAGGGAAACTTCAATCGGAACCATAGTATTATTGGTCACCCTTGGGCCTAAGATGGTACTAACTAAGTTTTATATTATAGATCAAGAAAAAAACTATAATATGATCCTTGGTCATCCTTGGATCCACCACATGAAGGAAATCCCTTCCAATTTGTTTTTGAGGTTGGATTCATGCATTTAGGAAGGTCTTTTTGCACAAGGTTATCCAAAACCTTTGACATACACTTGGATAAATTAAAGAAGAGATCTAGACATCCACTCTATGTTTGATCTTCAAACAAATCATTAAATAAACCTCGGTGTAACACGAAGGAAAATCTAGTCCCCATTAGAGAGTTATAAGTAACAGGGGTTGATTGAGGCAATTATGGCGGTCAAAGATGAAACTATGGTTATAGAGATAGCATCCTAGGAACCACTTGAAAGTTTTTTGAGCTATTGGAGAGGGATTTTCCTATTCTCCTCCCCTTTGACTCTATGGGTATGGGACATACTTTGGGGATTATTTTTCTCCCAGAAGATGAGATTTGCATGGTTGAGGTAACCGAGGTAAAAGGGGAAAATGTGAAAGATGATCCAATGTCCATTTTCCAAGTAGTTGTTGGAACCTCCATTTTGATGGATCCAAGTTCTGTTTTGGTTCTAGGGTGGGTGTGATCCTTACTTCACCTGAAGGAAGGATTCTACCTTTCACCTTCAAATTAGAGTTCGAATGTACATAAAACGGTGTTGAGTATGAGGCTATCCTATTGGGTCTCTCACTTGATTCTAGGAGAATGGGCATCATCAATATTAGGGTGTTGGGTGATTCACAACTAGTCACAAATCAAATATCGAAGATATATGAGATTAGAGATGAACACCAACAACTCTACAAAGTATCTGTTCTAGGCCTAACAAAGGGTTTTGACTTTATATCAATAAAAGTGGTTCCACGTGAATAAAAACCTTCTTGCAGACTCAATAACAACTTCTTATTCACATTTCACCCCTAGTAGTGACCTAGAGAACACGTACATCACGGTCTCGATTCATGCTCAATCCTTGACTCGTAAAGTTCCAACGACACAAATGCTAACATATGTTGAAGTTGTGGGTCATCCCGACCTTCGACCCATCGATAGTGATGAAGAAACTTTGAGATACTTAAAAATTTTTACAGAGTTACATCTTACTTTCCATGAGATAGACCTCTCTCTAATCCCATGCTCCTCTTCCTACTTCGTGAATCCCCACTATTGAGTCCTACCTGGAAAATTATCTTGAGGTTTATGAGGTAGAAGAATAAGGGGACTTGGATCTACCTCCGGATCACTAGAATTTGAGGAAGGAAATGCCTCCCTAAGTGAAGGAAAAATAGATGTAAATATTGGCACGGAGGAGGAACTAAATATGTTAAAACTAGGATCCTCCTTAACTTTGGAAGAGGTGGAAATACATACCCAAATCCTCAAGGAGCATAAAAAATCCTTCGTGTTTAGCTACAAGGAAATGATGGGAATTACAACACATCTCGGTTCACAATCTCGCCACCAAGCTAGATGTTAAAAAATTAAGTAGAAGTCAAGGCCCATAAAGTGAAAGGTGGCCCTTATGGTAAAAGAGGAAGTAATGAAACTTCACAAAGTAGGATTCATCAAGCCGGATCGATTATTCGCAATGGGTGTCCAAAATATTCCCCATTCTCAAAAACAATGGAAAGATAAGTAGTTCCATAGACTCTACGGGATATCAATAAGGCTTGTCCCAAAGATGACTTTTGTTACCATCCATTTACGTTATGTTGACTCAACAACTAGGTTTGAGTTGTTTTCTCTTATGGATGGGTTTTCTAGATACAATCAAATCAGAATTTTCGAGGAGGATGAAGATAAAACTAGGTTTATAACTCCTTGGGAACCTATTATTATGATTTCATGTCATTCAGCCTTAGGAATGGTGGCACTACATACCAATGAGAAATGACCTATATATTCCATGACCTTATTCATAAGATCGTGGAATCCTATGTTGATGACCTTCTGGGTAAGGCTAGGAAGCATTGTGATCACCTAGAGGTTCTTCATGTCATCCTTTCTCACTTAATCGAATACGATTTCATATTGAATCTAGAGAAATGTGTATTCGGTGTAATAGGAGGCAAGATTTTGGGTTACATTATATCTTCATGAGGGATTGATGTTCACCTAAAAAATTATGTGTTGTGTTGGAAATTATTCCACCATCTGATGAGTCTTGAATCAGATCTTTTCTGGGGAAACTCAGTGCAATCTGAAGTTTTATCCCTTACTTGACCTTCACTATTCATCCAATCAACAATTTTTTGAAAAAGGATTAATGCATTAATTTTACGGATGAATGCAAATAAGCATACAATTTAGTTAAACAATTCTTATTGTCTCCTCCCACACTCATTCCACCTAGGTTAAATCATCCATTGATCATATATTCATGAGCTACTAATGTCTCATTAGCTTGCATGTTTTCTCTAAATGATGATGATAAACATGAATGTGTGGTTTATTTCATTTGTGGAACATTGCTTTATTATGAGACACGTTACACATAGGGAAGAGAAGGAGTTGCCTTGCCATAGTCTTTGCGAAAAAATGCTTAAGGCATTATATGCTAATTCAAGAAATAAGGGGTATCATTAGATCTGATCACCTATGGAAGTCCTTCACACTAGGATCCTTATTAAGAAGGCATGAAGTTCCATAACCCTAGTGGGTGAGTTTGAACTAACGTCCGTGAATCAAAAGTCCATTAGGGACAAATCATTATAGGTGGTTAGTTAATGACAACCCATTAGATGGAGGTGATTGGGTAGATTTAGACTTTCCAGATGAGTCCTTGTATTTTAAGTTAGGCCCCCAATCTCTATGTGTCCTTGGTACACAGGTAGTGTCAACTTCATTATGGATCATATGTACCTATAAGGGTGACATCTCGGGAAAAGAAGGTAGTTACGCGTCATCACCGCTAAGTACGTTATTTTGAAAAAGTACTCTATCACGGAGCCTTTAATGGAATTTTGTTGATATGTGTTAATGTAGAGGAATCTAAAAATATTCTTACGAATCGCATAATGGGGTATGTGGAGGTCACTTCGGTGGCCACAACACCGCTAAGAAAATACAACAGATGGGATACTTCTCGGCCCACACTAGACCATGATGTAGTAGAATTTTTGGGTAGATGCCATAAATGTAAGGAATTCTCCCATGAGATCCACATACCGTAACAAGCTAAAAAGCTGGTTACGAATCCATTGCCCTTTTCCACGTGGGCCTGGAATTGATAGGTAAATTCTCTCCCTCATCAATTGTGACGGCCATAATTTCATAATCACAGCCATTTAAGTATTTTACCAAGTGGGTAGAAGCCATACCCCTTACCACGGTGCACTGGTTCTGTAATCATAAGTTCATTTTGAACTAAATCATTTGTAGGTATGGGGTTACTCGTCGACACTAAAATTTTCCTCCATAATTTCTATTTGATTAATGTATGTATTAGAAATAGGATGTTGTTAAGTATAATTAGTAGTAGCATCCGATAGAAGATAACAATGCCGATACAATACGCCAATAATATATAGTATGGTAATAGTTAAAAGTACAATAGGAATGTTGTGGTAAAACATAAATATTTGTCGTAAGTGGTGCAGTAATGTTAAAATGTCAAAGTTGGGGTAAGTAAAGAAGTAGGGTATACATGATTAGGAATTAGAAATATTATATTGGTAATAAGGACAAGGAGTGAGGTAATAAATATTTTGTGTATTTTATTTGTAAAAAGTCTAAAAATGTGGAACCCATGTGAAATGATAAGGTTAATCTTATCTTAAAAGTTAAGCTTACATGTACGAGATAAGAGTTAAGGTATGGAATATGATTCGTAAGAGTGGATTTCTTATCCTATCTTAGAGATAAGATGGATAAGCACTGGAATTTCTATAAATAATTGAAGCCACCCCCTCATTTAGCATAGAAGGAAGTAGTGAGAAATATTGTATGAGTAAGTGTGTAAAGGAAGCCATCATTTTGAAGGTGTGTTAAAGAAGCCATTAAGAGGTGTAATTGTGAATTTTCTTGATAGTTATTGTTGGAAGGAAAGTGAAGTCGGTAACACTTGAAGTACCTCATGGGTGTGATTGTAACAATTTCATGTTGACATTATAATTTACACTTATATTTTAGATTTGTCATCATTCCTTCGTATCATAATCTATGGTATTCTTGTGTTATGTTTGTTGTTGTGTTTCGAGATTACATCCACGAAACTAAATTTTGTGCATTAGTAAATAATCATAGGATGAGGATTTCTCGGTGAAGAATTATCATAGTGTCAAATTGGTGATGATAAACACGTGGCGCCCGATCTAATGGCGGGAATGAATGCTCGAACAAGCGCCGGGGTTGAATTGCAAGTGCGGAGGTCATGTGAGGTCCCAGAGAGGTCACATGGGGTTGGGTGAATTTTTAAGGGTTGATGTACCGAACCTTACGGACATTAGGGACCTCAAATCCGTCGGGATCTTGTTGTTGACACATGTCCTCTCAAAAAAAGACTAATTCTTGAACTACCTTTGAGAGGGTAACATGGAATGAACATAACTTGAGATCTAGTGAAATTTATTGGTGAAGTTTTATATGATCCTAAATTTAAATGGCATTGTTAATCGATTGATGGGTGTCTCATGTCCATATTTAACCATCTTATCTTTTAAAAAGTTGATTTTTGATCTGGAATCCACTTGTGACTCATAAAAATTGCTTGTAGATCCTATGCACCAAGGTGTTGTGATAAATATTATTTCACCATAATTTTGGTCTTGGAATTATCTTTCCAGATATGTTTTATTTTACTTCTAACTTTATTTAGAGCTCCCAAAATCTTCTTTTGAAGCCCAACAATTGTTTTAGGCTTGTGAACCTTGTTTTCACTCTGATTGCTCCAAATATTTCAAATCTAGCCAAAACGTTCCAAAATCATTTCCATTAAGTTTTGAGGTCTCAAATTCACCTCCATATTGATTTTTTCCCTTACATTCCACTCTAGGGGTTTGATGCGATCCTGGGAAGGCCGAAAATAGCCCTTCCCAATACTACCAGAAGATAACATCTTTACATAACTCCCTAAAATAACGTAGGGGAATGAATAGAAAGTCCAAAATCACATAGGGGAAAATTTTTGACATCAAATAGGGGGTGACAGAATGACGGATTTGTCTTGGGATTCCTAGGAATGATAACACATGAAAATTTTGACACATGGGTATAGTTTTTTTATTAAAGGTCAATAGTTTTTTGAAAGGGACTATACCCTTTTACAACAGCGCTCAAACGCTAGATTTGACAAAATTAGTATTTCAAAGAGAGATCAGAATCAAGATAAAATGACAAATCCCAACAGTAGAGAAGAATATGCCAAGTACACAGCCAAAAACTAGCAAACTTTCAGCTAAAAGTAGCTACTGCATGTGCGACACAAAAAAGGCCAATGACCCAAATATAGCGGTGATAACCCATAACATGATAAGACTCATGTCTTTTCGAGACAATGAGGGTTTAGATTGAGATCCCTTCTTTTTCCTATCCACTACCTTCCATATTTGTCATGCTCGAAACTTCCAATTTCCTGTTGCAGATTTTCATGAAAACATGTACGAAAGACCAACAGGACAAATTGTATTATAATTAAAAATTGCCAACTACCCAATCTAACTACAGTAAAAAGATCAACAGAGAAGATCAAGGCATGAAGATCGAAAGGACCACATTACAAACCCACAACCACACTATGGGTTGGAAAATTTTAACACAGTCAAATCCACCGACAAGGAAAAAGAGGGGTGAGTCACCATGGAGAGGGGCTAGCCCAATTATAATTTTATCATTGCAATTAACCTTATAAAGTCTAATATTCAAAACCGAGATATTCCAAAAATGCTGACCAAATCATATGTATGCAATGATCTTACCAAAAGTGGTCCAACGTCCAATATGCCGACCAAATCAAATTAGGCTCATGACTATAGTGACATGACTATAGTCTAATCAAGTTAATCAAAGTGGTCACCTTTTCAACCCATGATGAAACAAAAGGTGAAATAATATGCATGCCTATGCCAGGTCAAAAGAGTCAATATCCCTTAAAACAATTCAAATTACCTTAATATCTTTGAATGGCATAAGGAAGCACAAGTGGCAATTTTTCATGCAAGGAAGGTGATTTTGCATCATGATCATAGTGGTCCCCACTTAGGGTGGTTTTTGCAAGGGTTGCATAGTGTGCAAAGGACGAGAAAATTTTCATGCAAGTGGGCCCCATCAGTACAAGTGGAATATTTTATGAAATATTGCAAATCAAACACTATTTATTTTACTTTCATAGGGATATTATTTTTTCATGTGCATCCAAAGGGGGTAGAACTAAAGAATGCCAAATTTATTATTGCAAGTGGATCAAGTTGCAGATGTCACATCATCAACTAGAATACATAAATTGCATACATTAGAGAAGACTTTCTCATCAAGCAAAACTTATTGTTAGCTAAATTATTCATCCAACTTTATTAAAAATAGAAGAGTCAACTACAGTTTGACTGAGTTGTATTTTGTAAACAAGGCTATTAATGCCTCATTGTATTAGCATGCTTATTTTATTCCTTTATTTATTCATGATAAAGGATAAAAATAGGATGCATGAGCGAGTACAATTTTTAGTCTATTTTTAGGAAGGGTGGGATGAATAATTTTTTTACTATATATTATGTGCATTGGCAAAGCACAAAGGAGGACTTTTTGACACAGGAGTGCTGAAGTAGATTTTACAAGTTTTTCCCTTTGAATGAGAATTGATTTCTTCCTATCCAATTATTTGTAGCACTTTCTGCCTATACTTTATTATTTCTTGTGAATGTCAAATTTAATGATTGATCATATTTTTTATTAAGGATAAATAGTTTTGAAGGGACTATACCCTGTGTACAAAAAGGCTCAAGAAGCCAGATATCAGCAAGGGAAAACTTAACCCAGAAAGGCTAAACGCCTTAAACAAGGAGGCTCAATAGCCAGATACAAGAGTAGAAAGAGAACCAAAAGATCAACCCAGGTAGTGATCCGTCAAAGAACATAAGGGCCAAAACACATCAAAAAGGGAACCAAAGCAGGGCATCCCAGCAATAAAACAACAACAAAACCACAAAAAGACAGCATCAACACAACAACAAAATAGCACCAAGGCCCCACATCACTTGACAAGCCTTGTCAAGCTTGACCTTAATTTTTTGGAGAGAGATGAAGAGTGCAATGGCCGTGGTCTGAGAAAGATCACTCATGTCTGCCTTAGCAAGTGCCAGATCACGGGTCTCGTTGGAATCCCAAATATTATTAGGGATCTTGCGAGAGCTGCATACACTCCTTTCATGTTGTTCCATGAAATTATACATTCCTTTTAGAACCGAGAAGGTGCAATCCTGACCCCTTGGCATTGCCCAGTCTAGCATCTAGAGAAAGCAACTTTTTGTAGATCTTAACACTTGATATCTGTGTGCATGTCATCGGGGTTTTGCAACTTACCTTACCTTTTTTATTCCCGGCTTCCTCGGGGAATATTTAAAGTCCTTGATCTCCTCTTCAAGTTTACTAACTCTGGTAAGAAGATCTGCTTCCTTGGGATGATCCGCGGGAGTTCGATGTGCGGTAGGTTCTTATGAGCTCTAATCCTTGTGATTGTGTAAAACTCTTTATGATGAAGGTAGAGCAACCTTTAGCTTCTTATCTTTCCTCTTTCTACTCAAGGAAGCAATGTCTAGGTTTTTGATAGCAGGGGGATTAATCACAGGGGGAGAGGGTATAGGGCGAGAGCCAGAGAAGCAATGATGATGAATGAGAAGGATCAAGCCTTGGTGAAGGGGAACATCCTGGCATGCTTCTGGACTTCAAGGACAGACTTCTCCAAGGAGTTAAGGAGATAATGTGGAAAATCTACTGTAATATTCCTACAAAAATGGTTGAGGAAAATCAAATGTTTCAAGGGAATGGTGACATATCTTCCCTCCAAAGAGACATACTTTACCATCATTCATAAAATCTCGGTCAAAATTCACCCCAGGGGTTAATTTGATAACATGCATCAGAATTCTCAAGTCCCGTGAGATAATTGATTGAGCAAACATCATGTTTCTGGGGTTCCCTCAGATTTTTTCTAACTCCCCTGACCAAAGAAGGAAAGAGCAAGCTCTGAGAAAATGTGAAAAAAGTTGCAGAAGACAGGCTCGGGCAGAAAAAATCACGAAAAATGGCTAAGTCCTTGTCTAGGACAATGTGGGACATTTGGGGCGCCTTGAGCGCGGATCGGCCAGAAAACCTGCGGGCGGCCCAAGCGTGCAAAGGACAAGTGGGACAAAAAGATGCGAATCGGCCGGATCGGGCGAACCAGGAAGAATTTTCCCATGAAGCTTTGCAGGACATTTGGGACAAATGGATGCGAACCCGGCGGTTCGGCCGAAAGCAGAAGAAAGTTCATCTTTGGGACATCCAGGTCGAAGGGACGCGTGGGGCGCGGATCACGAGAAGGAGCGAAGGCCAATCAAAAATGCCACATGTCATCAACCAAATGAGGGACGAGGAAGCCCATTTGGGTGGATCGGAAGTTTTGGCCCAAGCGGTTTGAGAGATCGGGACATAAAACGAAGGGCGTGAAGGTGCCGAAAGGGCCGAGAACCAATCGAATCGCGACATGTGTCGCGGGGAAAGAGTCAAAGGTCAAAGGGTGAATTTTGAGGGGTCAGCCCGAGCCAATCAAAAGAGGACACGTGTCCTATGGAGCAGGGAATGCGGAGCTCGGGAAGGAGTTAGAGAATTTGGCATGAGTTTTGGCCGAAAAGCTAAAAGCCAAGTCCGCCTTGCGCCCTGTCGGCCAATCAATGCATGCCACGTGTCCAAGTTTAAGGGGCCTGAGGAAATTTCAAAAAGAAAGCCCGCCGAAAGGAAGAGGAGAGAGAATCACGTGACCAATCAATGCGTGCCACGTGTCATCAGTGGTGGCGAGTGTGGGAAAGATTTCAAAACACGTTTTCCTGTTTTGTGCCCTAAAATCTTGAGACCTCCATAACTTTCGATCAGAGCTCGGATTTGCGTTCTTTATATCAGCGGAAAGCTTATGAAATTCTCTGCATGATTCTAGGATCAATCTTGAATTTTAGTACAATCTGGAGAGAGAAATTTGAGAAACGGCTCGACGCGTGGTAATGCGAAGCGATGTTTCAACAACCAATTTTAATGCACATGGGTCGCATTCTTCTTCAGCATGGCCAGAAGTGATGTCTCAACCACCGATTTTAATGAAGAATGTGTTTTGGTCAATGGTTGGGCTGCTTACATGTTTTCCTATGTTTTCTGTCTCCTGGGCTTGACCCATGTATTGTATAAAGCCAGATTTGGCTCATTTTAAATAGAGATAAGAAGTTGTTCATCTTTTCTGCTCTGCCCTCCCTTCTTTTCTTCTCTAGGGTTGAAAATGGAGTTGAACCTCCTCCCTTGCTCTGTAATGGCGTTTTTGCCTTTTACTATTGAAATGATGTTCTGTGCAAACTTCTGGAGCAACAAAACATGTTTTGTGATGCATCTGTCCATCCTTGCTCGTTTTTGCTTGTTTCTCTTCTTGCCTCTCTTCATTGCAGGTATTTGTGCATGTTTGAATGTTCATTGCAGGTTTGGAGCTGTGTTCATGGAGTTTTGGGACATTTTCTATGTGAAATCTATCCTTGGGCCTGTGATGCATCTGTCCATCCTTCCCATTGCTCACCTCTCTTTGTCCCATGGCAGTTTTGATAGATGTCCAACATTCTCCTTCTCTGGTGTATCACCGTTTTAGTGTAGGCTTTTGTTCTTTTCTTTCTCTTTCTCTCTCTCTCTCTCTCTCTCTCTCTCTCTCTGTCTCCTTGGCATTGTTAGATTAGGATTAGATTAGCTTGCCTGCATTGGAATAGCTTGTGGCAGGTAGTTTAGGAGCAGGAACCAGCCTTCTCTGGAGATTCCTCTCTCGGTTTAACAAGTCCCATGCTTGGAGAGGTTTCCATGTTGTGTAATCACCTGCTTGGATGCACAGTGATCAACCTAGAAGCTGATGTACATCCGGGGTCTTTGTGATTTTGCACTAATAGTTTTGGCACGCCCGGTGGGACCTTAGAGGTCTTCCACTTCATCTTTTGCAGGTTGGTGTGTTCCTGTGAAGATTTCAGCCTTTGGAGGCACTTGCAAACACATCTGGCGACTCCATCTGGTCAACAACCCATCTCTGAAGTTGCAGACCTTCCTTTCCATTCATTTTCATTCTTTTTCTATCCATTCTTCCTTCCATCTCTTCCATCATTCTCTCATTCTATGAAGTTGTGCAATCATGACTTCATTTCCATCATGGAATTCACATCAACAACAGCAGTATATTCCACCTCCAACATGTTTTACAAATCCTCCAAATCAACATTTTGAGCAGATTCAAGATCAGTATGCATACCCATATGAGCAGCAGTGCCAAAGTCAGTTTGGCTATGGAGCCTTCCAAGAGCAAGAGTATGCATACAATGAAGACCATCAGATGCAAGATGCTGGTCTGTTGGAGAAGATCCAAAAGATGGAGGTAAACATAGTGCAGTCCAGGGCTCAGGCACAGATGAAAGCATTTGGAATCGGTTGCAGAGCACCTTGTCCATGGGTGGGACCTTTTCCAAGGCATTACAGCCCTCAGGAGAAGCTTGACTTCATGATTGCAATGTTGCCTTTGCTTGCAAAGTGGATTGAAGAAATAGAGGTGTATGAGAGGAGTATTCAACAACCTTGTCAACGGGTAAGCACACCTTCTCATGCCTTTTCTTTTCCTCTTTCCCAATCTGTTTCATCTCAGCAGTGTCAAGCTTTAAACTCTCCATCTGCTGTCCCAAATGTCGATCCCATGTCTCCACCTCTCAGTCTTCCACCACACCTCAATTCTTCTTTCCTTTTTCCTTCCAAACAGTCATCCTCTCCACAAGAGCTAAATGAAATACCTCCCACTCCAAAGAAACAAGAGGTTTCACCTCCTCCGCCACCACAAAAAAATGTCAAATCAGTTGAGTTACAACCCATCCCTCCTCTTGCATTCCCAAATCCATGTTGGGAGGATGAAAATCAGAATGCCAGTCAAGGAAAACAACAGCAAAAAGAGAAGCCAAACAAAGATGAAGAAATTCAAAGTCTGAAGAGTTGGGCTCTTAGATTTGGGATGACAAAGATCCCCTTGATGGTTAAACCTACAGAAGAGGCTAAGGTTGAACAAATGGTGGCCAGGGCTGATTTTGTTGCAGCAGAAGAAGAAGATCTTGCAGTCCCAACTTGTCCTCTAGAGCAGCAGATTGAAGAGTTTGACTTGACAAACTTCATGCTGGAGGAAGAGTTCAATCAAGAGCAAGATTGTCTTCAAACATTGGAGGAAGGAGAAGCTGCTCCAAATCCAAAAGAAGAGGAGCACATTCGGTGTGGGGAGAAAATTGCAGATCAGAGCTCGAGCACAAAGCGAGGCTACTGGGAGAACCTTCGGTTCTTCTTTCTACTTCACCTCTCTCAAGTTCCAGTGCTGAAGAGGAGTTTGACCTCTCAAACTCAATGTTGAAGGGAGAAAGAAACCATGGTGGTCAAGTTACAGATCAAGAAGACACCATGGAGGAAGTTGAATATTTGCAGCAGGACAGCAATAAGGCAGTTTATCTGTCAGATTTGGAGAACTGTTTTGATGGAGAAGAGCCGGTTGAGTTTCCACCTTTCTCTCTTTCATCATCCACACTCCAAACACTTGAGTCTGCTGTCATGAAGGAGGGCATTCATTTACAACAGCCAGCATCTTATAATAGCTCTTCGGAATCAAGATTGGAAGATTTTAATCTTTCACGTTCTTCATTGGAGGAAGAGAAAGGACAGAGGAATTTCACCATTTCTTCCACACCATCCATTCAAGAAGGTCTACAAGAAGACTCCATTCTTGGGGTTGAAAATCACAGCAATGGGCATACTCAAAGGACCATACCTTGCCCAATCAGGTATTTGGCTTCATTGGAGCCAAAGGAGAAGTCCTGACCGGTCATGCTTTCTTGAGCATGAGGGTGAGCTCAAAGTACCAAGGATCAGCTGCCATACCTCTTGATCAAATGCGAGCAACTAAAAGAGGTATTGGATTTTTTTTCATTGATACTTTGATGATTTGGATAGAAGACAGCTTCTTGTTGATTTTCCATCCATCAAACAGCCATGATCGGTGCGAATCAATTGCATGGCTGCCACTTTTGAGAAAGGAAGCTATTTCTCTGACCAATTGCGGGGTTTGTTTAGCTTGCTTTTGCTTCGATTAGAGTAGAGTAGGTAGGTTTGCTTTCAGTAGAAGAAGTGCTTGTGCACACTCTGCATGTTCCATTTGGGACATGTATGATTTTCAGTTTTGTACATAGTTTTGGTGTTGTTGGTTCTGCTCTTGCACAGTTCGTTTCAGTGGCATCTTGGTGAGAACACTCCAGGTTCAATGGGTTTCAAGTGGCTCAGAGGGAAGTTTTCAAAGTTGGATCGTTGCGGAGTTCTGACTCGGGACTCCATGCCCGATGGATGCTTGGCAACTAGTAACTTCATCTAGCGGCGTAGATGACCCATTTGAGTCACCAAATTGTTATCCAAAATTCACCCCCCGGGGTTAATTTGATAACATGCATCAGAATTCTCAAGTCCCGAGCGAGATAATTGATTGAGCAAACATCATGTTTTGGGGTTCCCTCAGATTTTTTCTAACTCCCCTGACCAAAGAAGGAAAGAGCAAGCTCTGAGAAAATGTGAAAAAAGTTGCAGAAGACAGGCTCAGGCCAGAAAAAATCACGAAAAATGGCTAAGTCCTTGTCCTAGGACAATGTGGGACATTTGGGATGCCAAGTGCGGATCGATCGCGGAAACTTTGTGGCGGCCCAAGCGAAAGGACAGTGGGACAAAAGAGCGCGAATCGGCCGGATCGGGTGAATCGGAAGAATTTGTTCCCACGAAGCTTTGGGACATTTGGGACAAATGGGCGGCTTGAAAGCCGGAGTTCGGGCCGAAAAAGAAGAAATCGTCTTCTTTGGGACATCGGGACGAAGGGATGCGGACACGGATCGCCGAAGGAGCCGAAGGCCAATCAAAAAAATGCCACGTGTCATCAACCAAATGAGGGACGAGGAAACCCATTTCGGGCGGATCGGAAAGTTTTAGCCCAAGCGGTTAGATTTGAGACATCACGGGACATAAAGGCGCGAAGGCGCGAAGGTCCGAAAGGGCGAGAACAATCGAATGCGACACGTGTCGCGGGGAAAGAGTCCAAAGGTCAAGGGCGAATTTTGAGGGTCAGCCCAAGCCAATCAAAAGAAGACACGTGTCCTATGGAGCAGGGCATGCGGAGCTCGGGAAGGAGTTAGAGATTTTGGCATGAGTTTTGGGCGAAAAGCTAAAAGCCAAGGTCCGCCTCGCGCCTGTCGGCCAATCAATGCATGCCACGTGTCCAAGTTTAAGGCCTGAGGAAATTTCAAAGAAAGCCCGCCGAAAGGTAGAGGAGAGAGAATCACGTGACCAATCAATGCGTGCCACGTGTCATCAGGTGGCGAGCGCGGAAAGATTTCAAAACACGTTTTCACTGTTTTGTGCCCTAAAACTTCAGATCTCCATAACTTTCGATCAGGAGCTCGGATTTGCACGTTCTTTATATCAGCGGAAATCTTATGAAATTCTCTATGCATGATTCTAGGATCAATCTCGAATTTTGGTGTAGTTTGGAGAGAGAAAATTGAGAAATGAATCTGGCGTGGTAATGCGAAGCGGCGTTTTAATGACCGATTTTAATGCACATGGGTCGCATTCTTCTTCAGCATGGCCAGAAGTGATGTCTCAACCACCGATTTTAATGAAGAATGCGTTTTGGTCAATGGTTGGGCTACTTACATGTTTTCCTATGTTTTCTGTCTCCTGGGCTCGACCCATGTATTGTATAAAGCCAGATTTGGCTCATTTTAAAAGAGAGATAACAAGTTGTTCATCTTTTCTGCTCTGCCCTCCCTTCTTTTCTTCTCTAGGGTTGAAAATGGAGTTCGAACCTCCTCCCTTGCTCTGTAATGGCGTTTTTGCCTTTTACTATTGAAATGATGTTCTGTGCAAACTTCTGGAGCAACAAAACGTGTTTTGTGATGCATCTATCCATCCTTGCTCGTTTTTGCTTGTTTCTCTTCTTGCCTCTCTTCATTGCAGGTATTTGTGCATGTTTGAATGTTCATTACAGGTTTGGAGCTGTGTTCATGGAGTTTTGGGACATTTTCTGTGTGAAATCTATCCTTGGGCCTGTGATGCATCTGTCCATCCTTCCCATTGCTCACCTCTCTTTGTCCCATGGCAGTTTTGATAGATGTCCAACATTCTCCTTCTCTGGTGTATCACCGTTTTAGTGTAGGCTTTTGTTCTTTTCCTTTCTCTCTCTCTCTCTCTGTCTCCTTGGCATTGTTAGATTAGGATTAGATTAGCTTGCCTGCACTGGAATAGCTTGTGGCAGGTAGTTTAGGAGCAGGAACCCGACCTTCTCTGGAGATTCCTCTCTCGGTTTCACAAGTCCCACGCCTTGGAGAGAGGTTTCCTTGTTGTGCAATCACCTTTGGATGCGAGTGATCAACCATTTTTTCCGTCTTTTCCTGCGCTCCGAACAAGATATTGATTTTAAATTCATGTAACTCAAAGAAAGCCTCTATTTTGAGGATCTCTAAAACGTGTGGAAATTTGAAATCATCATTAGACTTAACTTTGCATTTAATAATCCCCTCCTTCACATCAGCCTGTATCTATTAATAATTGTTTTGAAAATCATGCATATCTTTAGTGATGTCATCAAGTACTTTGTTAGGAAGGGGGTCGCCACTTAGCCAAGTTTGCAAAGTATTATTGACCCCAATATTTGCTAAACAATCGGCCACTCTATTACCCTCCCTATAGGTGTGAATAATCTTATAGTTATCAAAACCATTGCAAATTTCAATAGCTTCACTAATGAAATCCTTGATGGACCAGCTTGGAGATTGCTTTTGATTTAGTAAATTAATAATGTTCATCAAATCTCCCTCAATTATAATATTAGAAATATTACAATCTCTAGCCAACCTGATACCCCAGCAGCCTGCAAAGAGCTTAGAGTAGTGATTTTTTCTTATCCATCTTACCGGGAAAAAGTGGAAACAAGCAACCTCTATGATCTCTAATCACCCCTCCACCACCCGAATCCCTAGGATTACCTTTTGAAGCTCCATCAAAGTTCGGTTTGTACCATGTACCAATAGATCTATCAATGTTATTTTTGTTCTTACAATTGCTATTGTCAATACCAATGTTCCAAGCAATAAGAATGTGCTCCTCATCTTCGAGGGTAGAGTTTATTTTTGGAGGCTTAAATCTTTCAACGTTGTATTTTACTATTTATTAAATAATTTGTACAATCCTTTTTGGTATTTCTAAAAATAACATCATTTCTAGCTTTTCAGGACTCTCCATGGGGGTATGAGGGAGAACTAGTTGCCAAATCCTCGTAACTAGACAGTGCTTATAAGGGGAGTTCCATTGTTTCCATGCCTATAGACAAGTATGGGGGAAAACCCATTCTGATTGAAATTTTCAAGGATAAGATGCCATATTTTTGAAGTATACTTACAATGTAGAAAAAGATGTTTAATATCTTCAGCTTCTTCCCCGCACATGCAGCATCTGTTAGGCATGATGAAACCTTTTCTGATAAGATTTTCATTAGTGAGAATCTTATCCTTGATGATGAGCCACCAAAAGAAATTTACTTTAGGGGTTAGCTCTGGCATCCAGAGCTTGTGCCATTCAATTTCACTATCAATAGAAGCAAAAAAAGAGTTATAACCAAATTTAATGAATAATCTCCATCAAAGGAATATTTCCAAATAATCTCATCCTTATTATCCTGTTGATTGATGATTCTACATGTAGGAAACATCAGGATGCATATTTTCGTCATCAACTTTAAGTTGCTTCCATTTCCTTATGTTGTCTAGACACCTCAATATAGTCCTTGACTTTCTTACCATAGTTTTGTATCAGGTTGTCTTTTATGGAGCTAAAAGTGATATTCCAGCTTGTGTCAGACAACTGTCATCCCAGAAATCAATATCATGCCCATTCCCAAGTTTCCATCTACAACCCTTGGAAAGAAGATGTCTGATGTGGAGTAGATTATTCCAAAAAATTGAACCATTTGGAAGTAAGCTGGTCAAAAAGAAAGGAATATAAGTTTTGATTGGCAAGGTATTTAATTTTGATTAATTCATTCCATGGTTTATGCTCTTTGATGAGCCTCAATCCAAGCTTTGAAAGTAGAGCAACATTAATATGTTTTATATCTTTAATACCATTATCACCAAATTACAGCACCCTTATGTTTATACAAGTGCATATACTTGAACTTACGGTGTGATTGGATAACATGGGTACTATCTCCAAGTTGTGGGACTTGCTACTTGAGATAGACCTCCAGGAAGACAAAGTTGTTCTTGCTCCTAAACTACCGCCACAATCTACTCTAATGCGGGGGAAACTAACTATTCTAATCTAAATTTCCAAGGGACCAGAGAGAGAGAATGCATAAAATGAAAGCCTACACTAAAACGGTGATACACCCAGAAAAGGAGGATGTGAGAGTAGTCTCCAGCGTGGGAAATACAGAGGCAAAGTGCATACTAGAAGAGGTGATGACAGTTCTCCATAATCTAGCAAAATGCATTCACAACAATATTCCAAGCATACACAATGATAATGAATCCCTACAAGAACATAATAATAGACACAATATTTTCGTAAATAAGGTTAAAGGGGCAAGAAGAATGCAAGAAAACACAATGAGGAAGATACATCCACAAACTTGTATTTTATTGCTTCTGGTATGCACGATTCAATCTATTACAAGATAAGGGCCTAGATCACCATGCAAGGAGTCCATAACAGGGCTGCAACCCATTGGCTTCACAAAGTAATTTTGGCAGAGCTTTGCTACAAAACTACCCTCCACCTTACAATGGGCCCAACACTCCAATTTATAGAAAAATGAGAAGGGAAAGAGAAGGAAAATGGAAATCCCGAAATCGTCCTTCAACCACTGTAAGAGGCATTAAATGGAGTAAAATGATTATATATTACTTGAAAAAGGATCCCCATACTTGTCCCATGTGTTTCAAAGAGAGAAAGAATGATGACCATGCCTCTTAATTGCACTCCCAACCACCAAATGAAACACTGTTATGAACCTAGCCACGTTTTCTTAAAAATCTTGATCAATCTCTCATCAAATTTAGAATTTCTTGATTGTTGTCCGAAGTCGGGCTCGGAGCCATGATTCCAATGGTACCATTTTTGTGATTTCATTGAGAAATTCAAAATTTATGGTCTTTGAGTTTTTTTGGCATAGAGGACGTCGTGCTCATTCTAGAAAGTCCAATTTTATGAAAATCGGAGCTCGAGTCAAAAGTTATGGCGTTTGAAGTTTCACGGGTCAAATGTTGACTTTTGTTCTTTGCCTTGCTACTTTGGCTTTTCGCGTCCCTCGCATCCCTCGCGTACCTTTGTCCCAGCTATCCTGCACGAAAATCTCCTGCTTCGGCCGGTTTGGGCTCCCTTGTTCCTATTTGCGGCAAAGACACGTTGCGAGATTTCATTCGCTCTCAACTCTTTCATCTTTTCGTGTCCTCCGCATACTTTTGGCCCGGATGTCCTAGTACGAAAGTCCTCTGTTTCGGTCGAACCAACCGGTTCGCGTTCTCCGCGAACTTTTGTCCCAACTTTCCCAGACTTCTTGGGACAAATTTCTCTCAACCGCCAGAAATTGTCGATTTAAGCGCAAAACCGGCCGATCCGCGTCTTTCACGTACCTTTGTCCCAGATGACCCAAACCGCGTGAAAACAAAACTTGGTGATTTTTTCCATTTTCAGCCGGTTCGTCTTTTCGCGTCCCGCGCGCGTCCGACGTCCCGGATGCGCTAGCTCTGCAGTCGCCTCGCGCCTTTCGGCCGATTCGCGAATAGATGTCCCTCATGTCCCATTGCAAGGACTAGGACTTAGCCATTTTCATGTTTTTTCCTGGCCCAAGCTTTTTTTACGCAACTTTTTCACATTTTAAAACTTTCTAGGTTTTCCTCTTGGGACAGAGAGTTAGAAAAAAGAGGGGACACCGAAACATGATTTTTGCCTTGAATCAATATAATTGCTTGGGACTAAAGAATTTGATGCATGTTATCAAAATTACCTTGAGGGGTGAATTTTGGATAACAATTTTGGCGACTCAGTGGGGTCATCTGCCTGCTAGATGAAGAACGGCCCGCTGCTGTAGCAATCCATTGGGCATGGAGTCTGTTTGATAACCTCTCAGCTGATCTGAAATTTGAAAACTTGTGTCCTTGAGCCATTGAAACATTCGTTGAGCTGGTTTTCCTATGGCTACAATTATTTTCCAAGAGCTTGATGAACTGCAAACATGCACATACTAGAAGCAATAGGACATGTGCACAAGCACTTAGGGAAATAAATACTACTCTAACAATAAGTACAATGTGCATAAGCACTTAGAGGAATGGAAATTCTAAATTAATATTTACAAGGGTGAAAATCTATCTTTCTAAGTAACAACATTTGAGATAGATCCCATTGGCCGGAATTTGCAATTCTTCACCATCCAACTTAGCTTGATCGGAAAGCATTACTACCTTTGCATTCAATGATCATGTATGGGCCACTCCGGATGGCATCGAACTTGGAGTGCTTTCTGGTTTTGCATGATCAAACATCCCACTTCGCACCAAATCTCCGGTTTGCAATATCCACGGCCTTAGCTTTCTTGTCAAAACTCTTTTTGACCAATGCTTTATCCTTTTCTATGGTGCATTGCGTGCTCTCTTGTCAAGCTTCTAATTCCATCATATTTTCGTACCTGATTTCCATAGGTTCAAACTCGGCTAGTTCCAACTATTTCATGAGCTCCAACGCTTTGCAACTCAAGTGATATAGGTAGAATCGCTTCTTTCCCATACAAAAGCTTGTATGGAGAGTTTCTGTAGACCTCTTGGGTGTGATCCTATCAGCCCATAGGGCTGATTTGAGCTTTGCGTGCTAAGTCCTTTGGTTTCATCCGAGTCCTTGATGATTCTTAGTAGGTTCTTGTTTGTAGACTCGGCTTGGCCATTACCTTGAGGGTAATAGTTTGATGAAGTGCTGAGATACACACAATTCTTGACAGCCCATTCAGTGATCTTTGTGCCAAGGAATGCCAATGCATTGTCAGATATGATAGTGGCAGGGGCACCAAACCTCGTGACTATCCCTTCATAGAAATCTAAGATATTGGATTCATTTGCCTCCTTTAGTGCCACTGCTTGATCCACTTGGTGAAATAGTCTGTTGCTGCAAGTATCCACTTGTGACCTTGACTTGAATTGGGATTGATGACTCCAATGAAGTCCAGTCCCCATTGCATGAATGGTTGATCTACTGAAATTGGATGAAGGGGCAGCACTGCTAACCTTTCTTTCCCTGTGAAGAAGGCACATTTCTTGCATTTCTTAACCCATGAGTAGCAATCATTGAACACAGTAGGCCAATAGTAACCAGCTTTCATGATTTTGAGAGTGTCACTCATGTGAGGGTGCGGGCAAGCTAATCTAATCCTAATCTAACAATGCCAAGGAGACAGAGAGAGAGAGAGAGAGAAAGGAAAGAACAAAAGCCTACACTAAAATGGTGATACACCGAGAGAAGGAGAATGTTGGACATCTATCAAAGCGCCATGGGACAAAGAGAGGTGAGCAATGGGAAGGATGGACGAGATGCATCACGAGGCCCAAGGATAGATTTCACACGAGAAAATGTCCCAAAACTCCATGAACACAGCTCAAACCTGCAGTGAACATTCAAACATGCCAAATACCTGCAATGAAGAGAGGCGAAGAGAACAAGAAAAAATGAGCAAGGATGGACGGATGCATCACAAAACACGTTTTGTTGCTCAGTTTGCCTGAGAACATCATTTCAATAGTAAAAGGAAAAAAATGCCATTACGAGCAAGGGAGGAGGTTGAACTCCATTTTCAACCCTAGAGAAGAAAAAGGGAGGCGGAGCGAGAAAATATGAACAACCTTTTTTTATCTTTTAAAATGAGCCAAATCTGGCTTTATACAATGCATGGGTCGAGCCCAGGAGACAGAAAACATAGGAAAACATGTAAGCAGCCCAACCATTGACCAAAACACATTCTTCATTAAAATCGGTGGTTGAGACATCACTTCTGGCCATGCTGAAGAAGAATGCGACCCATGTGCATTAAAACTGGTTGTTGAAACGTCGCTTCTGGCCATGATCACGTGTCAGATCCGTTTCTCAATTTTCTCTCTCCAGACTACACCAAAATTTGAGATTGATCCCAGAATCATGTAGAGAATTTCATAAGCTTTCCGTTGATATAAAGAACGTGCAAATCCGAGCTCTGGATCGAAAGTTATGGAGGTCTGAAGTTTTAGGGCACAAAACAGGTGAAAACGTGTTTTGAAATCTTTCCCGCGCTCTGCCACCTGGATGACACGTGGCACGCATTGATTGGTCGCGTGATTCTCTCTCCTCTACCTTTCGGTGGGCTTTCTTTTGAAATTTCCTTGTGGGCCCCTTAAACTTGGACACGTGGCATGCATTGATTGGCCGACAGGGGCGCGGGGCAGACCTTGGCTTTTAGCTTTTCGGCCAAAACTCATGCCAAATTCTCTAACTCCTTCCCGAGCTCCGCATTCCCTGTTCCATAGGACACGTGTCCTCTTTTGATTGGCTCGGGCTGACCCCTCAAAATTCACCCTTTGACCTTTGGACTCTTTCCCCTGCGACACGTGTCGTGATTCGGTTGGTTCTCGGCCCTTTCGGCTCCTTCGCGCCCTTCGCGTCTTTATGTCCCGGATGTCCCAAACTGCTTGGGCCAAAAACTTCCGATCCGCCCGAAATGGGCTTCCTCGTCCCTCATTTGGCCGATGACGTGGCGTTGTTTGATTGGCTTTCGGCTCCTTCGGCGATCCGCGTCCGCCGCGTACTTTTGTCCCGGATGTCCCAGTATGAACTTTCTGTTTCGGGTGAACCGGCGGTTCGCGTCATCACGGCCCAAATGTCCCAATTGCTTCCAGACTGTTTGTTCTCATTTCGGCCGATCCGGCCGGTTCGCGTACTTCGCGTACTCTTGTCCCGAACTATCCCGCTCAGCAGTTAGTCATTTTCTTCCTCTTTCGGCCGGATCGGCTTCTCGCGCCCGCCGCGTACTTCTATCCCAGATGTCCCTTTGCTTCACGGGCCGCCTGGAGGCTTTTCGGCCGATCCGCGCCTAGATGTCCCAAATGTCCCGACTGCCCCTAGGACTAGGACTTAGTCATTTTTATGATTTTTCCTGGATCAATCTACATGCTTGGAACTACAAAACTCTGATGCATGTTATCGAAATTTACCCTGGGGGGAAATTTTGACAACATTTTGGTGACTCAGTGGGGTCATCTACCTGCTAGATGAATGATCAGTAGCCTGAAGCAATCCATTGGGCATGGAGTCATAAGCAAGCCTGAAAACTGATCTGAACTTTGAAAACTTCCTTCTGAGCCACTTGAAACCCACCGGACATGGAGTTGTTCTCACCAAAATGCCATTGAAATGAACTGTGCAAGAGCAAAACCAGCACAACAAAAACTATGTACAGAACTGAAAATCATACATGCTCCAAAATGAAACATGCAGAGTGTGCACAAGCACTTCTTCTGCTGAAAGCAAACCTACCTACTCTACTCTAACTGGAAGCAAAAGCAAGCTAAACAAACCCTGCAATTGGTTGTGAGAAATAGCTTCCCTTTCTCAAAAGTGGCGGCCATGCAATTGATTTGGAGCTGATCATGGCTGTTAGGATGAGTGGAAAATCAACAAAAAGCTGGTATTCCACCCAAATCATCAAGGTATCAGCTGAAAGCAAATTCAATACCTCTTTTAGTTGCTCTGCATTTGGATTGAAGAGGTATGACAGCTGATCCTTGGTACTTTGTAGCTCATCCTCATGCTTAGAAGTAAGCATGACCGGTTTTGGCTTCTCCTTTGGCTCCATTGAAGCCAAGTACCTGATTGGGCACGGTCTGATCCATTTGATATGCCCATAGCTCTGATTTTCAACTCCAAAAATGGAGTCTTCTTGTAGACCCTCCTGAATGGATGGTGTGGAAGAAATGGTGAAGTTCCTTTGTCCCTTCTCTTCCTCCAATGAAGAACATGAAAGATTAAAATCTTCCAATCTTGATTCCGAAGAGTTGTTATCAGATGCAGGCTGCTGCAAATGAATGTTCTCCTTCATGACAACAGACTCTTGTGTTTGGAATGTGGATGATGAAAGAGAGAATGGTGGAAACTCAACCGGTTCTTCTCCATCAAAACAGTCCTCCAAATCGGCAGATAAAGCTGCCTCATGCTGTCCTGCTGCAAATGTTCAACTTCCTCCATGGTGTCTTCTTGATCTGTAACTTGACCACCATGGTTTCTTTCTCCCTTCAACATTGAGTTTGAGAGGTCAAACTCCTCTTCAGCACTGGAACTTGAGAGAGGTGAAGTAGAAAAAAGAACTGAAGGTTCTCCTGTAGCCTGCTTTGTGCTCAGAGCTCTTGGATCTGCACTTTTCTCCCCCACAGCTGGAATGTGCTCCTCTTCTTTTGGATTTGGAGCAGCTTCTCCTTCCTCCAATGTTTGAAGACAATCTTGCTCTTGATTGAACTCTTCCTCCAGCATGAAGTTTGTCAAGTCAAACTCTTCAATCTGCTGCTCTAGAGGACAAGTTGGGACTGCAAGATCTTCTTCTTCTGCTGCAACAAAATCAGTCCTAACCACCACCTGTTCTCCAACCCTAGCCTCTTCTGTAGGTTTAACCATCAAGGGGATCTTTGTCATCCCAAATTTGGCAGCCAAACTTACTAAGCTCTTAATCATTTCTTTTTTTTTGGCTCTTCCTCTTGCTGTCCTTGATGACTGAATTTTGCAATTTCTTCTTCCCCACATGGAATTGGGAATGCAAGAGGAGGGATGGGTTGTAACTCAACTGATTTGACAATTTTTTGTGGTGGTAAAGGAGATGAAATCTCTTGTTTCTTTAGAGGAGAGGGATTTCTTTTAGCTCTTGTGGAGGGATGGTGTTTGGAAGGAAAAAGGAAAGAAGAATTGAGGTGTGGTGGAAGGCGAGAGGTGGAGACATGGGATCAACATTTGGGACAGCAGATGGAGAGTTTAAAATTTGCAAGTCCAAATGAGATGATCTTTGCTTGAGTAATGGGAAGAGAAAAACCGAGATGATGGTGTAGAACTTACCCATTGACAAGGTTGTTCAACACCGAATGTATAGGCCTCTATTTCTGTTGTCCATTGTGCAAGTTGGGGCAGCATCTTTATCATGAAGTCCAGCTTCTCTTGAGGGCTGAAGTGTCTTGGAAAAGGGCCTCCCCATGGACAAGGAGTCCTATGACCAATTTGAAAGCTCTCATCGAGTGATTTGTTGCTCTGGGTGCACCATCTTTGCCTCCATCTTTTGGATTTTCTCCAACAGACCAGCATCTTGGATCTGATGGTCTTCATTGTATGCATACTCTTGCTCTTGGAAGGCTCCATAGCCAAACTGAGTTTGGCATTCCTGCTCATATGGGTATGCATGCTGATCTTGAATCTGCTCAAAATGTTGATTTGGAGGATTTGTAAAACATGTTGGAGGTGGAATATCTCTTGTTGTTGTTGATGTGAATTCCATGATGGAAATGAAGTCATGATTGCACAACCTCATGGAATGGGAAAGAATGAAAGAGATGGAAAGAAGGATGAAGCGGGAATGGATGGAAAATGGTGCTGACTTGAGAAATGGGTTGTTGATCGGATGGAGTCGCGAGATGTGTTTGCGAAGTGCCTCAAAGGCTGAAATCTTCACGGGAACACACCAACTTGCAAAGATGAAGTGGAAGACCTCTAAGGTCCCACAGGTGCCAAATCAGCTGTTAGTGGTCACACGGTGGCTTAATATTTTCTATTTGATAATGAGACACCTCGAAAGATGAAACTCTGCATGATGTCCCACTCAGGTGTTGTGCAAAATCAGTGCAAAATCACCACCCTGGATGCGAGATCGGGCTTCTAGGTTGATCACTCGGGCATCGGTGTGATTGCACAACATGGAAACCTCTCTCAAGCGTGGGACTTGTGAAAAAAGAGAGGAATCTCAGAGAGAAGGCTGGTTCTGCTCTAAACTACCTGCCACAAGCTATTCCGGTGCGGGCAAGCTAATCTAATCCTAATCTAACAATGCCAAGAGAGAGAGAGAGAGAGAGAGAGAGAAAGGAAAAGAACAAAAGCCTACACTAAAACGGTGATACACCGAGAGAAGGAGAATGTTGGACATCTATCAAAGCGCCATGGGACAAAGAGAGGTGAGCAATGGGAAGGATGGACGAGATGCATCACGAGGCCCAAGGATAGATTTCACACGAGAAAATGTCCCAAAACTCCATGAACACAGCTCAAACCTGCAATGAACATTCAAACATGCACAAATACTGCATGAAGAGAGGCAAGAAGAGAACAAGCAAAAGCGAGCAAGGATGGACGGATGCATCACAAAACACGTTTTGTTGCTCGAGAAGTTTGCAGAGAACATCATTTCAATAGTAAAAGGAAAAAACGCCATTACAGAGCAAGGGAGGAGGTTGAACTCCATTTTCAACCCTAGAGAAGAAAAGAAGGGAGGCGGAGCGAGAAAATATGAACAACCTTTTTTTATCTTTTAAAATGAGCCAAATCGGCTTTTTACTCTGATGCATGGGTCGAGCCGGGGAGACAGAAAACATAGGAAAACGTGTAAGCAGCCCAACCATTGACCAAAACGCATTCTTCATTAAAATCGGTGGTTGAGACATCACTTTTGGCCATGCTGAAGAAGAATGCGACCCATGTGCATTAAAACTAGTTGTTGAAACGTCACTTCTGGCCATGATCACGTGTCAGAGCCGTTTCTCAATTTTCTCTCTCCAGAATGCACCAAAATTTGAGATTGATCCCAGAATCATGTAGAGAATTTCATAAGCTTTCCGTTGATATAAAGAGCGTGCAAATCGAGCTATGGATCGAAAGTTATGGAGTCACGAAGTTTTAGGGCACAAAGCAGGTGAAAACGTGTTTTGAAATCTTTCCGCGCTCTGCCACCTGGATGACACGTGGCACGCATTGATTGGTCACGTGATTCTCTCTCCTCTACCTTTCGGTGGGCTTTCTTTTGAAATTTCCTTGTGGACCCCTTAAACTTGGACACGTGGCATGCATTGATTGGCCGACGGGCAGGGCAGACCTTGGCTTTTAGCTTTTCGGCCAAAACTCATGCCAAATTCTCTAACTCCTTCCCGAGCTCCGCATTCCCTGTTCCATAGGACACGTGTCCTCTTTTGATTGGCTCGGGCTGACCCCTCAAAATTTCCCTTTGACCTTTGGACTCTTTCCCCTGCGACACGTGTCGTGATCGGTTAGTTCTCGGCCCTTTCGGCTCCTTCGCGCCCTTGGCGTCTTTATGTCCGGATGTCCCAAGATTGCTTGGCCAAAAACTTCGATCCGCCCGAAATGGGCTTCCTCGTCCCTCATTTGGCGATGACACGTGGCGTTGTTTGATTGGCTTTCGGCTCCTTGGTGATCGCGTCCGCCGCGTACTTTTGTCCCGGATGTCCCGGTCTGAACTTTCTCTCTTTTGGGTGAGCCGGCCCGCGGTTCGCGTCATCAGGCTTTGGCCCAAATGTCCCAATTGCTTAGGACTTAGTTTGTTCTCATTTTGGCCCGATCCGGCCGGTTCGTGTACTTAATGCGTACTCTTGTCCCCTGGGGGAAAACTGTCCCTCATTCGGCTCATACGGGTTAGTTTGTAATCTTTCTTCCTCTTTCGGCGGATCGGCTTCGCGCCCGAGCGTATGCAAAGCAAGTCCATCCCAGATGTCCCTTTGCTTCACGGGCCGCTGGAGGCTTTTCGGCCGATCCGCGCCTAGATGTCCCAAATGTCCCATTGCCCTAGGACTAGGACTGTCATTTTTATGATTTTCTATCATATTCCATCACCCGAGTGATCCAACCTGCTCTCTTCTCGTTTAAATCCTTGTTTAGGAGGAAGTCCTTGACACTAGCATGAGACACTAGCAATTGAATCTTATTGTTTGAGACCAAGTGTCTGAACTTCTTCAAACTTCTGATGACAACAAGGACATGCTTTTCGATGAAAGAATACTTTATTTCATAATCTTCCAAGGTTTGACTGAAGAATGCTATGGGCTGTTATGAACCTTCTCTATTCAGTTTAAATGTCAAGATAGCTAGCGAGATTGTAATTGATCCTGAGACCAAACGCATACAACATGAAGTCCTTTGAAAATTGCGGGTTGATAAGAGTTGGAGTTTGTGATAGTCCTTTGCATGCTTGATGTTTTTCAAAACACTCTTTGCCTTCTTGCTGTCCATTTGAATGTCGAATCTTCTTCAACATCATTGTTAGAGGCTTCACAAGAGTGGCAAAATTAGGCAAAAATATGTGGACAAAGTTTATCCTTCCTAAGAAGCTTTGGAGAGATTTCTTGTGGTGTGGCAATGGAAGAGTTCGGATGGCTTCAACCCTTTCGGAATCAATTGTTAGCCCTTCCCTAGAGACAATGTGGCCCAACAATTTGCCTTCGTGTGCCAAGAATATACACTTCTTTGGATTCAATGACTCTCTGAACCTTCTACACCCTCGAAATACTTTTACGAGGTGAAAGAGATGGTCTGCTTTGCATTCTTTGAGAAGACAAAGTGATATTATCTAGGTATACTGAGCACTATCTTGTTGATCAAGCCTTTGAACACCATATCCATAGCTCATTTGGAATGTTGCTCGGCATTTAACGGTCCAAATGGCATCTTCTTGTAAGCATCGTGCCCCATTTTGTAGTGAAGGTCATCTTGAATTGATCTTCTTCCTTTACCATTATCTAGTTATAGCCTAAATATCCATTTAGCAATGAAAACCTTTCGAACCAGCTACAACTCTGACCTGCAATATTTGTTCCATTGATGGAAGTGGATAATGATCTTTGAGTGATGCTCTATTTAGATTGCGAAATTCCACACACAATCTTATTTCTCCATTTCTCTTTCTTGTCGGCACCAAGCTTGCAACCCAACTTGAGTGTTTGATGGGGAAGATGATCTATCGGCCTCAATGAGCTTGATTAACTCTTTTCTCATGAGAGGTTCGATATGAGGATTTCTTCAGCCTTTGCTTTTGCACGATAGGCTTGGATTCGGATCTAGCTCAATAGTATGTTGTGCCAACTTTCGGTTGAAACCTCTTAAATCTTTGTAAGTCCAAGCAAAGACATCTCAGGAACTCTTGACAAAACCGACGAAATCAGATTTCTCTTGTGGAGTACTTACTTTACCAATTTGTAATGTTTTTCCTTCTTCAACTAAAATAGGTTCTAAATCTTCACCTTTTACTTGAATGTTTGCTTTCTCCTTCCGGAACTGATCATTCGGGTTGAAGATTGACTCCGGTGTTATGAGGCCTTTTTGTAATTTTTTTAGTTCTCAATTTGCACCACTTGGTCACCATACTGCTGCTCCAGCTTGTCTTGATTCTGGCGGAGAACTCAGCTTCTTCTTGTAGGAAATTAACAATTTGCTGATCATTCTCGAAGACTTGCCAACTTGTGTTGTTATCTAGAACAGCTGGTCTCACAACCACTTTGATATGAGGCTAAGATTTCTCACTTTTGATATTTTCTACAACATCGAGATGCAGCCCCAATTGCTGCCCTGACCTATCATTGGCTTCATTCTTTTTTCTTGGGATGGAATTGATGCTAAAAGCTTCAAAATCTTCAATAAGATCCCATACCCGATTTTTGTAGTTCTTCAACAGATCATTTTTGGCAGCATTTTTCCTTTGACCTGGTTTACGATCAGCTCACTATCACCAAATACTTGTAAATTCTTGATGCCTTTCTTCTTTGCCCAGTGCAATCCATGAATTAAGGCTTCATACTCAGCTTGTGTTGTTTGAGCAAGAAAACTGAAAACGGAAGGCTGAGTAATACTTTTTACCTTACGGTGAAATGAGCATAGCTCCTCCTCCCGCACCTTGTCTACTCCTTGATCCATCAAAGAACAATTGCCATACTTCATTCTCGTCCTTATGATCTGGCTTGGTGATGCTGGGGAGAGGTTGATTCTCTTCATGCAAACAATAAACTCCTAGCTCAGATTCTTCTATTTCTTGATAAGGATCAAAAGCATGCACCTTGCTTGCCCATTCGTCAAGAGTCAAATCTGGGATGCTTCCAACCTTGGTGTCAGCTTCATCAATGCTTGGATAATCTTCTTGATCAAACGTTGAACATTTGGTATTGATTTGGCTTGGAGTGTAAGGCTCAATGTGAAAGTTCATAATAGGTTCAGACTGATTGTGGCTTTGGTTCCATATCTTGTTACAACAACATGTGTGACCAATCGCGAGAAAGATAGCCTCCAATTTTTGTTGTGAAATCTCTTGACAAGCACAATGCAAAGAGTGGTGGTAGATCTATGACTTGACACATCTTGTAACACCATTACATTGGGACATGCATGCGGTGTGAGGCTCAAACCTTTGATTACTCCAACCATTGTCTTTCGCTGTCCCATCTAATTGCACAACACCCTTGGAGATGACTTCATATTGAAGCCCTAGTTGATCGGCTATTTTCTTGGGCATCACCGACCTACTTGCCTGGAATCAATCATGGAATTGTGAACCAATTGGTTTCCAATGATTAATGAGACATAAAAAGGAGGGGGCTTCAACATTTTACCTTGTTGTCCTCCATGATTTCTTTCAAGGCAGGCGGCATTTGTGAGTACCTTCTCTTGCATTTGGACTGTTGACTTGAAGTTGACCAGTCCTTTATGGCAGCTTGTAGCAAATCTTTTGGCACTGGGATGGATAGTGATCCCCACATTGATATGTTTACATTTGTCTTCTTCATCTGATCAATGATGTTGAATGGGGATGAAGCATCCCTCTCTTTGTCCTTGGTACGCACATTCATTCCTTGCACATGGGCAGCAACAACTGATATTTGAGTTGGTTTAGGAGCTGGTTTAGGTGCCCTTGCGTGTTTGGAACTACATTTTGTTTGCCAATAGTTTGTGGAGTGAAAAAGGTCATGAATTACTTAGGGCTAATGGCTATTCTTCACCCAAATTTCTCCTCTTTGACCTTGTGTTGGCTGCAACACTTTGAGAGGGTATTTGATTCATACCACAGAAATCTTCAGCCTGCCAATTGACAAGAGTAGTTTCATTCGAGAGATGTTCCTTGTTGAGGTGCTTCTTGCTTTGTTGATCCACTTCGTGGCTGGACTCTTGCGAACCACCAATGGTTTGCACCATACTGTGACCTCATTTAATGCACCGTTAAAGCACATTGATTGGTTATGTGGTGACTACACGGAAACACCAATCATATTCTTGGGCCATGTTATTTTGTACCGGTACCAAAGCTTTAGAAGCAGATACGACATTGGGGTTATAGGGCTGAAATGGTCTATTAGTGGGAGGCCTTACTTGGCTTTGATTTTGATTTGCAGCCTGATTTGGTGACCTATTTTGTTGGTATGGGGGCCTAGGCACAGTCTTGTGCTTGAGGCGATACGGTCTAGCACTTTGAGCTTGCTGTCTTTTGATAGTAACCAGCTCATTTCCCAAATTTTGCAGCTATTTCATGACCTCTTGGAGTTCATTTGAAGCACTAGAGGATGAAGTAGAAGTCTCATTTGAACTTTGATTTCTAGGGGTGGGAATAGGAGCTAAAGTGGGTGCTTGACTAGTGCTTGAATTTTCTAAGTTTGGATACAAGGGCATCGGAGGCCTAGGAGCCAGTTTACCAGCTTGAATAAGATAGTTTTCAGCTCTAATGGAAATCTTATAAGCAAGCGAGTAAGGTTGTGCTTGAGTCCATAGATTGAATTAACATAGAAATATCGAGAATTCAAAGCTTTAAGGTAATATAGAAAAGCACCTTCGCTGTTTTTTTCGCCACACTGGAATCCTATCCCAAGACCTTTGAAATCTAAATTTGAAGTCAGTCAGCTGCTCGTTGGGGGCTCTCTTGATAGTTGTCAATTGTTCTAGTAGAGACAAATTGTCTCCCTTTTCCCCAAACTGCTCATGGATAACTATGCATAACTGATTCCAATTTGTGATAGAACCAGCTCCAAGGCTCCTAAACCATTGCAATGCCTTCCCTTTGAACAAAGATGCCAGCAATTTGACAGCCACATCCATTTCATTTATCTCATGGATTGCACAGACATTAGCAATGTCTTTGACATGATCACCAGGAGTGGTATGATTTTCTCTAGTGAAAAATGGAATGTTCTTCAATGCTGCAATTGGAACTAGATTTTGTGCATTGAGGGCAAGTGGGCTTCTACCAGTGAAATTGATGAAGGGATTTAGTGGTTGCGCCATTCTGATTGGCCTGAGAACCCTTGTTGATGCGAGAAAAGGTCTACCAAGTGGAGGTGTAGACAAAGTTCTATTAGGTGGAGACGCAGATCTTTGAGCTCTTCTTCCCCTTCTTTCTCTACCTGGAGATAGGTGTAGATAAACAAACAATCCTTCCTCCCTAGTTCTTGACGATATGTATTCTTCTCATAATTTTTTCAGGCTTAGATTGCAGAAACCAATGGATTATGCCTCTTTTGGAGTCGCCAGATGTGTGATTTTAAAGCTCCTTCAAAGCTGGAACTTAAAACAAGTGCACATCAATCTTGTTGCAATGAAAGTAAAGACCTCTAAGGTCCCACCAGTGATGCAGAAGCTGTTATCACCGAATCACACCCTTATGTTTATACAAGTGCATATACTTGAACTTACGGTATGATTGGATAACATGGGTACTATCTCCAAGTTGTGGGACTTGCTACTTGAGATAGACATCCAGAGCATTTGGTTCTTTCTCCTAAACTACTGCCACAATCTACTCTAATGCAGGGAAACTAACTATTCTAATCTAAATTTCCAAGGCACCGGAGAGAGAATGCATAAAATGAAAGCCTACACTAAAGCGGTGATACACCGAGAAAAGGAGGATGTGAGAGTAGTCTCCAAACGTGGGAAATCTGAGGCAAAGTGCATACTAGAAGAGGTGATGACAGTTCTCCATAATCTAGCAAAATGCATTCACAACAATATTCCAAGCATACACAATGATAATGAATCCCTACAAGAACATAATAATAGACACAATATTCTCGTAAATAAGGTTAAAGGGGCAAGAAGAATGCAAGAAAACATAGCGAGGAAGATACATCCACAAACTTGTATTTTATTGCTTCTTTGGTATGCTGCAGTTCAATCTATTACAAGATAAGGGCACGGATCACCATGCAAGGAGTCCTGACAAGGGCCTGCAACACATTGGCTTCACAAAGTAATTTTGGCAGAACTTTGCTACAAAACTACCCTCCTCCTTACAATGGGCCCCACACTCCAATTTATAGAAAAAATGAGAAGGGAAAGAGAAGGGAAAATGGAAATCGCGAAATCTTTCCTTCAACCACTGTAAGAGGCATTAAATGGAGTAAAATGATTATATATTACTTGGAAAAGGCTCCCCATCTTGTCCCATGTGTTTCAATTGAGAGAAAGAATGATGACCATGCCTCTTAATTACACTCCCAACCACCAAATGAAACACTGTTGTGAACCCAGCCATGTTTTCTTAAAAATCTCGATTAATCTCTCATCAAATCTAGAATTTCTTGATTGTTGTGCGTCGGGCTTGGAGCCACGATTCCAATGGTACCAATTTTGTGTGATTTTGTTGAGAAATGCCAAAGTTATGACCTTCGAGTTTTTGTGGCATAGAGGGCGTCGTGCTCGTTCGAGAAAGTCAATTTTATGAAAATCGGAGCTCGGAGTCAAAAGTTATGGCCGTTTGAAGTTTCACGGGTCAAACGTTGACTTTTGTTCTTTGCCTTCAACCGCTTCAGCTTTTCACGTCCCTCGTGTCCCTCGCGTACCTTTGTCTGGCTGTCAGACGAAAATCTCTGCTTCATCCGGTTTAGGCTCCTTGTTCCTATTTACGGCAAAGACATGTGGCGAGATTTCATTCGCTCTCGGCTCTTTTGGCTTTTCGCATCCTCCGCGTACTTTTGGCCTGGATGTTCCAAAGATCACGAAAGTCCTCTGTTCGGCCGAACCAACTGGTTCGCGTCCTCCACACACTTTTGTCCCAACTTTCCGGACTTCACAGGACAAATTTCTCGAACCGCCCAAAATTGACTAACTTGCGCCAAACCGGCTGATCCGCGTCTTTCGCGTACCTTTTTCCCAAATGTCCCAAAGCTGCGTGAAAACAAAACTTGGTGATTTTTTCCGTTTTCAGCGGTTCACCTTTTCACGTCTCGTGCGTCTCGGCGTCCCGGATGCCCCTTTACTCTGCAGGCCTAGCATGACCTTTCGGCCGGTCGCACCCGGATGTCCCTCATGTCCCATTTGCGAGGACTAGGGCTTAAACATTTTTCATGATTTTCTGGCCCAAGCTTGTTTTTCTGTAACTTTTTCACATTTTAAAACTTCTTTGGGTTTTCCTCTTGGACGGGAGAGTTAGAAAGAAGCTTGAGGACCCAGAAACATGATTTTTGCCTTGAATCAATATAATTGCTTGGGACTAAAGAATTTGATGCATGTTATCAAAACTACCTTGAGGGTGAATTTTGGATAACAATACCTAAACCCCAATCCTTTTTGGCTTATAGACTGCTCCCACGCTACTAAATTATATCTGAATCTATCTTGTCCCATGCCATAAGAAGTGTTTTTGAATTTTTTCTATGTTATGCACCACTGCTGCTGGAATGTTGAACATTGACATGATATATATGGGAAGATTCTGAAGAGTGCTTTTAATCAATAAACATTTACCAGCACTTGAGAGGATAGTACCTTTCCATCCAGCTAAATTTTTCTGAAATCTCTTAAGCAAATCATTCCAAACCTCATTAGAAACCTTACTAGTACTCATAGGGAGCCCAAGATATGTAGCTGGGAGGGAGTTGATTTTACACCCAAGAATGAGAGCAATCTTTTTTTGTCTTTCAATAGGAGTATTGAAGAAGTAAATTGAGCTTTTATCAAAGTTAACGATCTAACCTTATGCTTCCTCATATAATCTAAGAATGGTTTTGATAGCCCTAGCTTCAATGATGGAGGCCATAAGTAGAAGAATAGTGTCATCAGCAAACTATTGATGGGAAGAAATTTGACTACCGAAGTGGGTTGGAAGCCTTTTATCATACCATTTTGAATAGCTTTTGAGATAGATCGGCTTAAGCTGTCAACCATTATAATGAATAGCAAGGGGGACAAAGGGTCCCCTTGGCGAATGCCTCTATTGCTAGCAAAAAAACCAATAGGTTCTCCATTGACAACCACAAAAAATCTGGAAGAGGAAATGCAAGCTTGAACAATTTTTCTAAATTTATTTTGAAACCCGAACTTGGAAAGAACCTCATCAATGAATTTCCAGGAGACTCTATCAAAAGCCTTATACATGTCTAACTTGATTGCCATCCCAGCTTTTCTACTTTTATCCATTGAATGAATTGTTTCATGGACCATAATAACTCCGTCCTATATAATTCTTCCTTTTATAAATCCGCTTTGTTGTTGGGAGATAATTTCCATGAGAAGAGGCTGCAATCTAGTGGTTAAAATATTAGTAAAAATTCTATAAACCACATTAACCAGGCTGATTGGTCTAAAATCCTTGAAATATTTTGCATCTAACTTTTTAGGTGCAAGCACAATATGTGTGTTATTTAGCTCCTTTATAAGATTTCCAGTTCTATAGAACTCATTGACAACTTTCAGCAAATCTTCAGAGCAAATATCCCAACATTTTTGGAAGAAATTAGTAGAAAATCCATCAGGGCCCAGGGCCTTGTCACCTTCGAGAGAAAAGACAACTTTTTCAACTCCTCAATGGTGACCGCTTTGGAGAGGCTCTTAAATCTCTCCTCAGGAAGAAAATTTTTAGGAATGGAGTCTAAAAGAAAGGAGGCCACGTGCTCATTATAGGGATTGTTTTTAGAAAGGATATTGTCATAAAATTTGAGGGATTCCGCTTTAACATCCTTAGCATCGTTAGCAATGGCACCATTTCCCTTAAAGACTTCAATAATTATGTTGCAAGCATGATGGTTGAGGGTGGTCATATGAATTTTTTTGTGTTCCTATCACTTGCCTTTAACCAAAGATCTCTAGATTTCATTCTCCAAAAGGTTTCCTCATAGCTATTGATATTATGAAGGTTAGAAAGAAGATTTTTTTCTCTTTGATGATCCTCCAAGGTCATACCCTTCATTGAGACTTCGAGCTCTAACTCTTCCATTTACCACTTAATTTCTTTTTTTTTCTCAAATATATTGCCAAAAACCTCTTTATTCCAAATTCTAACCTTTTGTTTCACATTTTTAAGCTTTTGAAGAAGTCTGAATTGAGCAGTTCTTGTTCCTTCCCAAGACCACCATTCTTTAATTCTATCAAGAATGTCCTCATGCTCAAGCCACATCTTTTCAAATTTGAAGTTACAATGAAAAGGCTTAGACCAATTGAAAAAGATAAGAGCAATAGGGTTGTGATCAGAACCAGTTCTGGGAAGAGAGGAAAGATGAAAATTCTGGTTTAAGATCTAGCTAGTAGAAATGAGAGCTCTATCTAATCTAACTTGAATCAAATTTTCCCCAATTCTTCTATTAGACCAAGTGTATTGATTACCATGGAGTTCAATATCCATAAGATGAGGTTAAGAAAGTCTTCCATGCTGGCGGAGAGAAATCAGAGTTCCCTCCAAATTTCTCCCCAGGGTTTAGAGGAGTGTTAAAATCCCCCATTATCAATGCTTTTTAATCCTTAAAATTATTTCTAAAACAAACTAACTCTTTCCATAAATTCCTTCTCAAGCAAAGAGTGTTAGGAGCATATATATTGGAAAGGATCCAATTAGAGTTGTTCTAAAGACTTACAAAATTTATAGCTAAATGATTCTAAGAGGAGAAAACACATTACCATGAACATGTTTTATGTCCCAAAATACCATTAAGCCTCCGAAGCCCCTTGAGAATCAAGCAAAGAAAGGTAGCATTCTCCCAGAAAGTCTCCTTGCACTCCTCAATAGCTTTTGTTTTCATTTTCATTTCTTGAATTAGAAGGATACTAGGACTCCTAGATCTTCTAAGTTCCTTAAGAATTCTTTGTTTAGGACCTTCATTTAGTCCCCTGACATTCCAAGATATAACCTTCATTTAACAAAGTTTTCGGGAGATAGTTGCTTTAGATGGCTCAAAAGACTTTGAGTGCCATATGCAATTTCTTTTCAGTTTCTTTTTCCTAACATCACTCTTGGATGGCCTACATTTTTATTAATAACTTTGATATTCACACCTCTTTTGGCAGTAGCTCTTGTGATTCTTAAAGTGGAAGCTTCCCAACTTCCTATTTGTTTCTTATTATCACTATAAAGTGAATCCGGTATTTCTTCAACGCGTTTCATTCTTCGCTTTTTATTACTCCAGGACACGTGATGAATCCATCCTTATCACATTCGGGCAGGTTCTTTGTCATTATAGGGGTAATTTCCCCTTCCTCTTTGTCTTTATAAAAAATAATCTGCTGTGTTACAGGGGATTCTCTATTGTATTCAATGTTTATGAGCTCCTCCATTCCTACAAATTCTTTATCCTCATTTAGATCTCTAGTTATGGATTCCAGGAGTTCTTTAGCTTTTCCTTGTCTTGTCTTGTTTGGTTCTTTATACTTCAAAGAGATGTTCTCATTTACCTGTCCTTGATGAGGGAGGGGAGTAATCTTGTCCATCTCTTCTTCATTGGAAATGGTGAAATGAATGTAGACTTTTTCATTTTTTTCATCCACTTCCATATTTAGTTTTACTGGATTTGTATTCTCAAGCATCGTAGTCTGAACTTTTTCTGCTTTCTCCCCAACTTCTTCACCCTTGGCTGCTCATTATTTTTATCCTTTTGAGATCCCTCTTCCTTTCTCAATGAAAGGTTTTTGATCTCCATATTTTTCTATAAATGGGTGGCCTCTTTATTATGGTCTTAAAACCTTTTTTTCTCCCTTTAATTCTCAAATTAGTCTACATGCATCGGTCCTCGATACTTTGATCTTTGTTGTCAATCAAAGATATTTTTAGTATCTTTAGCCTATTTCTAGCTGGATCTAGATCGAAGGTTTATTCGATTTTACTTTTGCTCTCAAGACATTTTCCAGCAAAGTTCCCTAATTTGTGACATTTATGGAATCTTAGCTGAAAATCCTCATAGTCTATTGATTGTTTCCATGTCCCAAATTTTGATAAAAGAATGATATGATCAGGCAGTTCCTTCTCCATTTCAGATGAGACACAGAACCTTGCAAAAGCAAGTCTAGATCTATTTTTTGTAGGCCCATCAAGACCGATTGGAGAACCAATCGATCTAGCAATATGAAGAAGGATTTCATCATCCCAAAGATGAAGGGGTAGTCCTAGGAGTCTACACCAGATGGGGATGGTATGAATATTCTCAGTATTAGGGTCAAATCTGGATACCATTTTTTTAAAAAAGCCCCATATTGCCAATACACCATGGCCACCAAGCAGGACTGAATCCAAATCAACTTGCTTGATTGAATCTGGCTAAGAAAAACCCCTTTTGCCAAAGTGGTAATATTTAAATCTCCTTTTGGCTTCCATCGCCACATGGCCCATTTTCTGATAATATCAACATTGGGTCTGGCTCCCAAAAAATTTCCAATGAGAGCGAGATTAGTTTTCTCAAGAGCTCTATGCAGACAACCATTCAACACTTGTATGTGGGTCACCCCCTCCTTATCTTTTGTACTTTTAAAAGTAGTATTCAGTCCAGATGCGGGGAATGGGGACCCACATTTTTGTCAGGAGGTACCTTAACAATGTCAACCTGGCTCTAGATCTAATGTGAATATCTTTCTTCTATTCTACATCGTAGACGTTTCTTTAGCATCATATTCGCAACATGTTGAAAGGTATTCTGCAGCCAAAGTTGCTGAAACCACACTTTCAAAACCCTCACGTAGTCCTCCATAAGCAACCCTCACGCATTTCTAATATGATTGATCATATTACCTTGCTGCAAATTTGCAAATTTAGTTATTTTTCATAATATTAGTGTGCATGTTTATCTTAAAAGTATTGTTGTTAATCATTACCTTAATAAATCAAGTGTTTAGCCTTAATATTCTACTAAAAAGTATTGGTTTATGCATGCATAATCCATTCTTAAATATTTTTGCATGTACTCAGTCAAATCCATCAACAAGTTTTGTGTATCAGCCCAAATTTAAATTCATTTACAGCCATCTTTTTACCTCTAAACCCAAAAAAATAGTTTAGGATACATCAAGAAGGAAACGGCCTTGATACCAGAGACTCACCTCAACAATAGGTATACCCACATACTTGAGGTATTTCTATTCTATCTATGAAAAGAGAGATCCATTTTCAAGCTTAGGACACCTATAGTCATCTTTGTACAAGGTGCACTTTGGAGAGATAACATCACCAATTTCAATTTTGGTTATAGTCATCTTTTTACCCTCAAAACCCAAAAAATTAGTTTAGGATACATCAATAAGGAACCGACCTTGATACTGAAGACTCACCTCAACAATAGGTATACCCACAAACCTGAGGTGTTTCCATTGTATCTATGAAAGTGAGAGATCAAGCAAGTTGGTAAACCCTAGCTTTCATCTCTCAACCAGGGTGCACTTTCAAGAGATAAAGTTTTTGGCACACTCTGTTGGACACGCATCATATCTGTAGTATATTACAACAAATTACAACATATTTACAACAAAGACATTCACTTTTAGAAAAAGCTACATAAATCTATTCTAAAAATAAAAATATTTATTTGGCGACTCCGTAAGGCTAATTTCAAACCATTTTTGCAGCATGTTTCATGCCTAAAGTGACTACAAGATAATCGGTAAGAGGAATCCCTACTAATTTTATTTCTTTACATCTGAATTGTACAAGAAGAAGAAGAGTTACTAATACCTTACCTTATAATAGGCCCATATTTTTCAATACTCATCCTCTTCCTTCACCATGTATTAATTTTTTTTTCAAATCCCTATTATTCTAATGGCTCTACAACCACCTAGAAATTTTGTGACCTTTACTAATGGAATCCCTTTAGTAATTCAATTCTATCATGATATACCTGCTACTACCCTGAAAGGTTTACCTTCATTTACTAGTGAAAATCATATTACCCCTATAGAGCACATTAAAGATATTACAGCCCTTTGTGTAGTTCATAATATAACTCATGAAGATGTAGCCTTAAGACTCTTAGCTGCATCATTTAAAGGACAAGCTTTGCAATGGTATAGAACTCTACCGATAGGGAGTATAACAACTTAGGATGAGTTAGGGGAGCAATTACTTAAGTAATTTCAAGACAATTCTCACCATCTATCTCTCATAGAACAACTGTCTACAATCAAAAGAGATCCTCATGAATTTATGGCTAGTTTTAACATCATATTTGCTAGAACTTGGGAAATAATTCCAACCAGTGTTAAGCCTCAAGTTGATCATGCATTTCTATATTATCTCAAAGATTTAAATAGTGATATTTCAACCATGATTCAGTTCTATGGGAGGAACTACTCTCCCAACATCTTATGATATTGCCATTAGGGCTGAAAACAACCTTATTCAAGCTGGTAAATTAGCCCCAAGGACTTCAATGCCTCTTATGGAATATTTGACACCTGTTCCACAACCTATTACTATCTTAGATTCTGATGTTACAATTCCATCAGATGATGTATGTAAGGATTTGTAGACTATGGGAAATAAATAAATTGAGAACAAACTAGCTCCTCCTAGTAGGCCTTATGAAGATTCTTACCAAGAAAATAAGAAGAATAAGAAGCCTTTTCAACAAAATCAAAACTATAGAAAGCCATATTGGACAATATAATTTGATCCAAAGTCTCCTAGTTCATCTATCACTCTTGTTCTAGTTAATATGGTTTCAAAAGAGTGGTTTTTACCTTGTAATCAGCCTCATTCAACTGTTAATTGTCCAAATGCATTCTTAAATATAAGCCTTGTTACACAACCTCAATCTAAAGCATTATTTATGCCTAAAATGGAGGGTGGGAATCAAGATGCTCAGAGTCAAAAATAACCTAAACAAAATTTAGTCATATTTGGAGAGGAAGACTTTATTGCAATTACAACTAGGTCTCAAGAAAAGGCTCAAGATAAAGAAAAACAACAAAATAGACTTGTTTCACCTATGGTAAGCGATAAATCAAAAGAACAGGTCAAGAAACAATGAACAAATTTGCTATTCCTTCAAAAAAATCAAGAAATTCAGCTCCTAAAGAGAATAAAAATAATTACAACTTGATCCTAGAATATTATTCATTCCTACGATATCAAAAGCTATGAAGCAGAGTCGGTTTTGCTAAAGATTATGCTAAAGCGTAGTATATTTTTCAAATACTATTGCTTCTTTTTTATTATTGTTGAGTTAATGAAAAATAACAATATTAATATTTCATTATGGGATGCTTTGAGTATTCTAGGATAGTAGGAGCTACTTTCTCATGAGCTTGTTAAGTTATAGATTTCTTCAAAACCAACAGAAAGGAAGCTCGAGAAAGAAGACATGGTTCTTGGTAAAATGGAGCAAGATCACACGAAGGAAGTTAAGTGGATGGTACAAAAGGTTTTAAATTCTCATGGTATTAAAAAACCACCACCCTTTTATCTGTATTTGATTATTGTAGATGATTTATTTAGAACTTCATGGTTGATAGTGGTGCAAGTAGAATAGTAATGCCTAAAGCAATTGAGAAAAATTAGTCCCGTAATATAAACCTATAGAGAAAACTATGTTGTAGATAGGAAGAACAAATAACACAGTTGGCAACATTAGAGATTTGGAGGTAACTTTACAACATAAAATCAACACGTGACCTTCTTCACACCCAACCTCCCGAGGTCATGCCGAGACAGTCGGTGTGGAATGAAAATGGAAATGATAGTGATGGTGATGGTCAAGCTAATTGGGAAATCTAATGTCTTGATGTAAAATCTTGGGATATATGAATCTAAGGGAATAATTCTCTCCTAACCTAAAGGGGTGTGATGGTATGGTTTGATATGATAGCTACTTGAAGACTGTAATCGATGTCCAATTCTACCAAGATTCTATTGATTGGTTGTGGAAAACATGGAAAGTAACCTAGAGGTGCCTCATATGGGTTTCCAGACAAGGTCATGGAATAAAAGATGAGAGGCATAGTTAAGTTATAGGGACTATGAATAATTATCTAGTCTATTCTAGTAAGTTTTATCCTGATCAGATAATATGTTCAACAATGAAAGTTGTGTAATGATATCTAATGGAAGTGGTGAAGATATGAATACTAATGTGCATAAGCTAGTGTCAATATATAGTTAATTAGTAGGATCATTGGGTTGTGCGACTTTGGATCATAACCAAAGACCCGTTGAGGTTGAGGCCCTTGTATGGTCATGCATGCAATAAAAACCTACTACCAAGAAAAGTCAAAAATATTAGGCTTGATTGGCGGCGATGTTTAGTGTCTCTAATTGTTCTATCTTCTCACTTATGTTACGAGGTGTGAGTAATATTGTTAAACGTAAACTTGTTTCAATGTCAGTTATTAACTCTATCCCATTGGGTTGTGGGACTAAAGGATCACACTTGTACGTATTTTCTTATTTAGGACCGTTGATGGTCATGCAAGATAAATTGATTTTCTCTCAGTAAATAAACTATTTATTAAGGGAAATATAATATATGTTTTTAATGTTTTCTTAGTATATAAAAAAGCAATAAACCAAGCTAATCTATGGAAAATAAATATTTTTGTTCTTTTCTAACTTTTCAAACAATACATGTAATCTAATAAAAAAACTAAATACAAAAATTAACTAGATGTAGCTAACTTTTTATGCGAGATGTGTGAATCCAAATCTAAGATCTATTCTAACTCAATCAAAATCCTTTCTACCCAACCTCGGAATCGAAGAACAAATAATAACCTTGACAAAGCTATTAATGTCCACATCTTCCATGACAATGTTAAAGAGAAAACTTCCTACTGATTTGATCTACTTGCAATTATCTAAATAATTGAAATGAATTGATTTTCTACTCTATTTGACATGTGAGTGAAAATTTGATACGAAAAAGAAAAAATACACAACTCCAACCTAGAAGAGCAATAGCTTTGGAAAATCAGCAAGATCGAGTATCTTTCCCCTTAGTTATTTCCTTTCTTAGTGTTTTTGTATGAGTCCAAGGGATTGGGAATGAAAATAAAAACAACAAGAGGATGGCACTTGAGAAATGGAAGCTTGGAACCAATCTAGATGCATGCAAGTATGTGATAGATAGAGAAAGAAATCTAAGCTTGGCTATGAAATTTCTAGGAATACCTTTAGCAAAACAAAACAAGATACACCAATTTCTTTGAAAGGTCTTTTGCTTGAATACAAGCATGGAATATATAGGAATGTAGGATTTTGAGGTTACTTCATGCATAAGGAAAGAAGAGGTAGTTCCAACCAATTAAATTATATTTAAAATAGAAGGAGCAAGGAGAACCAAGTAAACAAATCTATTTTTAGCTAATTTGGCTCATGGATGCGTTGAAAAGTAAAATTAAGTGAATCTTCACATGCAAAAATGCGCATGAAGATTCTTGAAAAAGTGGTCGGGACCGCTGCCCTTCTTAGGTGGAAGTTCGATACTTAAAGACCAAACGGGAGCGCAGAAAGAAGTGTGGAGCTAGAAAAATGCATGGAAAGGTTAAGTTAAGCTACAAATATAAGGTTATCTAGGCTCAAAACCTTCTTGAAAGGAATATACATCATTGGTGATTTTTGTAACCGTTTTCCTAACAATGTAGCACATGTAATTTTAGGTGTGTACATATTTCCCTATTGGAGAAGCTTATTAGCCATGAAGAGGCATAAACATTAAGTCCAAGTGTGGCATTCCCAAAATGGGGAGTTAGAAGCTATACACGACACACTGTGTGCCAAAAAACATCACTATCCAAATTCCCATTACCGTAAAAGGAAGAAAAGACTCAAGTGTAGATAGATAAAATATCAAAAATAAACACTAAATTAATACGACAAGAGGACCTACCATTTTGCAAGGATGTAGAAGTATACCTACACAATGCTTTGGCCCTCAAACTCAAACACTCAAAATGAGGTTAGAAATATCATATCTATTAAAACAAACTCATTTTTGATTTATTTGTGCATTGTTGATTTGGTTGATTTGGTTGACTTGGAGCTCTGGATTCACAATGACCAGTCTTGATGAAAGTACAACCGATATGTTCATTATGAGATCATGATCATTCCTCTTAGTGGGATATCGACCAAGTGCACTCTCAGTTAGTTATTTCCTCTCTTTGTGCCCTAGAAGTTAAAATGTTGAAAATTTCATCAAGGGGGAACATTTTAAAAAATTGTTGTCTTGAATGAGTCTTTAAGTGGGAGCCAATAGGGCATGCTTTTATTTAATTGGAAATGGTCAATTTTTTCATTTCGACCATTTTTAGGTTTAAAGGTGCGTTTTGAAAATCGGTCTAGAATCGCCACCCAAGGAAGGGTAGCGATCACGAGACCACCGCCAAGCTAGGTGGAGATCTTGGAACCACCGCCACCACTGACTAGGTGACGGTTCTAAACAGGATGTCAAAAATTTCTCAAAATTTGGAATTATTGAGAGTTTTGATGTTTTACTATGTTTTTTATGAGCTTATCATGTGATTCACATTACCAACTTGCTATTTTCACTTTTTTTTTGTGAATGTAGAAGAGTACATTCACTGGAGCTAGGAGAGAGAGTGTGATTGGATCCCCGAGATCTTGGATCAGTTGACGCAGGATGATATGGACCTACTTGGTGGGCAAGCATCGTGTCAGATAAATCTGGTGCCCCATGTTACTCCTACTAGTCACATTCTATGTGACTTGTTCTCTATTGGGATATAGAAGCGAAACACCTTCTAGTTTCCAGTGTTAGGGATGAGTGGACTATCACCTTGTAGGATGTATTCCACATCCTCGGGATCCCAGTTCTCGGGAGATGATTGAATTTCAGGACAACTAGGTCTAGGTAAATGGTGGCACAATGGGCCACTTATATGGGACATGTTGTCCTCTCATCGGGCTTGAAGAAGGGGTGAGGTTCCACTCTATTGCCACTACTCTTATTCCTATTCTTCAGAGGGACATCATGGGTATCTTGTCCTTGAGAATGGTTTGGGACAAGGGAGGAGATACATTTCTATATTATTGGTCCCTTATTATTACACAAATTGACTGTCATGTCCAGAAGTATGGCTGGGGTGTCGATATTCTTGGGACCACATACCATGAATTATACATGGTGGTCCATTACGGGGTAGTCTTTGAGCCACTCCACTCTTTTCATGAGTTTGGTGTATGAGGATATCACCCCTACAACGAGGACATCCCAAAGGCTAGATCTAGGCCCCGTTCGGGCATCTAGCTAGATAGGGATATCGCACTCAAATACCGCATCAACCGGTGGCTTCTCTTACCGCTATGGATCTATGATTTCCACACCCTACCTAGATATGGAATGGTTATGGGGTGAGAAGGTTACGATATTAGTGGCATGTTCCTCAATTATTCAGCTGGTTGACATGGAAGGGAGGTTGGAGATCCACCCATTTGATTGGGTGCCTTAGCAGCTTTTTCCTTGCATATGTTGACATGATTCCTCCAGTAGTCCCTATCTATAGATTGTTCGGGGAGGCTCAGAGGGGTCCAAGAGGGGATCTTGGATGGACCTGGTGACTCTAGTGTGCTATTGTTTGTCAAACATTTGGTTCGGGATCACAGTAAGCCGGTGCTCCTCAATCACCATTACTTAGGATCACAACTACCCCTACTCACGGTGGAGATGAGGATGATTCGGTTGGATTGGAATATGACTTTGAGGAGTATGCAGGAAATGACATGGAGGGAGAGTCTTCGAGAGAGAGGCTGGGGTTGAGTATGAGGAGGTATCATAGGGGGAGGAGAGTGAACCTAAGTGACATGACACCTGGTCAAGAGATTCTCGATCTTGCACAGGAGGAGGTGAGTGTGGAGAGGGAGACACTTTGCTCTCGAGAGGAGACAATTATTCACTTTGGAGAGGTGGAGAAATAAAATCCACAAAATTTAATGAGGGTGATAAATTATTGTTTCTTTGATTGTTGCCATTATTGTTATTGTTATTTTTAATGTTTGTTCTAGTAGGATTAAAAAAATTAGGCTTTTGGGATGGTAGTCACACCATCATTCGTGACTCCATGATTCTTGTTAAGGATTCTTTGTCCTTGATTATTATTTGTGGTGTTGGGATAGCCAGGATTGTTTTGACTATGAGTGACTAACTTCCCATTTACACCATAAGTTTCGACCTTTGTTAATAGCCGTTTGGTCAATTTGGAGAGCACCTTCCAAAGTACCTCTTCATAGCTCATGAGTGGGAACTTTTGAACCTCTTCCTTTGTTTCTCTATTAAGAGAGTGGAGGAAAACATAAAAAAATTATGTTTGATTCATGTTTGGGGCACTTTCGGAGGACTAGATAACATATCGCCACCTACGAATGAAGTGAGTTACTGAGACTCATTATGCTCTTGGTTAATATGTAGGAATTATCTTATCCCAGTTCTTAATAACTTATTCATATCAAAATCCTTGATGAACTATGACATGAGTTGTTTAAAAGAGTGTATCGAGGCCTCCGGTATTCTGTAATACTAGTTGAGAGTGATGCCTTCTAACGTCTTAGGGAAGAGTTTTACAAAACTACATCTCATGCGAGTAACTCTTGAATGGATGTCACATAGATTTGATATGAGCATTTGGATCTCCTTCCCCTTTAAACTTTGGAAGATGGGCAATGTCCTTGGGAGCATGACTGTCCAAATGGAAAATTCTAGAGCTCCTTTAGTTACTCACAAGTAGGTTCCCATTGCATAGGTTTCAACCATCGAAGGTCCTTATTGAGGATGTAAAGATTACATTGGCTATTTAAATGGCATGGCATAAGCATTTATTGGGGCATATGACATTCCTTGTGGATAACCATAAGGACCCAAATAGGTGTATGTATCTCCTTGTGGTGTTTTAGACTACACGTGCATATAAGGTGGGGTACCGTTCTTATATGGGGCTGAAAGCACAAAGTCAAGGAATGTTGCATTTCAAGCTAGTATAACATTTGACAATGTAATCGACCGTAGTGCATGTTGTTTGTATCCATATGTGGCATAAGGAGGAATACCCAAGGTACCCATCCTAGTTAATAAGTCCCCAGGGTTTGGAGTGCCCATATAATTTGGAGGATTTTGAGCCATGGGTATTTTTTCGTAGTTCAGTGGATATTGAGGATGCCTTGATTTCCCTTCATATGAGTTTTGAGTATTCTAGGTGAGCTCAACTTGTTTGAAATTATCCACTAATGCAGAGATAACATCTCCTATTGGTGAGGCAATGTTTTGTTTTAGAGCTTGTGATTTTGGAGGCTACTTGGGAGTGTCGTATCCCGATATAAATTTCTCACTGCATTGCCACCCCTCATTGGTAATGTTTTCATTTGTGGAATGGGTAGTATTATTGATTTGGAGGAGGACTTCATTTTTTTCTTTGCAACCTTTGTCATAGGCTTGGTCCATGTCCTAGAAGCGTTGTTCACTCTTAACATATCATGGTAAATATTCTTTGTCTAGATTGGGAGTTGGTCCAATTGCATACTAATGAATTGTTGAAACAACACCCTAGGAGATGAACCAACCTCCCCTGTGAGAGTCATATTATTAGAACTTGACTGTTCATGGGGGTAAGTTTTCTTGAATTGATCAAGATCCTCAATAAATGCAGTGGAAAAACATTGACCATGTGAAGGAGAATGTTGTGAGTGTTTTGTTGATGGTGAATCATAGCACCCCTAAATGTCTGTAACTCGATGGGTTGAGACTCTTAGTGCGATTGCATAACATGGAGCTTTTCCCAAGTGTGGGACCTTGTGAATTGGGAAAGCTCTCCAGATGAAGGCCGGTTCCTATTCCTCTATTCAGATGCACACATAAAAATGTAGAGGGTTTACTCAAAACCTAATCTAACTTTCCAAGGAGATAGGGTAAGAAGATGTATAAAAATAAACCTAAACTAACAAAGGTGATGCACCGAGGAATGAAGAAACACCTGTCTTGCCAATAAACACAAACCATTAAAATGTAATGTAAGGTCATGCACAAATAACTAGATTTGCAGTAAAAGATCAAGAGGATGTAAATGAACATAAAGAGGGTTGAGAATCATCCACACACATGCATTATTTGCTCCAAAGATTGATCAATACACTGCAAAATGCCAAGAGGCAAAAGTTTCATTACGAGTTTTAGATGGGAGGTTTGAACTCCACAAATTCACCTACCAAAGAGAAGAAGGGAGGGAAAACAAGAATGTCCAACCTTTAGAAAGAATCCCCTTCTTACAATTTATAAGAAGAATGAGAGAGGAAGAGAGAGGAATTCTAGGTCTACCCCAACCACCTCTAGGTTGCATTTAATTCATCTCATTATGGTGGTAGGTGAGAACCCTAGCAAACCCAAAATATGGTGAAGTCGTATTTTGCATTTTTGAAGAACTTGTTCTTACCTAAGCAAGCTTTCGAAAAGTCCAACCTTGCATGAATCTGAGCTCCCTGTGAAAGGTTATGGCCATTTGAATATCTACGTCGTGGTTTGCCTTGTCAGTTGGGGTGTCAACACTCAAAATGTTGCGCCTCTGAAGATGTACCTCGGAGCATCCATCCTCATCTCATCATACTCTTACATGTGCCATAGGTGCTGAAAATTCCATGTAGACACTTTCTACTATGCACCTCCAACTTGCGCCAAGGTGCAACTTTTTACATGTCGACACCTTCTCTTATGCGCCCCCAACTTGTGCCACGGCGTAACTTTTTACATGTCGACACCTTCTACTATGCACCCCTAACTTGCATGGCGTGACTTTCTTCTTGTTGACACCTTGATGTGCACCCCAACTGTGCATGGGGTACAAATTTTTGCATGTCGACACCTTTCGATGTGCGCCCCAACTTTGGGCGGGCGCAACTTTTACATGTCGACAACAAGTGCACCCCTAACTGTGCCAGGGCGTGAATTTTTACATGTCGACACCTTCGATGTGCGTCCCTAACCTATGCTAAGGGCGGTTGGTGATTAATAAATGTTGGGTTTTCGACCATGCAATGCACTTTCAAAACCCAAAATGAAGGATTTCAATTTTTTTATTTCCATATTCTTAACTCGTCTATATTACAGGGAAGGAGATATATACAACATGTTTTTTTTTATCTTCCCATGTCGAAAGTGAGGGGAACTATTTTTGTCCACCTCTTGGGTAGCTATATATGTCCTAACCGAGAATGGGCTGACCATATTCATAGAACCACGACATGTTTGGGGTATGAAAAATACACGTTGAATAAAGAGGAAAGGAAAGTGTAACGGAAAATGGAAATGCTTAGAGACTAGCTCTTCACGTTGGGTTCACCAATTTTGTATGACATAAAATCAACACGTGACCTTCTTTGCACCCGACCTCCCGAGGTCGTGCTTGAGATATTTGGTGTGGAATTGAAATGAAAATTATAGTGATGATGATGGTCAAGATAATTAGGAAATCTAATGTCTTCAATGCGCAATATTGGGATCTACGAATCTAAGGAAAATAATGCTCTCCTAACCTAAAGGGGTGTGATGGTACGGTCTGATATGATAGCTACATGAAGACTCCAATTGATGTCTGATTGTCTTTGAGATATTATTGATTGGTTTTGGAACACGTGGAAAGTAACCTACATGTACCTCATATGTATTTCCAAACAATTTCATCGGAGAAAAGGTGAGATGCGTAGTGAAGCTGTCGGGACTATGGGCAATTCTCTGGTCTAGTCCGGTAAGTCTTAGCTTGATCGAGTTCTATGTTCAACAATGAAAGATGTGTAACATTATTTGGTGGAAGCATTGAAGATATGAATACTAATGTGTGTAATATAGTGTCAATATCTAATTGATTAGCATGCCCATTGGGTTGTGGGACCTGTGGATCACATGACCAAAGACTCATTGAGGTTGATGCCCTTGTATGGTCATGCATGCAATAAAACCCTATTATAAGAGTAGTACAAAAATCATAGGCTTGGTTGCAGGTGATGTTTAGTGTCTCTAAGCTGTTCTATTTTCTCAAAGCATATGTTGCAAGTGTGTGTAATCTTGTTAAATGGAAGATTGTGTCAATGTCGGTTATTAAGTCGGCCCATTGGGTTTTAGGACCAAAGGATCACAATTGTATGTCTTTTCTTGTTGTGAACCATTAATGGTCATGCAAGATGAATTAATTTTATTTCAGGAAATAAAGTATCTATCAATGGAAATCTAATCTATGTTTTTTTGTTTTCTCGGTATATCAAAACAAAGAAATAAAATAAGCTAATCTATTGAAAGTAAATATTTTTCTTCTTTTCTACCTTTTAGACAATGCATGTAATCTAATAAACAAAGTAAATAAAAACAATTATCTAGATGTAGGTAAATATTTATGCATATGTGTTAATCCAAATCTAAGATCTATTCTAACTCAATCAAAATCCTTTCAACCCTACCTCGAAGTGAAGAAAAATCATAACCTTGACTGAGCTATTATTCTCCACATCTTCCCTGGAATTGTTAAAGAGAAAAATTCCTCTTGATTTCATCTACTTGCAATTATCTAACTAATTGAAATGAATTGTTTTTCTACTCTATTTGATATGTGATTGAAAATTTGATAAGATATAGAAACAAATACTCAACTCAACCTTGAAGAGCAAGAGCTTTGGCAAATCCAAAGTAGTATCAGTATCTGTCCCCTCGGTTATTTCCTTTCTTTGAGTGTTCATATGAGTCCAAGGATTGGGAATGCAAAGAATAAAAACAAGAGGATGGCACTTGAGAAATGGTGGCTTGGAAGCAATATAGATTCATGCAAGTGGAAGAGAGACAATGCAAGAGATCTAAGCTTGGTTATGCAATATCTAGCAAGACTTTGACAACAAAACAAAACAAGATACACCAATTTCTATGACATGCCTTTTGCTTGAATACACACATGGAATATATAGGAATGGAGGCTAGGAGGTTACTTCATGCACAAGGCAATAAGAGGTAGTTCCAACAAATTAAATCATATTTAAAATAGAAGGAGCAAAGAGAACCAAGCCTCCATACTAAGGTAGTTCCTATCCGAGTTATCCTCATACCAAGGATTTGTCTGGTAGCCCCCAAATCCTTCATATCAAAGGATTCACTTAGCTGTTTCTTGAGTAATTTTATTTCCTGCATGTTTTTACTTGCAACCAGCATGTCATCAACATACAAACACAGGATAATATAACTTCCATCTTCAAATTTCTTTGTGTACACGCAATGGTCAGAATGACATCTGATATAACCTTGCTCCATCATGAAGCTATCAAACTTCTTATACCATTGACGTGGAGCTTGTTTCAGGCCATACAAGCTCTTCTTCAGTTTGCACACCATCTCCTCTTTACCTTTGACTTCATATCCTTTTGGCTACTGCATATATAGCTCCTCCTCCAAATCACCATGGAGAAATACAGTCTTTACATCTAACTATTCTAAGAACAGTTCTAATAGAAGTCATTTTTACTACAAGAGAAAAAATCTCATCAAAATCTATACCTTGTTTCTATGCAAACCCCTTGACCACCAACCGGGACTTATATCTTTTCTTTCCTCCTTCTTCGTCTTTAACTCTGTACACCCACTTGTTCTGCAATGCTCTTTTGCCTTCCGGTAGCTTCACCAAATCCCAAGTCTTGTTTTCCATGAGAGACTTATGCTCCTCATCCGTGGCTTGCTCCCACTTCTTCTTGGCATCTACTGCATTGCTTCAACAAAGCTCTCTAGCTCTCCACTATCGGTGAGTAATAAATAATAAAAAGAACGAGAAAAAAATTTCATGTTCTTTTCTTACCCTAGAAGACCTCCTTCTTTGTAGGAGTTTGGGGTTCTGTTGAGTAGGTTCCTAAACTAATTCATGGGTCACTTTCCCATACGGAAGATCCTCTACCACTTTGCATATTCTTTCTTGGATTCTTCCATGTTTTCTTGCAACTGCTTTCTTATACATGACTTTCTCATTAAAGACCACATCCCTAGACCGAATGATTTTCTTTTCTTTAATACTCCAACATTTAAATCCAAATTCATCACAACCGTAACCAATAAAAGTGCATTTTTTCGATTTAGCCTCTAGCTTGCTCTTATCATCCTTGTCAATATGAAAAACACCTCACATCCAAAGACTCTAAGAAATGAGTAATCAACTTTCTTACCATACCAAGCCTCCTCAATTATGCCTCCATCAAGGCACTTGATGGTCCTCTATTTATCAAGTACAGTTGTGCTCACCGCTTACGCCCAAAAATAAAGAAGCGATCTGCATGTATCCTCATGCTCCTAGCATGTTCCATAATTGTTTTGTTCATCCTTTCGACACCCCATTCACGCTACGGGGTTCCCTGAAACCAAATCTTTTCCTATGGATTCCATTCTTAGAACAATAATCATCAAATTCATTCTTTGTAATACTCCCCTCCATTATCGACTTGACACATTTTAACTTAAGGCATGTTTCATTCTCTACCAAGGCTTTCCATTTAACAAAATTATCAAATACATCAGATTTGTTTCTAATATAATAAACCCAAACTTTCCTTTTGCATAATCAATAAAAGTAACATAATAACTTGAACCCCCAAGAGATGATACGAGCCAACTCCCACACATCGAATGTACCATCTCTAACTTACTCTCTTTCTTCGTAGGTCCAACCTTGAGAAACCTTACTCGCCTTTGTTTCCCATTTATGTAGTTCTCACATAAATCCAAACCTATTTTTATATCCAAGAAACTTCTTCTTTATGATGTCCATGCCCTTATGGCTCATATGACCAAGCCTATAGTGCCATAATGTTGTATATGCATCTGAAGCCACAAGATTACAATCATTAGTACTATCAGTGGTTAAATACAAGGTTCCAACCTTCTTACCTCTTGCCACCACAAGAGCACCCTTGGTGACCTTCCAAGAGTCAGCTGTAAATATCTCAGTACAACCATCACTTCCCAATTGCCCCCGTGATATCAAATTTCTCCTTAATGTAGGCACATGTCGACATCCTACAATAGCCATGTATTCCCATTCGCATCTTAACACTGAATAAAACATTTTCCAACTATCGCAAGGCTCATCATTACCAAGAAAAACATGACCAAAATCCCCTTGAACATAATCAACAAAATAATGCCTATGTGGAGTAGCATGAAAAGAAGCCCTAAATCTAAAACCCAAGATTCATTAATATTATGCAAAAAGAAAGAATCAAAGCATCTGACATACATTACAAGATGCCACATTTGCCTCCTTATTTTCTTCTGTTGTTTCTTCTTGTCTCGAAGCTCCCAACAACCCTTCTTTACATGCCAAGACTTTCCACGGTTCAACATACAATCTTGCTCTTGTATTTTGACCTTGCACGATCTTTCGATTTTCCACAGTTTCCTCTATTCTTGTCTCCCTCTAGTTTCCACTTGTCAAAGCATTCCCTAAAGTAGAAGATTCTCCAGAGATTTTTCTTCACATTTCGTCACTTAGAATCACCCTTACAACATCCTCAAACTTCAAGTTCGAGTTAGTTTGGACCGAGTTGTTTCTTTGCCACTACCAAGCTATTCAAACTTTTAGGGTAAAAACACATGAGAATTAATAAAGCCCTAACTTCGTCATCAAATTCTATTGTAACCAAAGCTAGCATATTCAAAACCATATTGAAATCATTTAAATGATCTACTACTAAACTATTCTCAGACATCTTCATATTAAGCAACTTTTTCATTAAAAATATCTTGTTAGAGGTAGAGGGTTTTTCATATAATTTCCCTAATGCATCCATCAGATATTTTGTAGTCTTTTCCTTTGAAACATTAAATAATCTGAAGATGTAAGACACAGAATAGGTCATTCCAAGTGCCTTTCGATCCAATAAATCTCATTCCACATCTGTCATACTCGAGGTTTTTTTCACCTTCTCGGACAACGGAGTATAAAGATCGTTACGATAAAGGTAATCTTCCATCTGTATCTTCCAAAGACTGAAATTTTTCCCATTGAATTTATCAACCCTAGATCTTCCATCATTTACCATAGCTCCCACTCAAGATAAAACTTTTCATGTGATTCAACACTTCAACAAACCAAACCAGCTCGATAGCAAATTTTAGGAAATAAGAGACAAAATATGCGGGATAATGCCTTCTGAGAATCGCAATAAGAGAAACTAATATAGAAAATATTATAGATCTAAAATAAAAGTGCAGAATAAATAACACAACATAGAGAAACAAGATTTAATGTGGTTCACCCAATTTGGGCTACATCCACCAAGAATCACTTACTCGAGATTTTATTACAAGCCTCCACTCTCTCAATACAATACCCAGATCCGTTTGGAGTTATGCTCAACAAACTCTATATAATTCACACCCAAATTCAAAACACATCTATAGTACATTTCCTTGTTTTTCTATCATATGCATAAGACCATATAAATAGACAACTACTTAAGAAGTTTGATACAAAACCATGGGTATCAAAACAATGGGTACCAAAAAGAAAAAACCATGGGCCCAAAAACAACCCATAACGATTACCCATTACCCATGGGTTAATAAACCACCCATGGAAATTTTCTTTGGGGGCTTCACCCCGATCCCCGATCCATCAGGGGGCTTTCACCCCGAACCCCTCTAGACCGCTATAAAAATACCCAAGTGTAACACATAGAAGGTTTACTGGACTTTAATATGAAAATAGGTTCCACAAACATAACACTTGAAATATTGTATTAAATGGTAAATTATTTTAAGTTTTTATGGCATGCACTAGATTTTCTAGTTGTTCTTTTAGATGAAATAAGAAAGGGTGATGATAATATCCACATGGGTATCAAGAAGAACTGAATTCAAAACTCTTGTTTTTGAGATTGCTAAATTGTGCATTAACAAAGTTTAACAATATAACAATTTTATTTCTTGAGTCAAGATTTTATTTTATTTAATATTGAGGCCATATGAGTAACTATTCATGTGAATAGAAGTCTATTACACACATTCTTGGGTATTTATCTTATGATGCTCCTAAACATATTGAAAAAATAGTTCATATTTGTATTGTATTATGTATTCTTCTTGAAGTAGCTTTTAAGAATATGGTAGAAGTAAAGTATGTTTACATGTAAGGAATAGACTATGGAAATTTGGAATCAAGTGTATATGAGTGTGTTCAATGAGAAACATGTGGAAATAATGATACCTTTCCTCAATTATGGATCAAACTATGTAAAGCTGAGATCAAGGGTTTCATCATGCCACGACTCATATGTATGCAACTGATATTTAATTATGAATTAGAATATTCTCAATAAAATAAAAATATTCTAGCTCATATATTGAGGGAATCTATAAAAATTATAATGACCAAGATTGAGTTTTTAAATATAATAAATTTGCATGTTATAAGCTTTTGAGTCTCTCGAGCTAGTATATAAAACTCTGCGGGGTCTTGGAATTGATGCCTTAGATATTTTATTTTTTTGTCTAAAATCTGAAATATCTCACCGATACATATTATATTTACATATTCTCAAATAAATGTTAGTTTCCATTGGTGAATTTTGATATTTCTTTACCAATCCTGTAAAAATTGTATGTATACTATGAGAAGGCCTAGTTGTGAGGGTGATTTAACAAAACAACTAGGGTTTTTCTCGAGTTAGAATGTAAAAGTTGGAAAACATAAAGAAACAATTAAAGGGTTCTCAAAAACCTATTAATTTTATCTTGATACCCCTGAAAAGTGAGCTTTTTTGTGACAGTTTTGTAGGATGACGGAATTGAGGGTTTAGTGTCCAAAGTATACAAAGTGAAATAATGAGAGTAGAAGGAAAATTATGACTCATGATTTTATGAGAATTATATGCATGATAAAATAAAACTAATGCATAATTGAAAACCCTCCATTGCATTCTTAGAACTCTAGTAGCATAGTTGGAGCAAGCTTCATTATCTTAAGGTTTTGAGAGACAATTTTTGAAAAGAGACCAACAAAGAGTTTGCAAAAGCAGGAAGTCTTGCATTTTTGTGAGCATGTCTAGAGAGTTAAAATATAAATATTTGAAGTGATAGTACTTTTGGATATAAATACAGCCTTGGTTGCACTAGTGGAGAAACAAATTTGGATTGAGAACCATATAGGGCATTATAGAAGTCAAATTGGTGAACATTGATACTTGAGACATTTTGAGATGAATTTTTAGGTGGACATGATTTTTTTGGGGTGTTATATCATGTCATAGGAGTTAGACATTATTTAATAAGAAAACTGAGTCCAAAAATACAAATTGAATGAAGGACTAGTGTAAGAATTCATAAGCAAGTGAAAGGAACATGAGGTTTTATGATCACTTCGTGTATGTTGAAAACTTTGGAGCATAAAAAGGACTAGGTGTGAGGAAGATATTACAACGATTGGTGGATTAGAAGTCATACTAGGTTATAATATCACCATTGGTAAGAAACAAGCCATTTTTGGACTAATCCATAATAATTTTGAAGAGTATAATTGAAAATAACTATTAAAGCCTTAATTTGGAATGAGTTATGCATGTTTACACAATTATAATACATCATCTTGGATAAAATGCATCAACAATGTAATGTGGATTCTTTTGTTTGCTTGATGAGTTAGTTTTATCTTGTTGTATGGTATGCATATGATGTATGTGGGTACTCCCAAGGTGTTATCACTGCATGAATGGTGTTGAAGTAACATTCCCTTAGTTTTGAGGTGACGAGAATCAATGTGTCTATGATGATGAAGTGACCGGTCCACACTTGGATACTTGGTACTCAGTCCTCCTATGGTGGAGTGACACTTATGAAATTAAGTCCTCCTAATGAGGGAATTATTTGGCTCTTTTATATAATTCCTATGATCAGTAAATTTCCATTTAGATATGAATTTATAATGCGAGGATGCTTTGTATAGTTATATCATAGTGAGTTTAATGCATTTTCCTTTTTTTTTCTTATAACTGGCGATTCATTGTATAAACTTCCTTCTAACTATATTTATGAGGAAATGTGATGATGTGTGTAGGGAAATGATGAATGTTTATTGCTGATGTAATTAAGAAGTCTGAGTTTGGAGCTGGAATGCGGGAGCGGAAGAATTTTTCCACCCATCGACCTATAAGTATGGGACTTGTTTCTAACAGTCCCATAGGAATTTATGAGTCTTGGTTAATGTTGATTAGTGGGAGATGTTAGTGCTGCCTATTATGGAGAATTTTGTAACTATTTGTGTCTATATAAAGACACCTTCTTAAGAACATTGTAGTAGTGATTATTTTGGAGATACTCTATAATACATTGCTTGTGCTATTCAAAAATTTTGTTTTCATGTGCTTTGGATATGTTATGGAACTTATTTAAATTAATATAAGTAAGTGTCATTTTGAGGATCTAAAGCTGTTCGTAATTCCTTTGTCCCAAGGGAGAGCAAGGACCACTCGACCAAGGAGATAAGAGGTTGTTTTATGTTCACATATGCATATAATTTTTTGATAAGTCTTACTACAATCCTTGTTTCAGTATATTTCATGCAATCTTTGGTTGAATGTATTTGTTTTCCTTACCAACACTTTTATCTGGAATATGTGTTTCCTTTTATGCAAAGTCTAATTAACATGTGATCTTACTTTTACTAAGTTCTAGCTTTAATTGTGCAGTTACAATTCCATTTGTTTGAGTATTGTGTGTGTATTTCAATTTTAATTAGTTTGTGTAGATTTTAGACTTCCTTTCATTGCAGTAGATGAATTCTGTAGATTTACATTAGGTTTCCATAGATTAGTAACCAACTTAAAATATCTCACAACACCCCCAACATAAATCCAAAAAGGAACTGGTTACATAAAGCTCCATTGCATATAGCCTAGGACATAACCCTAGTTTATAATGACACTAACAGGAGATCATGTTAGTTAAATGATTGGAGAATACAATGACCCATCATTTTTGGCACCATTTCTAGGGACACCATAAGCACACTATGCCATTTCTTTCACTTCACATGCTATGGGTGTTAATGGAGTTCATATATCTGACAGTAGACATCTTGGGACTTGTTTTAATAAAAAACCTTGATGTATAAGTCTCGATGCAATCAAGGGAAATTCTGAGAACATAACATTCAACAAATCTCTCTAGACAGTTTACACGTAGAAAATGTTGTGAGTGACATTGTCTCAAATATAACACCTAGAATCATTTATGAGCATTCTGTATCCTTCACCAACACTTAGAAATGGGGGACCATGGGAATAATGGAGACTACCCCTTGGGTCGACCTTTACTTACCCCATTTTCTTGGATGAGGATGAGGATGCACCCATGAAAAATATCTCACCATCCATCCTCCCTATCTTTTGAGGCATGTCTATGGAAGACCCTGATCAGTTCTTGTTTGAATTCAAAGTTCTATGCCAGACATATGATTACAGAAAAGATAATTAAAAATCAAAATTTTTCCTTCCACTCTCAAAGAATCTGTTATGAGATGGTTCATGGGGTTTCCTCTAACTCCATTGATTCTTCATAATCCATGGAGACAACCTCTTTTTATAAATACCAAGAATACTATAGAGGAAGGGATAGGAATCAAGATTTTTTCAAGAAACGGAAAAAGAAGATGAAAATCTAGAGGATTATCTAGATAGATTTCTCTTTCTCCACCGACGAAGTGGTTATGAGTTACATGCAAACATTACTAAAATAATTTTTCTTAAAGGACTTAACAAGGAAACCAAGGATTCCCTCCATCTCATGGGAGGAGGATATGTGTATAAACTTACAATGTATCAAATCACTCAAACTATGCATACATTACTCTAGAACGCAAGAGGTTTAAGGAAAAAAAAAGATATGCAAGATAACCCTAGGTACCTCTAAAATTTTGGAGGAAATGGATAACATGAAAACAAACATTTTTCTACAGTTAACATCAACCATAGATGGACTCAAGGCAAAAACCAATCCTGCCAAAGAACCTCTGGACATATATTTCCCTAAGTGTAGGAAGAGACACCCCTCGGGAATGTCCTTTGGATGTCACAGACATGTGTTTGATCTATGAAGTTTCTTACCACAACACTAAGCATTTCACCTTCTTACCACAATTTATACAAGGCTTAAATGTTGTCTCTCAGGCTGATGCAAAGTTAAAATTTATTCAGAGGAAAAATAATCAGGCTTTATTTCCACCTCGGCCTGCTCAGAACCCCTGGAGGATGTCATGGCCTAATCAGGTCCCTCATCCTACTTGGGGAAAACTTGAGTGGAAACCATAAAAATAGATGACTTATCCACATCCACCACCTTAGATGAATCCCTACACTTAGCCAGGTTGGACACCACCAACCCTAGTAAGTCCATGGCACAACCAACAGTGGGGTCCTCAATAGAATCCTAACCAAAACCAGCCATGGACGCTGTCGTAAAACATTAATAAAAATAGAGATTCCAACAACCAAATAAAGATTTAATGTCCCCACCAAAAACCTATCAAAAACACGGACAAACAACACAAACACAACTTCCATCCCATCGGTAGCAAATCCTAAAAATCAGCAGACAACTTCAATTGATGAAGCAGGACCAAGTAACACAATGCAAGTTAATACTATTGGTAATTTATGACTGAGGTCTGGAAAAACATTGAATCCTCCTATTGTTATCACAGAAATTCATGTAGACACTAATAAAGAAGAGACACTTGAGGACAATATAGGACCTGCACCTTCTCCATAAACACAAAACACTCAGAACAGTCAAGAACTTAACCAGAATACCCATAAAGCTCCTTTCCCTGAGTGGTTATAGGACACTCAAACTATAGATGAAACAATGCTAGTACAAGAATTGAAAAAAGTGCACATTGAGGTCCCACTTCTGTGAGCAATAAGGGACATTCTTGAATTAAACCAAACCATTAGAAATGAGTGTATAAAGACACTAGGGAGGAAAAATAAATATGTAAAGGCTGTCGGGGTGGAAGGAAATTTAGATGATCTAGTACCAAAAATATTATGTAACAAAATATGGGGATCCCAGGAGTCCAATTATTACTATTTGTATAAAAAATCAGTCAATATCTAATGTTTTGGTGGATCTTGGTGCTACCATTAATGTCATCACAACATAAATGTTTAATCTGTTGTCCTTAATAGGACTACAACCTACCAATATTGTTCTTCAACTAGCAGATCAATCCATTATTTTACCAAATGGTGTGATCGAGGATATAATGGTCACCATTGAATCCTAGGAGTATCCTATATATTTTATGCTCTTAAGACCTAAATCTAGGAAATTAGGGTATCCAGTCATCTTGGGGTGACCCTGGTTAGCCATTGTTGCTGCATATATTAACTGTAGGTCAGGAAAAATGACCATTCTAAATGGGCAGAAATCCAAACATATTTCATTATATCCTCCTACCCAACCTTACATGAATGCTTCTGACCCTGTATGGGTAGAATATTTGCATACTAATTCTCGAGTTCTTCTTATTTGGCCACCATTTCAATGCAAAACCATATGGTGGAAGTTGTTGAGTCATATACATTGGCTGATGCAGAGGGCTCTGTGACTACAGAAATCAGCACTCTGGCTATGAAAATTGGAACTTTGACTATAGACCCATTTTCTCTAGACATGTCCAATGCTATTTCCTTGGTAAGTAATACTTCTGATGAGTCTTGAAAAGAAATCTATGCTTATAATTTGGAATATTCAGTCCCTGATTTCTATTGTCCTTTGACCAAGATTTTGTCTCTTGACAATATACCCATTCTACACATGCTTCAACCCCATGTTTTCCCATTGAATTCCTTAATCACCAATGCAGAGCTTGCTCTTTTGAATGATACCAAGTAGGTTCCTATCGGCATAGGAAAAATAAGTGACCATTGGTAATGATTTAGAGGCCAATCAAGAAGCTAGGGTTCTCGAAGTTTTGAAGAAACATTCCCACACTTTTTCTTGGGATTACACTGATATGAAGGGAATTCATCCTAACATTTGTACTCACCATATCTACACTGAGGATGTCAAACCTATAAGGCAGCCACAATGAAGAATTAACCCAGTGCTCAGAGACATAGTAAAAAATGAGATAGAAAAATTGCTAAAGGTAGGATTCATCTACCCTATATCTGATAGTCAGTGGGTCTCCCCATTAGTTATAGTTCCCAAGAAAAATGGTAAATGGAGAATATGTGTTGACTATAGGGAACTTAACAAAGCCACCAAGAAATATTATTTTCCCCTACCTTTTATTGACCAGGTTCTAGACAATCTTGTTGGTAAGAAATATTTTTCTTTCTTGGATGGGTTTAGTGGGTATAACCAAATTAGTATTTCCCCTACTGATCAAGATAAAACTACCTTTACTTTCCCTTGGGGTACATTTTCTTATCGAGTCTTACCTTTTGGAATTTGTAATGCACCCACTACATTTCAGAGAGTAGTCTTGGCCATCTTTGCAGATCTTACTAATGACTATGTTGAAGTTTACATGGATGACTTCACTGACCACGGATCCACTTTTGAAGAATCTCTGAATAACCTTGAGAAATTATTGATAAGATGTGAGAAACACCAACTATCTCAAAGTCATGAAAAGTTTCTGATGATGGTAGGTTAGGGAATTGTCTTACGTCACCATGTTTCTTCCAAAGGTATACAATTTGACCGAAAAAATTATCAGTCATCACTGAATTACATACACCAACCAATCAGATTGACACCAAAAGTTTCGTTAGACATGCAAGGTATTATAAGTGATTCATAAAATATTTTAGTAACATTTCTTGACCTATGTTCTCATTGCTGACAAAAGATTGTGTTTTTGAATGGTCCCCTCAGTGTCAAAAGGCATTTTATACTATCAAAGAAGCTGACCACTACCCCAATCTTACAAGGCCCTGATTGGGGGAAACCTTTCCATATCCACACTGATGCCTCTAATACAGCCATGGGTGTTGTCCTTGGGAAAAAAGATGCAGAAGATCACATGTATGCCATTTACTTTATCAACAAGAACCTGACTCCTACGGAAAGAAATTACACTACTATGGAAAAGGAATTCTTGGCTGTTGTATACTCCTTGAATAAATTTTATCATTACATCACTAGGTATAAAATATTTGTTTATACTGACCACTCTTGCCATTCGATATTTGATGAATAAACTAGTGGTTGGAGGTAGGATTATTCGATGGTTACTCTTGTTACAGGAATTCAATCTTACCATTATTGATAAGCTAGGAAAATCTAATACATTTCTGATTTCCTTTCAAGATTGAATGTTTCAGGTAATGATGAAGCAGTCCAGGATCAATTTCCCGATGAACATTTGTTTTCTATATCAACTAAGACTCTGTGGTTCTACCGATCTTGCGAATTATTTAACAACAGGGAAGTTTCCTGCCTATTTCACTCATAAGGAGAAACAAAGACTGGTTAAAAATAGTGCAACGTATAAATGGTGTAATGGAATTTTATTCAAATGTTGTCCTAATATGGTTCTTCACAGGTGCATTCGAGAAGATGAAGTACATGACATATTGTGAGCTTGTCATGATGAGCCAGGAGGAGGACATTATTTAGTAAAATGGACAATTCACAAAGTCCTTGGAGGCAGGGTACTATTGGCCTTCCCTCCACAATAATTTCAAAAATTATGTGTGGCAATGTGATGCATGTCAACGACTAGGGAAGCCCATGCTTTGATGGAAATTCCTCTTAATCCTCAGTTGGTATTAGGACCATTTGAAAAATGGGGAATTGATTTCGTTGGACCTTTTGATCCCCCATATTTCGGGAAAGAATACCTCTTGGTATGCATGGACTATGTCACTAAATGGTCTTAAGTTGAAGCATTGAGATATTCCAATGAGGATGTTGTTGCTGATTTTAACGTACAATAGGATATTTCTACAATTTGGGGTCCCCGGGGACATTGTGTCGATCAAGATCCTCAATTTGTTACAAAAATGATTGAGGATTTTTTGGAAATATACCGAATTAAGCACTGTAAATCATCACCATATCACCCGCAATCCAATGGGAAATTGGAAGTAACCAACATATTACTTGAGAACATTCTAACTAAAGTGGTCAATGCTGACAGAAAGAATTTGGTACTAAACCTTCCAGGAAGTTTGGGCCTATAACACGACCTAGAAAACCACTACTAGTTTTTCTCCCTATGAGTTGGTATTTGGGAAGAAGCCACTATTACCTGTTGAGTTCGAGTTGCACACGGAGAACAACACTAGAAGTCGGCATCGATTTGGATGAAGCACAACGTGAATGGGTGATGTAGCTGAATGAATTGGATGAAATGCGGATGGAAGCACAACAATAGATGAAAATTCTCCAATATCAGAGGAAGACTGGCATGATGCTCATATCAAATCCAAGACATTTCATGAGGGATTATGGGTCTTACTCTTTGATTCTAAATATCAACAGTTTAAAGGTAAGTTATGAACACGCTGGTTGGGCCCCTATCAGATTGAAAAAGTGTTTGATAATGGCTCTATGTGACTATTACCAATCAATGGAGACAAATAGACTCTTCTTGTGAATGGACATAGATTGAGAATTAATCAGCGACCTCTTGTGGTAAAAATTTCACGAGTGACATAAGGTGGAGTGAGTACTGATTCATGTTGAGTGGATCTTTGCCCCTTGATCCTAGAGTAATTGTTTCCTATTAATTTCAATAAAGGAGGATGGTCATGACTTTGATCTTCTTCCCTTAGTTAGTTGTTTTGTTTTCAATAAATGTAGAAATATTCATTATTTAGAAGCCACTAATCACATTTAATCTCGAATCTGCAGGATGTGGGAATCTATGGATATCGGATGTTGAACTTGGCATGGGTAAGTGCATCCTAACTCACTCTGAGATATTTCCTTATAAAGCAATCCCCCATGTGTGCACTTTTCATAATTACATCCATCATGCAATGTTCAATATATTTATCATGGATATCCTTCCAAATCAACACTACAGATATGATGACATAAGGGTGTAATGAGTCATGATTTTTGCACACATCATATGTGTCACATTCTACAATAAGAAAAGGTGTAAATTCGTTTGGTGATAGAATGTGCACCATCTCACATATCATAAAATCTCATGGATGGCTAGTCTTGTCCACCTTTTTACGCCACCAAATTTGCTCTAATTTTATGTAATTCAAGGATTCATGTGCAATTCAAATTAATAGTTCCTAACTACTTCCTATCATTTCTTCATGAATATTGAACACGCTATTCTACTGCCATCACCTGCTGTGAATCCAAGCATGTCTTTGTTCTTATTTTTCTCTTGTTTGTATTCATTCTCCTTGACATGGGACAAAAGAAGAAATCTGAGCCTGATTCTCTGGACCCATTACTTAGGAATGTTGTGCTTTTGTAGGTGTTTTATGATTTAAGGTATCTTGAATTCATCTTTAAATTCAAAGGTTTTGATGAGGGTGTCGTGGAGGAGTTCCTGGAAAATTTTGAAGCTACCTGTTCACGTGTTGGAGGGAAACGAGTTGAGATTACCAGCCAGGTAGTTTCTGAACTATCCAGCTTGCTGGATTTTGGTTTGAAAGTAATGATGAATTCTCCCCTCAAATACTTTCTTGCTTTGTTTCATGAGGAGGGTGAGGCATTCCCCAAGGTTATCCTTACCCCAAAGTGTTTAGAAGGCATCAAGCTAGATAGTCTACTCGAAATTTTTAGGAGATGGCGAATTGGTTAATAGGTATTTTATATGTGCGGTTATCATACGTGTGTTGGGTGGCGATGCACTCAAGATTCTTATTCATTTAAAGAAAGGATGCATCAACCCATCCCTCAGGGTAAATTTACCTAAATACTTGGCGGACATCGTTATCAAAGTTGGCAAAAAATACAATTCTAGAGGAGGAAAATCGGTGTTAAATCACCAGGGGATAATTCACTTATTGTGTTGCCATCAAGTTTTTATGCCAAAGAGAAGGCTTGAAAGGATTATTGTGGTGGAGGGTTTGATCAAAGCAGTTAAAATCTAGGCCATCTTCCACACCTCATTCCACTCTTGCGCTAACCTCTCGCCCTACCAAAAAGAAAAAGGAGGCACTTGGCACTCAAGAGCATGTGGACAAATATGGTGATCAAGTAAGTCCATACTCAACCACTTCCCATTATAAAGGTAGGAATACCTCGAATCCATATTCCTCTATGTGCCCACGACCATGAAGGTCTTTTACATTACATAAAACTTGAAGTTACCGATTGGAAGATTTCGCTAATGTTTACATGTCGAGTATGTGGGAAGTGAGGAATGAGGGAGACAACCAGGATTTCCCCACTAAAAATCATTGGAGACCATCTTGTAGCTAATCCTTCCCCGAGTATCTAGTTATGCCTCCATATTCATAAGTCCAATCTGTGACTCCAAAAACCACTTGATGCACAGAAGCCCAAAATCTCACTCAACATCTGCTCCGGTGGACATTGGTAGCCTCCGGTCTTGTCAAGTTGCCAATCCTCACAATTATCTGGAAGAAATTACACTCCTTAAGGCCCAATTGAAAGGTATGGAGGAAACAAACTTGTCTTTACAAACTGAATTTACCCAATGCACAGTGGAGAAAGTTAGAGAAATAATTGCTTTACAAATTGAAGTTAGTAGCTTAAAGTGAGAAAGATAAAGGTCTTAGCATTTTGAATGATTTCCACCAAATATCTCTTCAGAATGCAGAATTAAAAAAGGAAAATAAGAAATTAAAAGGGGAGATGGAAATTATCCAAGATGAAAAACAAAAATTTCTCTCTCTTTTGGACTATGTCTATCCTTTGTATTTTAAGCTCTTATTTTATAGGAAACCCTCCTCAGTTTACAACATGTTTATTCAGGAGTAGTTTTATTCTTGGTAGTTATTTCAATTGTGTTGTCAGGTGCCTTACGAAGCTCCTGATGGCAATATTTTCTTATATGTTTACAAATCTAATACACCTGAAATTAAAAACTTGCTATGTGAGTTTTACCTCCATAATATGTTAGTTACTAATGTCCCTGACTTTTTAATTAACTTATTCATGGGGGATTTTCAATTAAAACCCTTTCAGTCCTTGCTGTAAAATTAGATCATATGGGGCGAACAAATGGATATATTCGATCACTCATCTTTAACAATAGGTTTCTATATCCGTCCTACACATCATACTGATGTGGATTTGTGGAAAAACTTCAGATCTCTCTACTACCAAGTAGGTATTGGAGAGAATACTTCAAAAATCCTACTGAAATGTGTAGAGGATTTTTGAAACCTACAGTCAACAACACTTTGGGGGTAGAAAGGCAGGCTTGTGATAGGAGATGGGACACTTTGAGCTTGCCATTGAAACGCAAGGAGGTTATTTCCCCTCAGAACTTGAGTTGGAGTATGCATCGGGGTGATGCCCTCATTACAATTATATGGAAATTGTCGGAAAAAAATAGCAAGCGTCTGATAATGAATGGCGGGACTTGAGGTGCGACCATCATACTCTTGAGTCCTACTACCACTTGGCAAAACAATGCTACACAATCAAATGAGATTTTTACAGCTTGGGTTGAGGTCACTTCAAATACTCAGGGATGTAAAGGTATGAGGAAGCAATATGCTGATTATTTGAAGAATATGACATGGCTCGAAGCTTGGTCATAAAGCAGGGTGTAGATAGGTTGCATTGGGACATGCAACAGGTAAAGTAAGGGGGAAATGATGAGTGCATTATTTGGCTCATTTATATCATTCCTATGATCAGTAAATTTCCACTTAGATATGATTTGCTAATGCATGGGGATGCTTTGTATAGTTATATCATAGTGAGTTTGATGCATTTTCCTTGCTTTTGTTCATGAAAACTGATTACCGTATAAACTTCCTACTAATTGTCTTTGTGAGGAAAATGTGATGATGTGTGTAGGGAAATGATGAACGTTTGTTGCTGATGTAATTATGAAGTCTGAGTTTGGAGCTGGAATACGGGAGCAGAAGAATTTTCCACCAGTCGACCTATTAGTATGGGACTTGTTTCTAACTGTCCCATAGGAATTTATGAGTTTTAGTTAATATTGATTAGTGGAAGATGTTAGTGCCGCCTATTATGGTGAATTCTATAACTGTTTGTGTCTATATTAAGACACCTTCTTAAGGACATGGTAGTAGTTGTTATTTTGGAGATACTCTACTGATATATCACCTATGGCATTCATAAATTTTCTTTTCATGTATTGGATATGTTATAGAACTTATTTAAATTAATATAAGTAAACATCATTTTGAAGATCTAAAGATGTTTATAATTCCTCTATCCCAAGGAGAGAAAGGGCCCACTCGACCGAGGAGACAAGAGGTTGTTTTATGTTCACATATGCATATGGTTTTCTAATAAGTCTTACTACTGATATTTATTTCATTAAATTCCATGAAATGTTTTGTTGAACGTATTTGTTTTCCTTACCAGAACTTTTATCTGGAATATGTGTTTCCTTTTATGCAAAGTCTAATTAACATGTGATCTTACTTTTACTAAGTTCTAGCTTCAATTGTGCAGTTGCAATTCCATTTGTTTGAGTACTATGTGTGTATTTCAATTTCAATTAGAAGTGTAGCTTTTAGACTTCCTTTCATTGCAGTAGATGAATTCCATAGATTTACATTAGGTTTCTGTAGATTAGTAACCAACTTAAAAGATCTCACAACAACCCCCAATAGAAAAACTGGTTACATAAAGCTCCATTGCATACAGCCTAGGACACAACCCTGGTTTATAATGACACTAACAGGAGATCATGTTAGTTAAATGATTGGAGAATACAACAACCCATAACCTCCTATGATGGAGATAAATATTATACTTAGTCCTTTATAGTTGAGAGATTGTTATGGTATTGTTCAAAAATTTTACACTTGTGCAAAAATGGGCAACTCGAAAAGAAAATTGATGGAAGGAAGTGATGAATGATCCTAACTAGGGGAATTTATAGTTAAATTGTGTTTTGAGATAAATTAATCAACAAGAAAAATGCAGCTATGTGTGTTGTTGCAGAATACAACACCTCACATATGTTCTTTATCTCATAATAACCTTCATCAAGGATGCACATAAGCTATAACGAACTAAAGCACAACCTTGAAGAAGGCCGAGATAGTGGCATAAATGAGGATTTAGACCCCAAATAAAATATAATTGTTGTTTACATTGATGAGAGTTCATTTTAAGTTACATGTATTTTCAATTTGATCATTTCCTATTATTAAGTGTTATTACTTATGTTGTTGATTTATTTAATTCGTTTGTCTGATCATTTCATATCATAAAAGATGAAAGTAAAGGGAAGTACACAACTCAATTAAAAACATAATATCATTTATTCATTAAGTAAATTAAATGTTTCCACATAATCCGTGGGATGTAACTTATGATTATCGAAATAAATGGTACATGTGCATGAAATTAAAAGCAAAGGAGTATAGAAAAAACCCATCATTTCCTTGGGTTTTCTTTCATTCTTCGTCATTTCAGTTTTAGCTTCTCCATCTTCATCTTACGCATATAACATTTCTACAAGTGTACCTAAAAAATAGAAAAAGGACAACATCGATTAAGAGATCGGGGTTCAATTTGTACTCATGTGTTATCTAACTTCAGGAAATGAATCATTTAAGATCAAAGGCATAAGGTACATCAATAGCGAATACAAAAATAAAAATTAGTATCTTGCATAAGCACATATGATTCCAAGAATCGGAACAAAAATAAATAAAAGAAAGAAAAGAAAGACTATGGAGCACAAGAGAGACCAAAAAGCCTATTATTTTCTAACTAGTTTGTCTAAATGTGTAGGTACATGTAAGAAACAAGAAAGATACACTAATTTTTGTATTACGAGAAAAATTCTGATTTGAAGATGAACTTATTTAATAAGCTATCATTGCATGATACGGTTTGACATCAAAGCATCATAGTACAGTTTCATATCATAATGATCAATTAGAAGACATTTGATTACATATATAAGTATTGTAAAGAAAATATAAAGATCAACCATTATGAACCATTGAAGTGATAACATAAGCCTCACTCTTTGCAAAAAATCATAATACATATCCATTTTATAAAATTAAAGTCTTAGAATGCAACATTAATGTGTACTGACCTACAAAGATCTTATGAAACTAAAATAAATCAAAGTACTAATGATTTAGATTCGAGAATGTAAATGAATAAGCTCTTCTTCAAATCAAAGAAGACATCAAATTCAAAGGAAGTTAAAAGATTATTACCAAGTACATATGAAGAGAGATTTGAATCACAGTTCCATTAGATTATTAGTTTAAAAACTTTTAGAAAATGGAGATGAATTATTTAAGTTACAAATCATGAACAAACGAGAGGAGAAAGAAACCGGGCTCATGAATCAAAATTTATGAGCTAATCAAGAATCAAGTTATAGTATGACATACAAATAAATGTAATAGTTCAAATACAACTATAATTCATGATGACATTAAAAGTCAACAGGATACAAAACAATTTTTATTTATAAATGCAATTACAAGTTATAAGACATACATACAATTGAAATTGTGCCTGATTTAGATTAAAAAAGAGACATAAAGGTTGTATTATAAACAAAATTGTGGAATATTGAACATTATTTCTTAGTAATAGAGTTTCAAGACTCAACATTCCTATCTAGATGGTGAAAATAGTTTTCCAATGTGACAACTTACATCCTTTTAGCCAAGCCTTGTTTAAATGCAAAAAGGATCAGTTTCAAGATCACATCATAGCAAGAAAATCAACATAAAAGAAAGGCCCATGGCCTTAGTATTTTCTAAATTTTCTAATCATGCTTGAATAGAAAAGGAAAACTATAGTCATATGTATACAATCATACAATTTTTTGTATAAGCAAGATGATGAAGGCAAACCAATATTACATTTGTTCATACTGGTATATAAATATCGAGGTATTTAACATGTTGCACAAGAGTGAGAATACAAAGTACAAATGTAAGTTGCAGTAATGAAGAGAGATGAAGGATAGTCTACTTCATTCAATTGAAAAGTACAATTACAGATTAACAGATCCACAATAGCCTCCTTTGTATACAGTGATGTCATTTGCAAAGTTTGAAAATCATATAAATAGTTGTGCAGAAAGGAATGAAAATAATTTCATGAAAAGGTCGCATAATTGTAGAAGAGTAATGCACATACATCAAGTTAACAGGCTCATCATGATGCATGCATGAGTTCACAGAAGCATCTAGATAGATTCAAGAATATAAGGGTTTCATTTAAGTACAAATCAGATACAAACTGATTGCCAATTCCAAATCAACAAAGTACTATTAAGATCAAGCTACATTTCACAAAATAGAATTTTGAAAGCATGAAAACTCTGTCTTAGCATTCAAAAGCACTAAAGATAAAAGAGTTATCCCGAGCATAGAAAGCAGGCAAAAAATGTATAAATGAATGTTATATTAAGAAATGTTTATTTTGAGTAAATTCATATTAAAGGGTATCAACAGATTTGGGAGTAAAATTGTTTTACTATCATTTTGAAATAGAATTAAAATAAATTGCCAAGAATACGACAACTCAGAGCTCTTACAATGAAAGTAAAACAAAGTTGCAGATATTAATCAACCACTGAGAATCGTGGCCATTCTCAAATATCACAACAAAAAAGAACAAATCTAGGGATAATAGCTCATTTTGTTAATGGTGTCCATATACATGAAACAATATATGAGGAAGCTCTAACAAAAGCATGTTACAGATAAGGAGAAGAACGACCCAACACGACCATTCACATAAATAGAAATGACTGAAATCATAGTTCGTATCAAAAACAAAATAATGGCGATATCAACATTAAGGTAAATTTTCCTGAGCTCGAGAAATAGGAAAATGGTGACTACAAAGTAATATTTTAAGCCACGATACAAAATATACAAGCACAGACCCAAGAAATGATTATTCTTCTAAGACCGTTAAATGTTTGCAAGGTTTTGTAGAGATAATTAGGATATAACAAATAACTCACCATTTTTGTCAATTTTCTCCAAACCTTCTAAAAAAACATCGAGTGGAGAATGAGAAATGAAAACGCAGAACCGAATCCGAACTGGAGATTATTGGACATCAACAAATAATACAGGGAAAAGGAAAATATAGGTCTCAAAGACCATAAAATCTCAGGAAAAATCAAAAGGAAGAAACTATGGCTGAGTTAAAACATTATGGACTTACCAATTCAACAATGGCAGCAATTTCCCAAAAAAATATTTCCCAAAGAGTGAAAGTAAATATTTCACTGTCCGTGATCGTAATTTCATAGACTCAGATTCAAAATGGCCGCCATATTTTTGAAAGAATCCATGGTAAAACTTCAAAGGAATGACCTGAACCTTAGAAAGAAAAAAATCAAGCTCAAAGATCATAATAATGGCAGCCAACTTCACAGAATATCGAAATAAGAGAAAAAATGCCATAAATATAAAAGTTTTCGATATCAAAGAGCCTCGCAGACTAAAAATGCAATAAAATGAGCTTCTGATCACCGAAAATGGAGGCCACGGAAAATGTTTTCCAGGGCTTTGCCTAGAGAGCGAAGATGAGAATGTGAAATAATTAGGGTTGAGTTATTTTTACCAACTCGACTCAACCTCCTCTTTTCCTAACTCAACCTGAATTCACCATCGACGATCGAGATCTTGAATTACCAGATCAAACGGCTAAAATCTAAACTTCCAACCAACCATCATAATCACCATATGTTAGGAATCTATGGTCACAGATCAGGAAACAATATAGTGATTGACGGATGAGATTTATCATCGTATTCGACATAATTCCAATTGGACCCATCGCAGCATCACACATAGATCAAGGACATATCGATGGTATAGGTCAGAAAGCACATACATGTCAAATAGTTCCAAAACCCTAAGCAGGGTTAGATTCAAATATCCATCGACATCACGAAGGGTTTGATCATCGTGGGAGGGGCCATTTTAATTATTGTTGTTTTGATCTTATTAAGGTCTAAAATATTTTATGCCATAAATCATACAAAAGGCCAAAAATATATGATGCAACCGAATATTCCAAAGCTGACACAATTATTGGTTTATGATTAATGAAGGGGACCGATTACATAAGGAGGGCTTGTATTATTACAACCCATATTATATGCAAAAGGTCAAAAGTTAGACCAGACTCATCATATATGCCAAAGGAACCGAAAGTGGTCATTTGAAATAATTAAGGACCTCATGACCTTAGCCCACTATTAAATATGCATGGTAACAAATAAAAGGAGAAGGTAGATAATTCAAACATGATACATGCCAATGACCACGAGGGATGTGTTTTTAATCAAGTGTTTATTATTATTCGCGAAATCATATGCCAATGTAAAAGAGACCAAAATTGCATGAGACCAGATGTCACATCAGACAGGACAAATAATTATATTCCAAGGAGGTAAACATCATGTGCTACATGCAATTACCTTAGTTTTCACAAAGGACCTTATTGTTTGCAAAAGTGAGAAATTATTATTTTGCACATCCCTCTAGGTAGTCCCCACAAAGAGGTTGAATAATTTCACTAAGTATTGGAGATCAAAAGCATTATTTTCTTACACAAGAGTATTTTTGCATGCCTTCACAAAAGGAAAGAACAAAGATAAAGATAAAATGCCTTGCAAGATGATAATGAACAGGTGTCACATCATGTAGAGGAAGAAAAAGAATACACAATTGCATTGAAGGAGACTTGAAAATCAAGCAAGTGGATAATATTAGATAAATTACTCACCCGATTATTTTAATTTCATTAAAAATAGAATAGTCAAGTGCACTTTGACTAAGTGTATTTTTGTAACTAAGGTTGTTTTTGCCTAATTGTAATCAGCATGTCTATTTGTATTCCCTTATTTATTCATGATAAAGGTGTAAAATTATCTTGCATGGGAAGTACTGTGTAGTCTATTTTTGGAGGGTTGGATGAAGTATGTTTTCTATAAATTGTGTGCACTATCAAGGCACATGAGGTATTTTTGACACAAGAGTGTTGAAGCATATTTTTGCCGATTATTTCCTTTCCAGTATTTGCGGTGGTGTGTATCTTTACATTAATTATTTTGAAAGCCAATTGCACGATTAATTATCTTACCTTCACTGCCAAATTTGGTTCTTTCTTTTAGTCTTCTTTGTGCATGTTATCTCTGTGTTGTTGTGATTTATCCCTCAACACACAAGTGTTTGCCTTAGGATAAAGATGAAAACCCATTGGTTCGTACATCTGCAAATTTTTTCTCAATTTTATTATACATGTACTCGGTCAAAACCGTCAATCGTTTTGTGTATCACCCCATTTAAATATAGTTACAACAATATATTTACACTCAAAACCATAAAAAAGTTAGTTTAGGATACGTTAATAAGGAACCAACCTTGATAACCGAGACTCACCTCAAGAAAAGGTATACGCCTGGCGAGGTGTTCCCATTGTATATACAGAAGTGGGAGATAAGGAAAGATTAGAACCCCTATTTTCATCTCTCAGCAAGGGTGCACTTTAAGAGAAAACTATTTTTGGCATTCCCGGTCGGACATGGATCGGTATGCATCAGATTACATCAATTTACAAAAAGAACATTAATGGGGATGGACTATGCGTGGGATGCGAGACAAGCTAGTTAGGCAATCTTATGTCTTGACATGCGCACTAGTGGAATTTGTGAATCTAAGGAAAAGAAGGCCCTCCTAACTTTGAACTAGTGTGATAGATCGATCGGCGAGGATGACTACTCGTAGGCTCAATCAATATCGACCTTTGGCATGATCCGGTCACATAGGTTGTGGGATACGAGGAAAATGACCTGGGATTGTCTCGTATATATCTCCAAATAGGGTCATAGGATGGATGATGGATATAGTGGACTCTACGGGTGATTCTCTGGTCTAGTCCAGAAATCCTTAGCTTTGTTAGCTACTATATCCAACAAGGATAACTATGTGATGATGATAGGTGAAGTGGAGTGGATCTAAATACTAATGTGTGTAAGCCAGCGTCAATGTCGGATTGACCTGTGGACTCGTTAGGTTGTGGGATTTGTGGATCACAACCGTAGATTCGTGGTTGTTGTGGACCTACTATGGTCATGTGCATGAATTAGTCCCTAATCCCTAGTATCCAATAGTCATATGCCTTTTAGCCTCTATGTTTAGAACCAAGAGTTGTGTAATCTTCTCAGAGTGCCTTACAGGTGTTTAGTGACTGAATTCTTAAGCTAGTGTCTATATCAGTGAGAATGTCTCTTGCGTCATTTGTGGGACCAAAGGGTCACAACTGAATGTTTTCTCTCTTTCAAGCCCTTCTACAGTCATGTGGATTTTTATCTAGGGTAATCTGTAGTTTGGCTGGTTTGACCAAAATGTGTGTGCTTGGTCATCTTCTATGTTTAACCCTCTTAACTATGAGCTGATCTATTGTAAGTCTATTGTTGTTTGGAAGACTTGGATTCTAAGATTCTGATCTATATCAGCTATTGTTGTAACAAGATTGGGTTGAGGCACGATTGGTTTGAATATGTATTCTCTGGGCTCTCTAGGTCTCGTGATTGTCATGCAAAAGGAAATGATATAAGTCTAACTAATGATAGAATAAATAAACTAACTACGCAAGATATATCTATGTATATTCCTAAATCTGATCTTTATTGATAAACTACTGAATAGAATTTAAAAGAGAAATTATCTAATATATCTAGAAATTGACAATTAAACTAATGATGAAATTTAAAACAAACAAAGTAGTCGAGTATAGCTACTTGCCTGTGCAATTGTAAATTTATTCTAAGTAACTAGATAACTGATCTAATCTATTCGAAAGACTCTCGATCCTACCTCAGAAGTGAGGAGTGAATCATAGTTTCTCAGAAACTATCAATCCCCATAGCTTCCCCGGCAATATCAAAAGTGAGATTAACTGAAATGAAATGATTGACTACTCTATTTGATATGTTTTAACTAGAACTTTGAAAGCTTGAACCTAGATTTTGCAGAACAGTGGCGAATCCTGGTTGTGTGTGGCTTTGTCCCCTTAGTATGATCTCCTCGTTCCTTTGTGCTCACGTGAATCCAAAAAGTGTGTGATGTTAGCATCAATAGAAGTTGGTATCGAAATAATGGCAGCTTAGGATGCAGACTGAATACAATGCGAGTAGGAGAGGGATAGCGCAAGAGAACAGAGCTTGGCTTATGTAATTCCTAGCGGATTTATTGCATGAGTCATACAACATAAAACATCAGAACCTGAAACTATCCTGTTTGATGAACAAGACCTACAACTTTAATGGCTTCTTACTGAAAATCAAACTATCTTACTCCAATTGATTGGATGAAATAGTAACAACACTAGCACAAGAAGATTATGTGGCTTCCTAACAACTAAACAACACTAACCATGCATACAACAAATGAAACTATGAATCCTAAGAAAAATTGCAAGACTAAGCTACTGCAATGAGAAATTGAGAGGCAAATTTGAGGGGCCATTTGCTTGAGCACAAGCCAGCTATTTATAGAATCCCATTTACCCAAAGGTGAAAACCAATTTGATCTCTTAAACCATAAACAATGCCAAAACACTATTCCAGGGAACTAGAATCATAAATACAAGCAAAAGGCGGTGAAAAAATATGGTAAACGTTGATTTTTACACGAGTCACGATAAAAGAAATGTTTTGGAAAACACGTGTGGGGACCGCCGCCTAGCGGGGCGGCGTTCAGGACCGCCACCCTGCCTAGGCGGTGGTCACGAGACCACCACCTAGGCAGGGTGGCGGTTTCATCACTGAAGACCGAAAGGCAAAGGAAAAGAGAGGGAAGGAAAAGAAAAGCATGCAAGGGCTAAGCGGGGCATGCGGGATGTTAATGCATACTTGGAGAGCTTTTTTGGATCCCGAACACCTTGCGAGGAGACCTATATCATCATTGGGGCACATGTAACATTGTTCGGTGGTGCAGTACCCTACAATTTTGGGTACGTACATATTTGCCCCCTCGGAGAAGTGTTTTAGCCATGAAGAGGCATAAAACGGTGGGTCAGTATGGCGGTCTTGAAATGGGAAGTTAGAAGTTATACCTGATACGTCCGTGTGTTGAAATGATGCCATCCAAAATTCCCACCACCTGCAAAATGAAAAGAGGACTCAAGTGCAGATAGACAAAATAGATCAAAGAATAAACACTAAAATATTATGAAATGAGGATGTACCATTTGTGCGGGGATAAGAACTTACCTCCGTCGGTGCTCCAAACCTGCGAAAAGGGGCATTCAAAACAAGTCAGGTTGTTATATATGTAAAAGTGGGCCCATTTTCCTATTCATTTACGTGTGTTGATTTGATTGATTTTGAGCTCTAGGACCCATGGTGATGGTTTTTATGAGAGTATAGTCAAAACATTTGGGACGAGATCGTGATCATGCCTCCATGAGTGGAACACTGACCCGCGAGATCATAGGTTAGTTTTTCTCGATTTACCATTTTTGTCCCCAAAATGTTAAAATGGTGAAATCTTTGTCATGGGGGATTATTTTTGAAAATGTCAGTTTTAATAGGGTCACTTAGGGGCGCCTACTGGGTAGGCTTTGTTTGAGTCAAAATGGTCTTTATTTTGCAGTTTTTAGGCATTTTAGGGCACATGACCGCGTGGGATTTTGGGACACGACCGCCGCCTGAGGCGGAGCAGGCGGTGGTTACATGACCGCCACCCTGATCAGGGTGGCGGTTACAAGACCACCACCTTTAAGGTGGTGATTACGGAACCGCCACCCTGCTCAGGGCGGTGGTCCTTCACAGAATGCATAAACAACACTTATTTGAATTTATTTTTGCATTTTTAGCATTCTTATACTTTCATGATTTTTCTAATGTCATTTGAATACTAACTTACTCCGTTTTGTGTGTTTTTGGGTGTATGCAGGTGAAGGAGGAATATATCCGATGGATCGAGAGAGGGAGTGTGATTGGCTTCCGGTAGTATTGGATGCCCTTTCTCAGGATGAGTAGGACACTCTTCAGAGGGCCGGTATATTGTGCATATCATGGGTCCCGCATGTTGCACCCTCTAGTCACATACTTTGTGACTTGTTTTCATATTGGGATGCTGATCGGAACACTTTTTGATTACCAGGAGTCAGGGGTGAGTGGACCATTACTTTGGAGGATGTTTACCGCATCCTGGGGTCCGATCATCGGGAGATGGCTCACACTTGAGACAAGCAAGGTCACGGGCTCAGATAGCATAGTGGGCCTCATATATGGGAGATGTAGTTATCTCCACTGGTTCGAAGAAGGGGGTGAGGGTCTGATCTATTCCTAGCTTGCCTATCCCCTTGATTTGTCAGGCCATTATGGGGATCCTTGCCTCGAGATTGATCGGGGACAAGGGAGGAGACACCTTACTACTACTGGTCCCCCATTGTTACACATAGATTGAGGGACATGGCGATTTACGCATGGGAGCTGACATTCTTGGGACCACCTATCATGATTTGTACTGGGTGGTTCGTTTACAAGGGCAGTCATTGAGCCATCCGACCCTAGTTATGAGCTGGGTCTATGAGTGTTTCATCCCTATGGGAGAGGTGTAGAGGTGGCAGATCCGGAGCTATGAGGGAAGCCAGATGGATAGACATGTCGGTGCTCAGAGCACCTCACCAGCCAGTCACCTCCTTGACCACTGATGACATGGAGGCCACACCTTATCAGGCCATGGTAGGTTTATGGGGTGAGGAGGCTCTTACTTTGATCTCTTGCTCCACCACAGGGCAGCTTGTGGATAGGATGGGGAGGGTGGAGATACATCCGTTTGGTCGAGTGCCTCAATAGTTTGGCCTTCCTTACGTGGGTATGCTTCCCCAGTGGCCGGTATATAGATCAGTTCGGGAGGCTAGAGGAGGTCCTAGAGGCCGGGGTTGGACAGTTGTTACTCTTGGTGTCCCCATTATAGCTAGGAGGGTAGTACACACTCGAGGGAGAGCCGGTGCTCCTCAGGCACCCTTACTTTAGATTTTGCTGGTCCCGCCCATAGCAGCTGATGACCCCATTGACATAGACTCTGAGTCAAGGAGTTCACGGGGGAGAGATGGAGGAGGAGACCAAGGTTGAGGTTAGTGAGTCGGGCGGAGAGGAGGACAGCGATCCTAAGTGGCATGACACTCAGGATATCTTATAGGAGAGAGGGCGGAGCAGAGTGCGGAGAGGGTGACCTTAGCTTAGAGGAGCCACTTTCTCAGGGCTTGGGTGGAGAGGATGAGTCCGTAGTAGGACGTTATGTGGCCCCAGGCACAGGAGGAGTGCATCAGTCAGCAGCGGCATCTGTGGCAGGTGTTGACCCTAGGGATCCATCTTGGAGGCCGGAGATCCGAGTGAGTTATCATCCTTCTCCTTAAAGTTTGTTTAGGATTGCCTTAGTTGTTATCTCTCCTTTTGTTTTTGTTTCTATCTTTTGATTATTTCTAATTTATTTTTCTCCTTTGCTTGTAGAGACTGTTGATGAGTGGCGAGACCTGATTCGTCGGGTATGCACTGATACCCTGATGATCCCCATGGAGAAGACCCATGCGGAGCTATCCGTGGATGCAGGGGAGCCCTCAAGCAGCCTAGTAGGCATACCGACATTTTTTCCCCTATCTGGCATGTGGCTAGGATGGTGTCTACCCTCGTACTGAGTTGGCAGGATACAGAGACAGCAGAGTGCCTAATGAGGAGTCACTCTCATGGCGAGACCATAGCTGCTCCTCGGGATTGTGAGCCCTCATGCACTCAGAGCGTCGGTGTAGCCAGAGTCCTAGATGTGGGCATGCACCTTCAGAGGGATCTCATAGGGGTTGAGAGGTCACCTGGCTCTCGTAGATTGTTTATATGATGTATTTTGTATTTCCAGGCTCTTTGAGCATTTTGACCATGCTTAGCGCATGATGGCATTTATACGGGAAACTTATTATTATATATATATATATATATATATATATTCTTTTTGGATCAGACCTTTGGTATCTATGTTTTTGTGATTCATTTCCACATGTAAACTATGATGTTGTTTTTATATGCTTTTCAGAATGTATGCAATGGAGGACAAATGATACAAATGCTTTCTTTCTTTTTGTATTTCGTGATGCTGATATATGATAATGTAGACACAATGTGATCTTGAAATTTAGTTTCTATAAGCAATTTTTGGTACTTCATATTGGTTTTGACAAAATGTGATGATAAACCGGTATGATGAGCTAGATGAACTTGCCCCACTCCTATCTCCACACAACTAGTAAGATGCGAGGGCTCATCACTGAGAGCTAGAAAGGGCACAAGTTATGAAATTTGTTGAATGGTAGTGATGAAAGATAGACAAATATTTGGTGGAACCAAATTAGGATGCTACAAACCTACTCTACCCAAGTGACTCCATAGTTTAGAATGCTACTTGCTTTATGGTTTATCTAGACTTAGATCCGTAGATGGCCACATTGTAGACAAAATCTGGTTTTGGGATTTTGAGCTCTCTTGGAATTTTGGACATCTGATTCATTTATTTTTGACTCAAGATTTCAAAGGTTCATTTGAATTGTTTGCTAATGACCTTCAATGTTTATTGTCAAGAGGACCCCCATACCTTGCCCCATGCTACTAGTAAGAAGCGTGGGCTTATCACCATGGACAAGGTACAAAGGTGAGTAAGGGCATTCCCATCCTTTCCCAACCCTACGTCACTAGTAAGAGATGCAAGCTCATCACCGAAGGTTGGTAGGGCAAGGAAATGTGTAAAAATAAAATTTTCTATTTGATCTATATTTGACTTGTATATTTGAGCAAAATGTCAGTGTGTTCTTATTTCCAAAGAGATATACATATGGGATAGATGTGACATGATGAAGCTTCTAGAACAGACCATAGGCAAGACACCTATCCTAGGAAGAAACCAAAAGTGAGAACAAGCCTGCAGACCTTGGTATGGTTACCATTAAGACTTTGTCATATCTAGCTTTATATGGATGAAATGATTCTGAAATGGTAATGATGTTATGAAAATGAAGAAGTATGATTGGAATGCTAATGCCAATACCATCAGAAGTTTGTAATGAATTACTTTGAGAATAAGTTCCTTGATCACAAAATTGTATGAAACAAGTGGACAAAATGAACCTAACTACATGAAGATGCAATGTAGATATAATTATACAAATAGTGTTGGTCGCTTATGCATAGAATCATTTAAGGTGTAGGGAATTGATAGTTTCACCAAATTCCTCACCTTCTAGTGTACATAAGAGATATGCACCATTTCCATAGTCTTTTGTGACTTGGTATGGGCCCAACCATTTGGGCTGGAATTTCCTTCCTTCGCCGGTCTTTTTATCAATCTGGTTGTCTAGTCTTAGAACTAGATCTCCTTCATATATATCTCGTTCATAGACCTTTTTGTTATACTCTTTGGCACATCCGGTCAACATAGACTCTATGTTGTTGTTCAACATCTAACCTGGCCTCATCTAGGCTTTCTAGTTGGGAGAGACGTGCTTCTCTATAAGCGTCTTCATCCAGAATCCCTTGTAATGAGATGCGGAGACTGGGTATTTCAACCTCAAGTGGGAGAACTGCTTCTGCTCCGAATACCAGCGAGAAAGGAGTTGCTCCTGTTGGTGTTCTTATTGAGGTTTGGTGGGCCCACAAGGCTGGGTATAACTTTAAATGCCAATCTCGTTTGTTTTCTTTCACCATTTTAAGGAGAATAGCTTTTAATGTTTTGTTTGTTGCTTCAGCTTGTCCGTTGGCTTGAGGGTAATACAAGGAGGTTGTATGATGGCTTATTTTAAATTTATTGCATAATTCACAAACCTCGTCATTCTTGAAAGAAGTCCCATTATCTGAGATAATGATTTGTGGGACACCGTACCTACATAAATGATCTGGTTCAAAATGAACTTGGCGATCACGGAACCTAGTATAGTGGTGAGAGGCATAGCCTCTACCCATTTGGTAAAATACTCGGTGGCTGTGATTATGAAGTTATGGCCATCTGTAGATGAGGGAGAGAATTTCCCTATCAAATCTAGGCCCCACATAGAAAAGGGCCATGGAGTAGCGATTGGTTGCTAGAGCTTGTGCCGGCATGTGAATCTTGTGGGAGAATTCTTGGCATTTATGACACTTGCGTATAAACTCTACTACGTCATGTTCTAGAGTGGGCCAGAAATAGCCCATCGATGTATTTTGCAAGTGGTGGCGTGGCCACCAAAGTGGCCTCCACATATTCCACTATGAGATTCGTGGAGAATCTTCTTGGATTCTTCTATGTCAACACACCTTAGAAGCATTCCATCGAAAGCCTTATGATAGAGCACTTGTTCTATAATAACATATTTAGCTACGATAATGCATAACCGCCTTCTTTGTTGTGGTGTAGCACCTTCTGGATATGTATGGTCCATGATATAATTAATAATATCAGTATACCATGGACATTTAGAGATGGGAGGTCTAGTTTCGACGTAGTATATGCATTCATCGGGAAAGTCCAGATCTACTAGATCGCCTCCGTCTAATGGGTTATCAGCTAACCAATCCGTAATGATTTGTCCCTTAACGGACTTCTGATTTACAAATGTTAATTGAATTCACCCATTAAGGTTATAAAGCGTCCAGCCTTTTTAGACAAGGATCCCTTGTGTGAGGAAAGTTTGTAAATGGTCCGTTTTTACAATGACCCTTGTTTCTTGGTTTAGCATGTAATGTCTTAAGCATTTGGTTGTGAAGACTATGGCAAGGCATTCTTGTCTATGCTTGTGTATAGTGTGTTTCATAGTCGAGCAATGTTGGCTAATAAAATAGATCACACGTTCTCTCTTGTCATCGTCTTCTTGAGCCAGCATGTAGGCTAGCGAGACATTGGTAGCCCGTGAATATAAGATTAAAGGGCGGTCTGGCTTAGGAGGCATTAGCGTAGGTGGTGACAACAAGAAACGCTTAACCACTTCAAAAGCATCATTGTAGTCTTTGGTCCAATTGATACCATAATATTTCTTGAGTAGATTGTTGATTGGGTGAATGGAAAAGCTTAAATCTGGGATGAATCTTCGGATTACACCAAGTTTCCCAAGGAATGACCTGATTCCAAATTCATCCGATGGTGGGATCATTTCAAGGACAACTCAGATTTTGGCTAGGTCCACATCGATCCCTCGTGATGATATAATGTAACCTAGGAGCTTCCCTACTGTCACATACAAAGACACATTTTTTTCCTGGTTTAGTGTGACTCCGTATTTATTAAACGTGAAAGAATGATGCGGAGCACTTCTAGGGTGATCACAACGCTTCTTGGCTTTGGCCAACAAGTCGTCTACGTAGGATTCCATGATTTTGTGAATAAGATCATGAAATATGTATGTCATTGCCCGTTGGTATGTAGTGCTAGCGTTCTTGAGAGATAGAATGGCATAACGTAGCAATAGGTTCCCCAAGGAGTTATAAACATGGTTTTGGCTTGGTCTTGTTTGGATATTCTAATTTGATTGTATCTTAAGAATCCATCCATGAGAGACAAAATCTCAAAGCCAGTTGTTGCATCAATGATGATGTCAATGGATGGTAACGGGAAGTTGTCCTTAGGACATGCCTTGTTAATGTCTCAGAAGTCTATGAAGATGCGTATCTTCCCATTCTTTTGAGAGAGCATGGGAGCGATATTAGATATCCATTGAGAATAATGGCGGCTTGATGAATCCTACTTGGAGGAGTTTCATTACTTCTTCCTTCACCATGAGAGCCACCTTGGGTTTCATTGGCCTCGATTTTTGTTTAACTGGCTTTGCATCTGATTTGGTGATGAGGTTATGTACCGTGATGTGTGGTGTAACCCCTGTCATTTCTTTATAATTAAATGCAAAAGCCTTTTAATGTTCTTTGAGGATTGAGTGTGTATTTCTATTTCTTAAGAGTTAATGAAGATCCTAGTTTCAATATCTTTGGTTCTTCCTTGTTCAATGTTAATATCAATTGTTTCCTTGATTAAAGAAGTGTTACCTTCTTCAAACTCAGGCGGAGCTGGAGGTAGTTCCAGATTGTCTCCATTCTCTACCGTGTATATGCCGAGTTCCTTTTGTGGGGGAAGCTCTATCATGGGATTCCCAAAGTAGGAAGATGAATGTGGGATTAAGGACAAATCTACCATGTGATGGGTGAGATGCAACGCTGCATAGGTATTTAAGTAATCAAGAGTGGCTCTATCACCATCAACGTGGTCTAAGATAGTAGATTTGTTCTCAGCTATGTTCGTTAAAAGAGGGTTTGACATTTTCTTCACTAATGGTTCGGTGCGAAGGGATACTATGAAATGGTGTCCTCCAACTCACTACTTGGAGTGAAACATGAAGCTGAGGTTGCTATCGAATCTGCGAGAAGATTTTGTTCTCGCGGGATTGCTTCAATTGATATGAAGTCAAACTCTTTGCTCAAATCTAATACCACTTGTTTTTAGAGCTGTAAGTGTTCAGCTCTGGTTTCATACACCTCAGAGACTTGGTTTTCTACTAATTGAGAGTCTCCTAACACCCTGATGTCATTAACACTGAGCCTTTTAGCTAGGATGAGGCCAAGGAGGAGGGCTTCGTATTCAGCGCCATTGTTTGTACATTCAAAGTTTAATTTAAAGGTGAATGGTAAGATCTTTCCTTCGGGTGAAGTAAAGATCACACCTGCCCTAGCCCCATAATGACATCTAGCTCCATTAAAATGGAGAGTCCAATATTTAGTTGGGAAGATGGACGTTGGGACATTTGCTACATCAACTTCTTCGGTTTTGGTTACTTCTACCATGTAGAGATCCTCTGTTGGAAGAGAACCAACACCTAGGGTATATCCCATGCCTACTGAAATCAAATGGTAGGAAAATTGGTAGATCATGTTCTAGCAATTCAACAATCTTCGCAGTAGTTCCTAATGATACTGTTTCGACAATGTTAGCCTCATCCTTGAGGGTTGGGATATTCTTGACTAGGCTCATAGTTTCTAGTTCTGTTGTAGGTACCAACTTTTCTTCTGGTTTCGCCGGTTGGTTTATTAAGTTGGTTTGTTGGGAGTTCAAAATTAGAGTGAATGCCCGGTCTTTTCTTTAGGTCAGCTAGGTGTATATCAAATGGTTTTGGATCACCTTTGGCTATGAATATCTTTCCTAAGTGTAAGAACCTTACTTCTTGAAATAACGTAGAAGGGATTGCCTTCATACGGTGTATCCATGGTCGGTCGAGGATCATATTATAGTTGGTTTCCCGATCTATAATATAAAACTCAAGTAAGGATTGTTTTGGGTCCTAAGGTGATTGGTAGTATTATAGTTCCAATCGATGTGGCTTTAAGGCTATCATAGCCTCTTAGTGTATTCTGAGTTGTGGAACAATTTGTTTCTCCATACCCTAGCTTTTGAAGGAAAGAGAAGGGGACTATGTTAACTGTTGCCCCATCGTCAACCATTACACGTTTAACGTAATTGTTATAAACCCACACTTGCAAATGTAAGGCTAGATCACCTCTGCATGTAATCTCAACATCTATTGGCATTTTGTTTATTTCAAATATAAACTCGGTATCCCTATCCGGCTGCCCGGAGGGTGGATATCAAAGTCTATATGGTTTACCTATGTTTTGGGAGGTGGAGTGATGTTAATTAGATGTCCTAAACCTAATGCTTCTAAAAGAGTATCCTGTGGGTAGGAGAGTTCTTAGTAAGTCCAAAAAGGAGATGTGAGAGAAGGTTTTGTTAGGTCATTAATTAAATCATAGGCACCTATGGGTTTTACTAATATTTGTTGGATGTTATCTGCCTCTAGCGGGTAACTTGGACTTGGCTAAGAGGAATACTCTCGTGTCCTTGTTATTATGGCTTCCATGGGTAGTTTGGTGTCTAACTCTACTAAACCAACTATCTTGGGTTGTGGCTGACTTCCTAATTGTGGTGCAACAGTGGATTTAGTGAAGTCGAGGATTCATGATAATTGTTTCTTGCCATCACACCTTTGTTCGTCCCATTGAATTTAATTTTTTGTTATTTTGATTTGGGAGCGGATCATTGAAGATCTCGAGGGTGCATTTTGAGGAAAGCTACCCCTGTAAAAGTATTTCAGCTTGGTGATGCGAGGATCGCAAGAACATATCTATGAAAAGTTGTCTTTGTTCCTACGGAAAATGTTGCATGAATTTATTATAATCGTAGCAAGTCTTAGTGTCATGGCCTTGAATTTTGGAAACCACAATACGAGTTAGGATTTTAATTCCTATGTTCTTTGGTTTGGCGCATATTGTGGTCCAAACCTCTTGATCAAACCGTTGGCCTATTAGGATTAAAGTTTTGCATTTTTTTTTTTGTTTTGGTTCTTGTTTTGATATCTAGTTGAGTTTTGGCTCGACCACGTGTATGCGGATCTGCCGTTGTTGTTGTTGTTTTGTGGATGATTAAAATCCACTTTGTGTTGATTATCGAGGTAAAGTTTGTTGTTACATTGATTGTTAACCGGTGGTGGAGTATTTACAACAATGGCCTTTTTAGCTTGGTCAGTTACTCCATCGATTGTTGCGCCGTGATTTTTGTTAAGTATTTTAGGTCCTTGATTGATGTTTGTGGTAGTAGGATAAGTCGTAGTATTCGGTTGGGGTGATTAACCTCCATTTGCTGCATACGTATTGCGACCGCTATCTATTTCCGTTTGATCTATTTGGAGAGCACTCTCAAGTACTTCATCATAAGTCCTTAGTGGGAACTTCTGGACTTCTTCCTTTACCTCTCTGCTGAGAGAATGAAGGAATAAATCGCATAGTTCCATTTGGTCCATGTTTGGAGCACTGGCCGAAGAATAAAGGACCACGCCATCTTTGGATGAAGTGAGCGATAGATTCATTGTGTTCTTTCTTAATGTGCAAGAATTCCCTGATTCTGTTCTCAATAGTTTGTTCATGTCAAATGCCTTGATGAACTCTGAAATGAGTTGTTTAAAGGAATGGATGGAGGCTTCAGGTATTCTGTAATACCAATTGAGGGAAATGCCCTCTAAAGTTTTGGGAATATTTTAGTAACAACCCCATCCCAAGGGAGTAGTTCTCGAATGGCTGTGGCGTAGGCCTTGATATGTGCATTTGGGTCTCCCTCACCTTTGTATTTGGGAAAATCGGGAAGAGGTCTTGGAAGCATGACACTTCATATGGTGAAGTCTAAGGGCTCTTTCAAATATTCTGAATAAGTCCCTATCGCATAGGTTTCGACCATTGATGGTGCCTGTTGAGGGGGTGGAGGTAGAATGGGTTGTTGATATGGCGTAGTGTATGCATTTTCCGGGACGTAAGGAAATCCCTGTGGTTGAGTGAACATGCCGGGAGAGGAAAACATATCCCCTTGTGGTGATTTGGAATACATGTTTAAGTATGAAGGAGTATTGCCTAGGAATGGATTATTTTGTACTAGACCGGGAAGTATCATATTTTCCACCGGAACGGTGTTAGAAATGGCGATTCTAGTTGGCATTTGTTGTGAATATTGAGGAGGCATGCCCAATGTATCTATTCTGTGAGGAGGTCTACTTGGCTAGGATGATGTGGAGGGTTGGAATTTCTTGCTGCATGAATTGAGAATTGTGATTTACTGAGCAAGTTCTAACCCCTAACTTTTCTACTAAAGTCAAAATGACTTCATTTGGTGAAGTCACGGTATTTTTCCTTAGTGGCATTTTTGTATATCTGATGTTGTATAGGCATGTGATACCCTGTACTATGGTGACCATTTGCCCTGCCAAGTTTCCCAAGGGCATTTCCTATAGGTAGTGGCATGGAGGTATTTTCGTGAAAAGAGACCGTGGGTGGCATTTGTAAACTTCCTATAGGTGGGTACATACTCTGAGAGCGTTGTTCATTCCTAGCATAATGCGCTAAATGTTCATCATCTAAAAATAGGTATGGATCTGATTGTCTACTAATTTGTGGTCTAAGCAACACCTAAGGAGATGAACTAGATTCTCCGTAAATGTCATGTTGTACGAGCCTGAAGGCTCTGTTTGTTGTGTTTGAGTGAGCTGATCCAACTCCTCTATTTGGAAAGATGAACTATATCTAGTCCTTGGAGGTGGAGTTTGTGTTGACAATCGGTTAGCTGAATAATTGTCACCCCATCTTTGAGTGAGGGTGATGGTTTCTATTGATTGATCATAGTATGCTTCAAGACCTAGGAGAGGTCTACCATATGCATCGAATCTGACATATTTAGGAGGTATATGAATACCCGAGAATAATGGGAAAGAGTGAAGGTGGATGGAGAAATAAAAAAAATAAAAGAACTGTGTTGTTCACGTCGGGTTCACCAATTTTGTACGATGGAAAAGTGACAAGTGAGCATGGGAATCTACAAGTAACTCTTCCTCGCACCCGACCTCTCGAGGTCATGCCGAGATAGCCGGTGGGGATGGACTATGCGTGGGATGCAGACAAGCTAGTTAGGAAATCTTATGTCTTCAACGCACACTAGTGGAATCTACGAATCTAAGGCAAAGAAGGCCCTCCTAACCTGAACTAGCGTGATAGATCGGTTGGCGAGGATGACTGCTCGAAGGCTCCAATCAATATCAAGCTCTGGCATAATCCGGTCTATAGGTTGTGGGATATGGGGAAAATGACCTGGGATTGTCTCGTATATATCTCTAGATAGGGTCATAGGATGGATGATGGATATAGTGGACTCTATGGGTGATTCTCTGGTCTAGTCTAGAAATCCTTAGCTTTATTAGCTGCTATATCCAACAAGGATAATTGTGTGATGATGATAAGCGAAGTGGAGTGGATCTAAATACTAATGTGCGTAAGCCAATGTCAACGTCGGATTGACCTGTGGACTCGTTGGGTTGTGGGATTTGTGGATCACAACCGTAGATTCGTGGTTGTTGTGGACCTACTATGGTCATGTGTGGAATTAGTCCCTAATCCCTAGTATCCAATAGTCATATTCCTTTTCGGCCTCTATGTTTAGAACCACAAGTTGTGCAATCTTCTTAGAGTGCCTTACAAGCATTCTGGCAACCTAAATTCTTAAGTTAGTGTCTATACGGTGTGAGAATGTCTCTACGTGCATTTGTGGGACAAAGGGTCACAACCAAATGTTTTCTCTCTTTCAAGCCCTTCTACAGTCATGTGGATTTTTATCTAGGGTAATATGTAGTTTGGCTAGTTTGACCAAAATGTGTGTGCTTGGTCGTCTTCTATGTTTAACCCTCTTAACTGTGAGCTGATCTATTGTAAGTCTATTGTTGTTTGGAAGACTTGGATTCTAAGATTTTGATCTATATCAGCTATTGCTGTAACAAGATTGGGTTGAGGCATGATTGGTTCGAATACATATTCTCTGGGCTCTCTAGGTCCTGTGATTGTCATGCAAAAGGGAATGATATAAGTCTAACTAATGACAAAATAAATTAACTACGCAAGATATATCTATGTATATTCCTAAATCTGATCTTTATTGATAAACTACTAAATAGAATTTAAAAGAGCAATTATCTAATATATCTAGAAATTGACAATTAAACTAATGACAAAATTTAAAACAAACAAAGTAGCCGAGTATAGCTACTTGCCTGTGTAGTTGTAAATTTATTCTAAGTAACCAGATAATTAATCTAATCTATTCAAAAGACTCTCGATCCTACCTCAGAAGTGAGGAGTGAATCATAGTTTCTCAGAAACTATCAATCCCCACAACTTCCCAGTAATATCGAAAGTGAGATTAACTGAAATGAAATGATTGACTACTCTATTTGATATGTTTTAACTAGAACTTTGAAAGCTTGAACCTAGATTTTGCAAAATAGTGGTAAATCCTAGTTGTGTGTGGCTTTGTCCCCTTAGTATGATCTCTTCATTCCTTCATGCTCATGTGAATCCAAAAAATCATGTTATGTTAGCATTAATGAAGTTGGTATCGAAATAACGACTGACTTAGGATGTAGACTAAATACAATGCGAGTAGGAGAGGGATAAGCACAAGAGAATAGAGCTTGGCTTATGTAATTCCTAGTGGGATTTATTACGAGTCATACAACATAAAATGTCTAGAACCTAAAACTATCCTATTTGATGAACAAGACCTGTAACTTTAATGGCTTCTTACTGAAAATAAAACTATCTTACTCGATTGATTGGATGAAATGAGTAACAACACTAGCACAAGAAGATTATGTGGCTTCCTAACAGCTAAACAACACTAACCATGCATATAAAAAATGAAACTATGAATCCTAAGTAAAATTGCAAGACTATTCTACTATGATGAAATTGAAAAATTTGAGGGCCATTTTCTTGAGGCAACTATTTATAGAATCCCATTTACCCAAAGGTGAAAACCAATTTGATCTCTTAAACCATAAACAATGCCAAAACACTATTCCAGGGAACCAAAATCATAAATACAAGCAAAAGCCATGAAAAAGCTGGTAAATGTTGATTTTTACATGAGTACTGAGATGGCCACCCTACTGCGAGGTGGTCATGAGACCACCACCAGGTAGGGCGGTTTCGCAAATCACTTTGTAGACCAAAATGCAAAGGAAAAAGAAAAGCACGCAAGTGCTAAAGCAGAGCATGCGGGATGTTAATGCATACTTGGAGAGATTTTTCGGATCCCAAACACCTTAGGAGACTGTATCATCATTAGGGCACATCTAACATTGTTAGGTGCAAGTGCGGTACCCTCTGATTTCTGGTACATACGGTCACCTTTATTAATGGCAGCTTTTTAGATTCGAATCTATCATCATATACCTACTACTTCCTTGAAAGAATTACCTTCATTTACTAGTGAAAATCAGATTACCCCTACTGAGCATATTAAATACATTACAGCCCTTTTTGTAGTCCATAACATAACTCATGAAGATGTAGCCTTGAGACTCTTAGTTGCATCATTTAAAGGACAAACTTTGCAATGGTATAGAACTTTACCGATAGGGAGCATAACAACTTGGGATGAATTAGGGGATCAACTACTTAAGCAATTTCAAGACAATTATGATCATTTCTTCATCATAGAAAATTTTTCTACAATTGAAAGAGCTATTCATGAATTTATGGATGGTTTAATATCATATTTTCTATAACTTGGGAAAGAATTCTAGCCATGGTTAAACAACAATCTGATCATGCATTTTTATACTATCTTAGAGCTTTAAATAGTGACATTTTAGCCATGATACAATCTATGGGAGGAACTACACTCCCAATAGCTTATGATATTGCTATTAGGGCTGAAAACAACCTCATTCAAGTTGGTAAATTAGCCCCAAGACCTTCTATGCCTCTTATGGCAGATTTGGCACCTATACCACAACCTATTACCATAATAGATCCTATTGTTACAACACCATTAGATGATGTATTTAAGGCCTTGTAGACTATGGGAAATAAATTAACATCAATTGAGAATAAAATAGCTCAGCCTAATAGGCCTTATCAAAATACTTATCAACAAAATCAACAAAATAGGCAACCTTATTAGTAAAATCAAAATTATAGGCAGCCTTATCAACAAAGGAATTTAATCCAAAAGTTCCTATCTCATCTAACGCTCTTGTTGTTGTAAACATGGCGTCGAGAAGAGTGGTGTTTACCATGAAATCAACATCTTTACGCTACTAATTGTCCAAATGCATTCTTGAATATAAGCCTTGTTGCACAACCTCAATATGAAGCATTATTTATGCCTCAAATGGAGGGTGGATAACAAGATACTTGAATCAAAATCACCTGAATAGAACTTAGTCAGTTTTGGAGAAGAAAATTTTATCACAATTACAACTAGGTCTCAAGAAAGAGCTCAAAATAAAGAAAAACAACAAATGAGACCTGTTTTACCTACAGTTACCGATAAATCAACAAATGTAGGTCAAAAAACAACAAACAAATCTATTGTTCCTTCAAAAATAGCAAGTAGTTCAGCCCCTAAAGGGTGGAAAAAACAATTTCTGAACTAGAAGATATTCATAGAATTTATTCATAAAGAGTCAATTTTTGATAGATATTTTGCTAAAATAGTAGAATATTTTTCTAAAATTGTTGCTTCTTTTAATATTGTTGAGGTAATGAAAAATCATAATATTAGTATTTCATTATGGGATACTTTGAGTATTCCAAGATAATAATGAGTTGCTTACTCATGATCTTATTAAGTTACATATTTCTACAAAACCAATAGAAATGGAACCTTATAAAGCTAATATGGTTCTTGGTATAATCAAGCAAGATCACATGAAAGAGGTTAAGTGGATGGTACAAAAGGTTCTAAATTCTCATGATATTAAAAATCCACCACCCTTTTATCTATCTTTGATTATTGGAGATCATTTAGTTCATAATTGCATGGTTGACAGTGGTGAAAGAAACATAGTAATGCCTAAAGCAATTACAGAAATGTTAGGCATATAGTATGAACCTACAGAGAAAAGTGTGTTGTACCTAGATGGACAACAACTAACACATTTGGTGTCATTAAAAATTTGGAGGTAATGTTACATGCTTGTCCAAATGTTTCTATTCTTCAAGATGTAATAGTTGTAGATCTACCTCCCTACTTTGCTTTATGTTTATCAAGATATTTTACAACAAATATAGGAGGTTATCTTTCTTCAGATTGGTCATTCTTATTCTTTACTATAAGGTATGAAACTAAAGTTACAATCAATTCAGAGCCTCGGATAGATTTCACATTGAGTCTCATACTTCAAATGCTATATCAAATTGGCTGATCGATCAAAATGATTTTCATGTCACAACAATTTTTTTGCATTAGATGGTGTTTCTAACTTATTTATGGATGAAAAAACTCAATAAGAGCATGTTTTTGATCCCTTCAAGGATGTAGAAGAAGTTTTATTTGGCATTAATTATTTACATCAAGAAAATGCACCTATCGCCTTGTTGTCCAAAATAAAAAAATAACTTAAGGCTTATGGAAGCTTCATTTGATGGTGAATCGAAAAGAAAATTACAAGGTTCAGGTTTGATGTTTACTTCTCCTTCGAAGTGAAAGGTATTTTTCAGCTCTAAGTCTGTAATTCTCATGTACTTGTAACATATCTGAATATGAAGCATTAATTCATGGCCTACAATGGGCCAGAAAAAGAGGTATCAACATGTTACAAGTGTTTGGTGATTCAAAGTTAGTGATTAATCAAGTAAAAAAAATTAATGTGTGTAAGAATTCATTGTTGAAATCTTACAAGCATAGAGTTTTAGACTTAATGGATGATTTTGAGGCTATTAATATGCAATCTATTCCAAGAGCTAAAAACAAACATGCAGACAAACTTCAGCAACTATTTGAGCTAGCTTTGAAGTGCTAGAATAGATTGAAAACAATTAAATATGACACAAATAAGGCTAATTATCAGACCTTTAGTGCCTAATAATGAAGAAAACTAGCAAGTTTTTGAAGATGATGAGAAAATCTATAGATTTTTGTAGCAAGAAGCTGAATTTTCTACAATTAATCAAGAAAACTTGTAGCACTTATATGGTGAGAAAAAATTCAATTGAAAACAAACAAGCTACTCAAGGGCTGGTCACATTAGAAGATATCTTCAGTTTTGATGATCAACTAAGAAAGGATAAAGGAAATATCTCAACTCACATGCAAATAACTACAAAGAGATCTTAGTTGATGATGAAAATAAGTTATTTATCAGAAAGGTATGTTCCTTAGCTGAAAAACAATCTTTCATTAATTTATGCAAATAATTCAAAGATGTTTTTTCTTGGAAATACCAAGATTTGAGAGGATTTGATCCTAGTTTAGCTCAACATACCATAGAGTTGTAGCCAAATTCCAAACCAGTTAGGCAGAAACAAAGGCCTATAAATCCTAAGATTGAACCCTTGATGAGAAAAGAGTTATCCAAGCTAATTGAATCAGGTATTATCTTTCTATTTAAGCATTCAAGTTGGGTAGCTAATCTTGTGCTGTTTGGAAAAAGAATGGTAAAATATGACTATGTGTGGACTTTAGAGATCTTAACAAAGCTTCATTAAAATATCATTATCCATTGCCCAATATGGATAAGATTTTAAGAATAGTTTCAAGTTCAGATAGGTTGTCTTTGTTAGATGGTTATAATAGATACAATCAAATTCTAGTGCATGAAGAAGAAAGATACAAAATAGCCTTCACTACAAAGTAGGAACTTATGCTTACAAAATAATTCGTTTTGGACTTACTAGTGCTAGTGCAACATTTCAATGTGTAATCTACATGAATTTTCATAGCCTATTAAAAAAATGCATAATGGTTTATTTATATGATGTTATTATATTTTGAAGAATTTTGATGACCATCTTATGCATTTAAGTAAGACTTTTCATATTTGCATGCAAGTTTGGAATATCATTTACTCCCAAAAATTTTATCTTTTCACTCCATCAAGGTAAATTACTTGGACATATTATTTTGAGACAAGGTTTAGCTATTGATCCATTCGAATTTAAGAAATATCACACTATCCTTACCTCATCATAAGAAACCATTACAAAGTTTTCTTGGAAAAAGAAAAATTTGTTAAAATATTTGTTCCATATTTTGCAGCATTTGTTAGGCCATTAACAACGATGTTGAAGAAATATAAACCTTTCTCTTGGATGTGCGAAGGAAGAAAATTATTTGAAGATATCAAGACAACTATTTCATAAGCTCCTACTTTGAAAATTTTTTTAAAATAAGGATTTCACGATGTATGCACTTGTAGGAGTTGAAACCATTTCAGCCATATTAAATTAGGTTAATGATGAAAATATTGAGCAGCCAATTGCTTTCTTTGGGAAGATTTTACATGACTACGAGACAAGGTACACTTTTCTTGAAAAATAAGTACTTTGTAGTTAGAGGATTAAAGAAATTAAATTACATGCTTTTTAATAATAAAATACATGTTTTACTCTCTCATCCGTGTGTTAAAGCATTCTTCTTTAACAAAGAAATGAATGAGAAAAGAGCATGTTAGATTACAAAGGTTATGGAGTATGATTTTGACATCCATGTTGTAAAAATAGTCGATGAAAGGATTCTATGATTATCTAGTTACTGATATGGAAAAACAACAGGGTGCAGAATCAAAAAATTCATTACAACATGTTGAAATGACATATCAACAGTCAGAAATTTTATTACATCCTAAACATTAGTAACCAAAACTCCATCCATAGGTTCAAGGATTAAATTTGGATTACTAATTTTATTAAATACTTATAGGATGATACTTATCCATATGGTATGGACAAGAATAAATGAAGATATTTCATATTACAAGCTATACCTTATGTTTTCATTGATGTTGGGCTATTCAAAATGGATATAAATTTTTTCCTTGTGATGTATTGGTTATGTTAGAGTACAACAATTATTATCCAATTTTCATGAATGACCTCGAGAGGTCACATCCCAACACTTAAAATTTATGAAAGCTCTAAGTTATTGTTGGCCCATGATATTCAAGGACTACTTTGAATGGATTAAAAGGTGTAAGAAATGTGCATTCATTTTTGGAAAAAAATGTTTAGCTTTGTTGCCTTTGCATTCTACTTTAGTGGATCAACCTTTCATGAAGTGGGGCCTTGACTTCATTGGAATAGTAAATCTAACTTCATCACGAGGGCACAAGTGGATCATGATTTCCAGTAACTATTTCACACCTTGGATAGAAGCAATAGCCTTGAAAGAAGTTAATGAGACTTGAGTCTAATCATTTTATGAAAGTATAGTTTGTAGATTTGGTTTTTCAAACAACTATCATTTCGAGATAATGCCTTACCATTTCTTGGTGCAAAGGTAATAGATTAGGCTATCAACATGATATCTATTTAAGTACTTCATATGGTGTCTAATCAAGGCACCCATGGGACTGAAAGCACTAACGCGATCGGTTGAGACTCTCGAAGAACACGATTGCACAACATGGAGCTTTCCCAGTGTGGGACCGCGAAATCGAAAAGCTCTCCGGATGAAGGCGGCTCCTATTCCCTATTGGATGCACTAATAAAACGTAGAGGATTTACCAAAACCTAATCTAACTTGCCAAGAGAGGAGAGAATGCTTGAAAATAAAACCTAAACTACGGAGGAGGTGATGCATGTAGAGGAATGTTGGACACCTATTTTGCAAAGTTAAACATAGACCACATAAATGCAATATAATACCATGCACAAGATAGCGTTTGAAAATGCAATAAGAGATCAAAAATGACAGCAATGAATATATGAGATGGTTTAGGATTAATCACATACATACATTATATTGCTCGAGGATCGATTCAATACATCGCAGGTGGCAAGACGCAAAAAACTATGTATTACAATCCATATGGGAGGTTTGAAGGCTCACAATTCTCTTGCAAGAAAGGGAAGAAGGTGGGATGCAAAACGAAAAATGCCCGTGACCCTTTTTAGAGCCTCTCCAGGCTATTTATACAAGAAAAATGAGGGAGAAGAGAAGTAATTCGGAGCTCCTCAACTACCTCCAATGCGCACTTAACCCATCATATTATTCATGTAGGTGAAAATCTCAACAACCCAATAGTGGCTTAAGTGTATTTTAGATTTTTAAGAACTTGTTCCCACCCGATTAGTTGGGTAGAGGACTTGCAAGAGCTTTCCAAAAGTCCAACCTTGTGTGAATCCGAGCTCCCGGTGAAAAGTTATGGCGATCTGAATATTTCCCGCGTCGAGTCAAAATCGGGGTTTGGGTTTCTCCTTCGCAGGGGAGACGGATCGGGTTTGGAGGATGCCTTGACATGTGTTTGATGCTTGTGTTTCCATTAAACAGACCATTAAACCAGCAACCGCACTTGATATTTCCAAGATTTCCTTTGAGAAATGAGATGAAATTAATGCGCATAAGAGATCGGGTTGATAGTGGTGCTCGACATGCTTTTTTTCATGTTTTCCCGACGTGCAATGGCCGAGACCCGATGAAGGACTTGTAAGTGTTTTGGGTTTGCGGAACCCTCAAACATCGGGACATCCTTTGTGATTTGCATGCTTCATGTTTCAATGTTTCGAAAAAAACCCGATTTACAATTTGATGTCGGGTTTTCCAACCCTTCCAACATCTTGCGCCAACCACCCCGAGACCCGATTTGCTTTGCGTCAGGTTCCATTCCAAGCCCTTCCTCCATGTCTTTGATGTCGGGTTCATCCGCCTCTCATTATTATGCTAGGAGAAACCATGTACACGCCTCCGAAACCCGATTTGCTTGTGTTTATCTATATTTACCGGGGTAAATATATACAATTAAGTACTTCATCTAATTATTACCCATAAGGTAATGCATTAGCTAAAATTAATTAAATTTTTTTCAAAGATCATCAAAAGAAAACTCAAGGACAATCAAAGAGCTAGGTATCGATGTTAAATTTAGCACTTTGGGCTGATAGAATGAATCAAAAGAAAACTCAAGGACAAATAAAGAGCTAGGTATCGATGTTAAATTTAGCACTTTGGGCTGATAGAATGGATCCTAAAAGATCGGTTAATTCACCATACAAAATTAATTATGGACATGAGGAAAGAACGCCTATTTCAATTGAGCTTCCCACATTGGATTTACTACATCAAATGGAATTACTTCGAGAATGAACCAATTTGAAGTTCGTTATGTAGAATTAATGGAGGTAGAAGAGTTAAGAGATCAAGCTCATCTGAACATGGAAAAGAATCAAAGATAGATCAAGAGAATGTTTGAATGAAAAGGATAATTTCATAATCTTTAATGAAGGAGACATTATGGTAAAATGGTACGTTGATCGTGCAAATCAAGGAAACCAAATGAGGTTTGATACAATTTGGAGTGGTCCTTACATGATTTCATATTTTAAAGAGAAAAATACATTTAAGCTTTTAAGACTAAATGGAGAGGAACTTCCCATTCCTATGAATGGTTTTTTTTTTTAAACATTGTTATTAAAAAAATTTAGTTTCTAGTTAAATTAGGATTTACCTTTTAATAAGTGCAGTCCATGCACATTGGAATGCTTTCAATTCAAGAAGTACATTCGTGCACGTGATATGGTTCACCAGATCATTTCCTAGCTTTAGTTTGTTATTGAGAAGGTTCAATTTTTGTAAAAATAGAATATTTTGGTTATATGCTTTGACTCCATGCTCAATAGACTAGAGAAAGGAATTGGTCTACAAGATAACATGTACCTTTCCCCACAGGATCGCTAGAAATGTTGACAATTTTTGCACTTGTGTAAAAATGGGAAACTCAAAACTTTGTTTTCGATGGAAGGAATTGATGAATGAACCTAACTAGGGGGGAATTTACAGTTAAATTGTGTTTAGTTAAGTGAATCAACAAGGCAAAATGTAGGTATCGATGTCATTATAGAATACGACACCTTACATATGTTGATATCCCATAATCACCTTCATCAAAGATGCACAGAAGCTCCGAAGAACTAAAGCACAACCTTGAGGAAGGCGAAGATAGAGGTAGACTAACGAGTTGGACATAAAACATCAAACATAGTTGTTATTTGCATTGATGAGAGTTCATTTTAAGTTACATGTATTTTAAATTTGATCATTTCCTATGATTAAGTGTTATTAAGTATGTTATTGAGTTGTTTAATTCATTGTACAATCATTACATATCATAAAAAATGAAAGTAAAAGGAAGTACACAACTCAATTATAGAAAAAAATCATTTCTTCATTAAGGAAATTCAATATTTCCACACAATACGTGGGATGTAACTTATTATTATTGAAATAAATGGTGTATGTGCATGAAATTAAAAGAAAAGGAGTATATAAAAAACACATCATTGCCTTGGGTTTTTTTTTCCTTCTTTGTCATTTCAGTTTCAGCTTCTCTATCTTCATCTTCTTCATCTAACAACTACAAATTGTACCTAAAAATAGAAAAAGGATAACATCATTTAAGAGTCAGGGTTCAATTTATACTCATGTGCTATCTAACTTCAGGAAATGAACCATTTGAGATCAATATCGTAAGGTACATAGAGCAAGTGATACAAAAATAAAAAGTTAGTATTTTGAAGAAGCACATATGATTCCCAAAATCATAACAAAAAAACTATGGAGCAAAAGCGAGGTAAAAATCTTATTATATTCTAACTATTTTTTCTAAATGTGTAGGTATAAATAAGAATAAATAAATAAGCAACAGAATCGCAGTATTACAAGAAACATTACAACTTTCAAGATGAACATATTCAAGATGCTATCATTGCGTGATACAACTTAATAGTCAAAATGCAATCAAATGATCATAGTATAGTTTCATATCATAATGACCAATTAAAATATAGTTGGTTATAAATAGAATTACAATAAAGAAAAGACAAATATCAACCATTATGAACCATTGACATGATAACATGAGCTTCACTCTTCGTAACATATTAGAATACATATCAATTTTCTAAAAGTACAGTCTCATAATGCAACTTGAAGGGGTAAAACCTACAAATATCTCATGAAATTAGGAGAAATAAAAGTACTAATGTCATAGATTCCAGAATGTCAATGAACAAGCTTAGCTTCCCATAAGAATACATAAAATTCAAAGTAAGTTAAAGATGATTATTACCAAGTAGCTATTATCAAATTTTTCCCTCGGGAAAATTGGGAAAACATGACCTCGCATGAGAGAAAATGAAGGATCGATCCAGCCATGGGAGATCACATTTCAAGATTGGCTGAATAAGTTACACTTTTGAGCCCATTGTAGATGATGGTTTGGGAAATGAAGAAATTCCAAAGTCTAAAATTTGGACTTTGGAGGTCAGTTGTTCGGAGTTAGGCGAAGCAAAATTTGGGGACTCAGTGGAAGGAAGCATGAAAAGGTAGGAGAGAGGCCAAACCCGAACTCTAAAATTCATAATTTTAGAGGTTCGGACATCTCATGAGGGTTGAAAGAACAATGCCATGTGGAGGAGGGAAAAGGTCGAAACGTATAGGCCAAAATTTAGAATTCAAATTTTCAAAGATATGCAATGAATGGATGGATAAAGAAACCTAAACCCCAAAAACCCTAAATCCCAAAACCCAAACCCCTTAAAACCCCAAAATATTGAAACCCAAAATTGTAAAGGTCTAAAACTTGAAGTCTAAATTTTGGAATTCGGGTTTTAGAACTTTTTATCGGGGTAAGCAATGAAAAGTGCCACACAACATGATTTGATTGAACTCGAAGTCCAAAATTCAAACTTTGGAGGTTTGACATTTTAGAACTCTCGAGTTAACTTGAATGATGAACAATGACCCAAAATCTAAAATTGAAATGTGCAAAGATTCAAATCCCAAAAGTCTGAAATTTCATATTTTGGAAGCTACAATGCGTTGTCGAGAATCCGAAAATGGTAGATTGACCACTCACATTTATTGCAATATTACACCTTCATCTTCAAATGACCATAAATTTTGACTGGGAGCTCGGATTTGCACAAAATCAAACTTTGTAGAAAGCTCTCGTTGTCCTCTACAAAAATGAAGAAATATAGTTCCCATTTTAGAGGTATGTTTAAGATTTATCACATACTTAAATGATGAGGTATGGGCTTCCTTTCTTCCCTAACAAGGAAAATTACATGGAGGTATGGGTTTTGCAGTGGCACCCATCATTGTTGCAAGTGATTTTAATGCATTTTTGGGTTGTTGAAGCAAGATTTAGAAGTCTTATCTCTCTCTTTCACTCATTCTTCCCATATATTGTAAGGACAGGCTCATTTCAATGTTGGACACCTTGTATATGCCCCTCCCTTCTTCTTTTCGTAAGAGATTTTTTGGAGATTTCAAACCTCCCTACTAGACATTGTAATGCAAAATTTGTGCCTTTGGCCCTAAATGTGATGTATTGTATCAACTTTGAGAGCAATAAAATCAGATATGTGGATGTTTCAAACCCTCTTCTATGTTTTGTTGCATCTTCCTTAACTTTCATTACATGCATGGTTATTTTGTATTCTTATGATTTCATTGCAAGATTCTAAGATTTGTGTTGTGTTTTTGTGTAGGTTGTTCAATGTCATTCTTGGTGCATCACCTTCCCTTACAGAGAGGTTTTAATTTTCATGCATTTTATGTAACCATATTTCCTTGAGAGAGCATTAGATTAGTGTTAGATCTAAAACTCTTCGCACTATGGAGTGTTTGCTCCAGGAGGAGGATAAACTTTGGAAACACCAGCCAATAAAACAAATGAACTCCTTCACATTATGAACGGAAGATACAAACATAAAACAATAACATAATATTCCACACTGATCCTCATTCATCGAAGAGAGAGGGGATAAATACAATAGAGGTGGAAGAAGACAGTTATGAAATATAACCGCTTCAACAACTGAATAATGTAATACTAATTATTATGCTAACATTCCCCCCCTTATTACATTGTTCGTACAAATATACATTTCCAGAATCTTTTGGATGTTGCCCCTTGATGAGAACACCGCAAAGAGTGTCTACAGACAAGCATGATCCTACATGGTCTCGATAAACATGGTTTTTCTAAGGTTGACCATAAACCTAGAGGGATATAAGCATTTTCTGACTGTTCACCTCGGTGGTTTTACAGGATTACCACGAACCAAGAGGATGATACCTCGGTGGTTTTATAGGTTTACCACAAACCAAGAGGATTTTACCTTGGTGGTTTTACAGGTTTACCACAAACCTAGTGCGAGTACCATGCTGCATTGCTTTCAGTGATTTTCTATTCCCATGACACTTTTCAATTTAGGAGGTCCCAAACAGGAAACTATGCAACATCTGCACTTTATTGAAAAACAACAGAACAACCAACACAAAATTGAAATAAACAAACCAAAATTGAGGAATTGGTCCTCAATACCTTATTCAAATCACAATATCTGCCGGCGGCCTCGTCACTTGTAGCTTGAAGAGGTTGTTGGATTTCCTCCAACCTCCGTTTTCCTCGTCCTCCTATATGTGTGCTTCTACTTACTTCTCAACATGAATTTTCTCAGCTATCTCTTTAGAATAAACACCATATACCAAGATGGCCTCATTGAGTGTAGTCAATGTTTGATTATGGGGATTATGGTGTAGGACTAGAGTACGGATTTTGATCCTGACTTCCATGACTAGTGGAGCCCCATTTGATCTAGGTGATAGATTTATAGACACGTCCATTGTGTGCACCTCAATATTCTCCTCTAGTATTGGCCTCCAATTTGAAGGAATGTAATGAAGATCCATCAAGACAAATGTAAAGTTGTGCCATATTAACAAAACTGAGAGTGTATGGAAGACAAGGACAATGAAAAATGTTATAAATACTTCAAAACCTTCTCGAAAGAACTGAGAGTCATAAATTTTTGTGAATACTACCATCAATACCACGAACTCTTCTCTTTTGCACTGCACCATTTCTCAACGAGACTACTTCTTCCTCCATGGTTGTGCTGCGACTCTTCACTAACTCGCCAAAGCTCTATGTTTTTGGAATTTAATTTTGATGTAGACATTATTGCAAAGAGTGTTGAATATCCATCTTTTGGTCAATGAAAGGAAACATAAAATGGATTTTAGTTGTTATTGTAAAACCAGAGACGTTGCTCACCTTCAAAGTTTCGTAGACCTCTTTCTACATCAATAGAAATGAGTTGAAAGGTAAATCATAACCATCATAACCATTCTGTCCCTTCCTTGTGTGACTTCTCCTAGCCTTGTGTCTGCGGGAGCTCCACATTTAGATAATCCTTTCTTGTGTGCGAGATAATCCTTTCTTACTTGGATCTTACTGAAACATTACGCTAATTTTTCACTATCATGGTTCCACGATCTTTCTTGCACTTCCTTGATATGGTTGCTCATGGAGAACATCTCATACATGGGGCATAGTAATTAATGAATCTATCCCTACAAAAAAAAACTACACGATTGTCTTGTTTACTCTGCAAGATGGATGTAGTGTCGGTATGAGATCCAACTCAAATTCACATGATTTTGTTCTATCCAAATGCCAAAACGTATAACTAACTTCTCCAACTCGTTTCTCCTTTTCCTTCACGCGGCTGAGACATGGAAATAGGATACACAAATAAATAAATAAATAATAGACTTTACTTGGGACATCGTTAAAACTTTCCTGGTGCTGCAGACTCAGGAGAAGGAAGACAAAAGTAGATTGCGGCTTGGTGTCTCAGTCTGTAACCAAACTGTAACAAAAATCAAGCACCACACCACTACGCTAGTTTTCTGCTACACCAGATCGCCTCAGATGCAGTCACGCTTCTCCTGCTACAGCCGCCTCCCCCATTGCTCTGATACCAATGTTTGCTCCAGGAGGAGGATAAACTTTGGAAACACCAGCCAATAAAACAAATGAACTCCTTCACATTATGAACGACAGATACAAACATAAAACAATAACATAATATTCCACATTGATCCTCATTCATTGAAGAGAGGGGATAAATACAATAGAGGTGGAAGAAGACAGTTATGAAATATAACCGCTTCAGCAACTGAATAATGTAATACTAATTATTATGCTAACATGGAGTAGTTGGCACTAGGATAGGATAGGAAGCTGATCTTCTCTAGAGGGTTATCTGATTGCAAAGTCCCACACTTCGGGATAAATATATGTTTGGCGAATCAAATTAACTCGCCTCAACCATTCACTTTTGAGAAATAAGGGGTTCTATGATTTCACCATAATAGTAGCTCTCATGAGAGCTTTAAATCACAATTCCATAGGAATATCATTTTATCAACTTAAGAGAATGGAGATAGATTATTTAAATTGCAAACAATGAACAAACACAACATAAATAAATTAGGCCCATGAATCAAAAATTTTGAGCCAAGATACATGTTATAATAAGACATACAAATGAATGTAATAGTTCAAATACAACTACAAGTCATGATGCCATTAAAATTCAACAAGGTACATAATAATTTTTTTTTCTAAATGTAATTACAAGTTACAAGCCATACATACAATTGTAATCATGCATGATTCAGATTTAAGAAAGAGACAAAGAGCTTGTATTATCAGCAACATTGCAGAATGTTCAACACTATTTCTAAGTAACAAAGATTCAGCACTCTCAACATTACTGTTTGGGTGATGAAAATGGTTTCCAATTTGAAAACTTACATCCTTTTATCCAAGCCTTTTTAAATGAAAAAGGATCGATTTCAAGATCACATTCCAACAAGAAAATCAACATAAGAGAAAGGCCCATGGCCTTAATATTTTCTAGCTTTTCTAATAATGCTTTAGTACTCAAGGAAAAATATAGTCATATTTATAGAATCATACAGTTTTTTGTAAATCAAGATGATCAAAGAAAACCAATATTAAATTTTTTTCATACTTGTATATAGTTATCGAGGTGTTTCACATCTTACACAAGAGTGAGAATAAAAATTACAAATGTAACTTACAGTAATGAAGAGAGATGAAGGACATTGTTCTTCATTCAACTAAAAATTACAATTACAAATAAACAGATCCACAATAGCCTCCTTTGTATACAATGATGTCAGTTGCAAAGTATGAAAAGAAGATAAGTAGTTGTGTAGAAAGGAATGGACACGCTTTCATGAAAAGTTCACATAATTACAGAAGATTCATGCACATATATCAAATTAACAGGTTCATCATGATGGATGCATGAAGTCACATAAGAATTTATATAGATTCAAGAATATGACGGTGTCATCAGAGTACAAATTAGATACAAATGGATTACAAATTCAACATTAAAAAAGTACTATAAAGATCAAGCTACATTTCACAAAATGGAATTTTCAAAGGATGAAAACAATTTCTTAGCATTCAAAAGCACTAGAGATAACAGAGTTAGCCAGAGCATAGAAAGTAGGAAGAAAATATACAAATGAATGCTATATTAAGAAAATCTTATTTTGAGTAAATTCATATTAAAGTGTATCAACAGATTTTGGAGTAAAATCATTTTACTATAATTTTGAAATAGAATCACAACACAGTCCCAAGAATATGAAAACTAAGATATCTCACTATGAAAGAGAAACAAATTTGCAGCTATTGATCAACCACCCAAAATCACAGCCATTCTCAGAGAACACAACAAAAGAACAATTCTCGGGATAATAGTTCATTTTGTTAATGGAAGCCATATACAAAAACCCTATAGCAGGAAGCACCAATAAATGCAAGTTACAAAGCAGGGAATAACAACCTAGCTTGACCGTTCAAAACAACATAAGTGACTGAAAGAAGAGTTCGTTTCAAAAAACAAATAATGGAGATACCAGCATTAAGGTAAATGTTCCTGAGCTCGAGCAACTGGAAAATGGTGACTAAAAACTAATATTTTATGCCACGATACCAAATATGTAAGAAAAGACCCAGGAAATTATTATTCTTCTACGACCATTAAATGTTTGTGAATTTTTGTAGAGATAACTAGGACAACAAATAACTCACCTTTTTGGTTGAGTTTGTCCAAACCCTCCAGAAAACATCAAGTGAAGAAGGAGAAATGAAGACCCAAAACCGAATCCGAGCTCGAGAGCATTGGCCATCAACAAATAATATAGGGAAAAGAAAAATATAGGTGTAAAAGACAAGAAAATATTTGGAAAAATTAGAAAGGAAGAGACTGTGGTTGAGTTCATACACCAAGGAATTACCGGTTCAACAATGGAAGCAACCTCACGGATTTTTTAATTCTCAAATATTTAAAGCAAAAATTTCACATTCCACGTTCATAATTTCACAGACTTAGATTCAAAATGGCCACCATATTTTCGAAAGAATCCACGGTAAAGCTTCAAACAAATGACCAGAACCTTAGAAGGAAAACCAAATCAAGCTCAAAGAATAGAATAATTGTGGAAAACTTCACAGAAGCTCGAAATAAGAGAAAAAACATCAGAAATATACAAGTATTTGATGTCACAGAGCCTCGTAGGCTAAGAAATGCAAGAAAATGAGCTTCAGATGATAGAAAATTAAGGTCACAGAAAAATCTTTTCCAGGGCTCCGCCCACAGAGTGAAGGTGAGAATCTGAAATAATTAGGGTTGAGTTGTTTTTACCAAAGTGACTCAACCTCCTCTTTTCCTAACTCAACCTGAGTTTACCATCGACGATTGAGATCTTGATTTACCAGATAAAACAACTAAAATATAAAATCCTAGCCAACCACTATAATCACCATAGGTTAAGAATCCATGGTCACAAATTAGGAAACAATACAATGATCGAAGGATGAGATTTATCATCGTATTCGATGCAATTCTAATGGAACCTAGCTCAGCATCTCACATAGATCAACAAGTGAGATGCAATGGTATAGAGATCAAAGGCTCACTTTATGTCAAAATTAAATGCCATCACAGACATATCGATGGTACAGATCATAAAGGACATATGTGGAAAATAATTCCAAAAACCCTAATAAGGGTTAGATTCAAATCTCCACTGACATCACGAAGGGTTTGATTATCAAGGGAGGGGGCCATTTTAATAATTATTGTTTTGACCTTATTAAGGTCTAAAATCTTTGGTGCCATAAATCATACAAAAGGCCAAAACATATATGATGCCACGAAATATTCCAAAGCTGACACCATTATTGGTGTATGATTAATGAAGGGGATTGATTACATAAGGAGGGAGTTGTATTATTACAAGCCATATTATATGCAAAATGTCAAAAGGTGGACGAACTCATCATATATGCCAAAGGAACCAAAGGTGGTCATTCGAAATAATTAAGGACCTTGTGACCTTAACTCAGTATTACATATGCATGGTGGCAAATAATAGGAGGATGATTAATCAAACATGATACATGCTAATCACCATGATGGATGCATTTTTAATCAAGTGTTTATTATTATTAGCCAAATCATATGCCAATGTAAAAGAGTGTCAACACAAGGAGGAAGAGGCGAAAATTACATGAGACTAGATGTCACATCGGAGAGGACAAACAAGTATATGCCAAGAAGGTCAACATCATGTGCCACATGTTGTTACCTTAATTTTAATAAAAGGACCATATTGTCTACAAAAGTTAGAAAATTTTATTTTGCACATGCCTCTAGGTGGTCCCCACAAAGAGGTTGAATAATTTTGCTAAGTATTGGAGATCAAAAGCATTATTTTCTTCCACATGAGTATTTTTGCGTGCCTTCACAAAAGGATAGAACAAATATAAAGACATAATGCCATGCGAGAGGATAGTGAACATGTGTCACATCATGCACAAGAAAAAGAATATGCACTTGCATTGGAGGAGACTTGAACAACAAGAAAATGGCTAATATTAGCAAAAATATTCACCCAAGTATTTTAATTGAATTAAAAATATCACGATCAACTACACTTTAAAGCAAGTTATCATTGAGGTTTAGGTTTAGGGTTTATTCTTCTTGTTGTAATTATCTGACCCTTCGCCTAGCGATTACTCTGCCTTACTAGCGATGGTTCCTTGCCCTAAACGCCTCCTCGCAGCTTCCAGAAATACTCGGCGCTCTCCTCCAAACATGCAGGGCGACAACAAGGCATCGGGTGGGAGAGATCCACATGAAAATGCAGAAGCTCATAAAAAAATGATAAACCATACTTTGGACGTGGCCACGGTTCTGGGAATGTGCAGGGATCTGTAGATCTTTTCCTAAGATTTCAGGGGCAACTGTAAGCTTCCGAAACCCAAAAAAATCTCTGAGCTGCGTGAATAATGGAGGCCACAGATTTTCGAGAGGGGAAACAGATTTGGGGGGACATGGATCCACTGGTATCTCTGACTGTAATCCTGGGGGCTGCCGGGATCACCAGGAGAATATTGATCCAAATCTTTTGCAAGGCCATGGATATAATAAAAAACAAGACGCATCGAACCCTAAACAGAGAAGGTTTGCAGACCTATTTCCTGAGATTCCACTGGAGGCACCATTTGTAACTTCGTCCCCTATTACAATGATAGAAGCTGCAGATAAGAGATCATTCAAGGAGGTTGTACAAAAAAATCCAGAGTTTGCAAGCATGAAGCCTTCTGAGACCAACCCATGTATAAGCTTTGGAGATGAAGTCCTCGAAACAGAAGCATTTTATCAAGCTCATGCCTTGATTTTTGATTTGCTGGACTCTGGCCTAGTCTACCTATCTTACATGCATGGATCTCCAAACATTGGATCCCACTCCTAGAAGGAAGGTTAGATCTTTACCCTTGTGCTAAGGGCATTTTTATTATTGCTTTTGAATCCATTGCTGATAAGAATATCATTGCTAAGCAACTCTGGACCTGTCAGCAAAAATACCTTATTTTAAAACCCTGGTTCCCATCATTTAACCCACTCACTGAATCCTTCTCCCGTAAACCGATCTGGATTCGATTACCCCACCTTCCTCTACAATTCTGGGATCAAAAGTGTCTGATATCCATAGGTAATGCCTTGGGCAGTATCATTAACATTGACTCCCAAACCTCCGATTTTACCCATACAACCTATGCAAGAATTCTTGTTGAGATTGATACTTCAAAGGATCTTCCAGCTCATATTGAGCTAAAAGTGCAAGATAGATCCTGGACTCAGCCTCTGGACTATGAAGGCCTACCTTTTAGATGCAGGAGATGTTTCTCTTTAGGACATTCGGCCACTAATTGTGAGATAGTAAAACAGAAAAATGACAAGGCCAACTGGTGGAAAAATGCCCTCCCGGAACATATGGTGTTTGAACCAAATGACATTCCTGATGCGGATGAGGAGGTGGCTATTGTCCCTGATACTAATATTGATACTGACATGGATGACAGGCGGGAAATGACCCCTTTGCATGAAAAGACACCGGGGATGAAGCTAAAAGGTCCAGAAACATTGAACCAAATGTGTCTTTAGCGACTGTGGTCCCCCCTGGTTCAAGCAATAATTATCAACCGATTACTGACCTTGAGGTTCTTATTCCTTTGCAGGAAATTTCAGATGCTTGGATCACAGTTAGGAAAAAGAAAAATTCCTTCTCTAGGAAAACTTCCTGTCCTCCGAGATAGTTCTCCAATGCTGTTTGGCTATCTCTTAGCTAGACAAAATTGTTTGTTTCTTTGTTTTTCTACTTTTTTTGTTGTTGTTCTGTTGGTTTTTGGAACTTCTCTTGGTAGATTGGTTTCTTTTCTGCCATGTGGGCCTTAAATGTTTAAATCTAGTTTGCAGAGCCTTGTTGTACAAGGGTATAGTCCCTTTCAAAAAACTATTTGCCAATAATAAAAAAACTACACTTTGACTAAGTGTATTTTTGTAAGTAAGGCTATTTTTTCGTAATTATAATCAGCATGTCTATTTTATTCCTTTATTTATTCATGATAAAGGGGTAATATTATCATGCATTGGTGAGTCTGATTGCATTCTATTTTAAGGAGGTGTTGGGTGAAGTACTTTTGTGATATCTTACATGCACTGAGAGAAGAAGAAGACTTTTTGGATACATGAGTATTGAAGCATCCTTTTGCTAGTTTTTCCTTTAATGAGAACTATTTATTGCCTTCCAATTATTTTTAGTGGTGTGTATCTTTACATTAATTCTTGTGAATGTCAATTCCTTGATTAATTATCTTACCTTGCTACAAATTTGGTGCTTTCTTTTCAGTCTTAGTGTGCATGTTAGCTCTGTGTTGTTGTGATTTATCCCTCAACACACAAGTGTTTTCCTTAGGATTAAGATGAAAACCCATATGTTCAAGTATCGTAACTTGTTTCTCAATTTTATTGTGCATGTAATTAGTCAAATCCCTCAATAAATTTTGTGTATCACCCCATTTCAATTCAGTTAGAAGAATATTTTTACCCTCAAAACTAAAAAAATTAGTTTATGATACATCAATAAGGAACTGACCTTGATAACATAGACTCACCTCAACCATAGGTATACCCACAGGACTTGAGGTTTTCAATTGTATCTATGGAATTGAGAGATAAGGAAAGCTTAGAACCTCAGCTGTCATCTCTCAACAAGGGTACACTTCGAGAGATAACATGTACTCGATCTTCCTATCATGGAGTGACACTAATGATAATCATTCTTCCTATGTTTGATATACATGTGATTCTTAGTCCACTTATGGTTGAAATAATTTTATGGTACTCCAATACTTCTTCGCATAGTTTCCTTTGTGACATGCATTATAGTTGGTGGATTTGATAGTGATTTTTATTTCCCTTGCATCCTAGGATGATTTTTTTATTGTTGTAAAAGATAAGTTATTCATTTCAAACTTTAGGGTTGAACTTGAGATTATGCACTCTTTCATATTTAGGATTACTTGATAATCGTGTAATTTTTTAATGTGGGACTCACTGAAAAAACATACAGATGGGACACTCGATACTTTTTCTAGGTTCTTTTAGATTCTTTGAGGAAGGGTTGAGATGATAGACTTGTTATGTAGCATAAGTTTATCTTTTTTAACGAATGGAAGATTTGTCTCTCTTTCTCTCCTAACTTATACCGATATAAAATTAAGACACCTCATGGGCTATGGGTATCCCAAATTGGAGATGAATATCCATATTTTAAAGGGTTGGTTACCTTTTGGTGTATCCACAAACTAAGATTGTGGGGTTTCTTGGTGTAAATCTATTAAATTACACTTGAATAAGCTCATGTAGATTAAGCATTTTTATCGATTAATCGGGAGAGTTTGTTCTAACTCTGTACACTCATTGTTGAGATATTATTGTTGAGATATTATCTCCAACTCCTTGTATGGAATTAGTTATCTCTAGTTTAGCTTGACATTCCTATTATCTAGGAATGTAAACCTACCTATAATTCCTATTTAAATGATTCTCTTAGATGGTGAATATATCGAGAGATTAACCTATTTTCTCTATTTCTAATTATTGAGTTCCTATTTATTTTTTCTCCTACGAGTTATTTATGCATGCTTGCTCTTCTGTACTAGATCCAATTGCTTGATTTTTCATGGTATCATAGCCTTTGCTATTACGGGAGAGTTGATCCGCCACTATCCACTCAAAAGATTATTTTTGCTACCTATGCTTCGTGATTACCAAGATTTTGTATCGAGTAGGTGCCATCCCATCATTAATGTTGATGCTACATGCATCAAAGATGAAGCTAAGAGTGGAAGAAATCGGTGCATCTCTAGTTGTAGCGTATGATTTACAATCTATAATCTTGGTGTTGGGAATAAAATCATTTTAAGAGGTCACAATTACGTTCTATAGGTCAATGTATGCACTTCCCGGTTTGGCGTGTTGTAGATCCACCTAAGTGTGGTGTTCAACACATTCTCAAGCATGGAATCAACTTAGAATGTTTCTTCATTTGTCCAATCGCATAGTTTAAGGAGAAATACAAATGTTTGGTCGATATATGAATCAATCTGAATGCATTCAACTTTGTGAAAGAGAGATTTTTTGGACAGTATATATGTAGATCAAATTTCATTAAAATTTAAATATGCATCAATAAATATTTTTACTCTGATCCTCCATTTCACCACACATTTATCAAGCATTTCAGCTTAACATTTCCTTCCTCCCGAGTTCTATGTCAATATATATATTTTAGTCCTTCTTATATCTCTACCCAATAACGGTTACCTTGGTGACCATATTTTCATGAACGGGCCATGCTCTTTCAAACTACTCATGCTCAGTTCTCTCCTCTGTAGTTGTGTCATGCTTGCCACCTCTGTTTTGTAACCCATGGTGTAAACATTTTACGTGGATAGGAAATGGATAAGACTGAAGTTTTGGTTCTTTGTAACAAGGGATTTCCTCTTCATCTTTGCATCTCTACATCTTGTGATTTATTATAATCTCTCGAAGTGACATGGATGCCTCCAACCTTAATTTGGTATCTCAAGTATTCTTTGGGTGGTTCTATATTGAAAACATGTTCGGATATTTTCTATCCTCTTCATTTTCTTCCCCCACACTTTTGAAGATCTACGTCTATTTGAATCACTAAAATCAACCAACTATCATGTGTGGAAAGCGAAAATGTAGCAACTCTTTTAGTCTCGTGGCTTATGATGAGTGTATGATGATACATTTCCGCATTCACCATGGAGAAGGATAAATATTTGTATGCATGTAAACAAGATTAAGCTTTTGAATTGATCGTTTTGAATGTAGTGGATAATATCCAGTTTCACATTTCCTTGGCAACAACTCTGAAAGAGGTATGTAAAATATTTGAAACATTGCTTTGGAAAGATAAATGAGTTTAAATTAATTCAACTAGATCACGAGCTAAACTCTTTGTCACCTTCATATTTTCCTTCCATGGAAAAATTTCGTCAAAATTTAAAGAGATTCGTAATTAGTTGAAAGTGGTGGTAGGATAAAAAATGATGACAAATTCATCTATACGATATTAACTAAACTAAAAGGTCCCTTTTACGTATTTACTTCAACCTTCTTTTCTACTATGGATGCACTAGGCACTTAGATTAAAATTCCTTCATTTGAACAGTTTTGTGAAAGTCTCTCATGAGAAAAATAAAAATTAATTATCTCTGGATGTTATGCCTACCTCGAATCATGCTCTTGCTAATTATCCTAAGAAAAATGGAAAAACAAACCCAAGAAAAGTTATGATAAGCTTGTGTCTTCTCACAATGTGGTTTCTAACCCTTCATTTCCTTACGTTGATAATTATAAACCAAAAATAATGGAAAATCAAAGAAACCATTTCAAAGGGTGTGTTTGGACCTTGTGCCTTTGGTGGGGGAAAAATCATCCTGTATCCGGATGTTTTTAAAATTGGAAGCATTAGAAAATGTTTTAAAACAACAAAAGATCACAGCTCTATCACCTTCATCTACTTCAAATCTTGACAAGGGTAAGACTCTTTTTGCTAGAGCTTCTTATCCTTTTCAAGACTTGTAGATCCTTAACTAAGGGATTCTCATCGTATTACACATTGCGAGGATTTGTTGACTTCTATTTTTACTTGCAAACACTTCACAAATTTTGGTGGGCAATTATTCTTGTGTAGATGTATTGGGTTATAGTAATCAGTAAATATGCCAAATGGGCATATAAATGATGTTCTTTATGTTCCCCATATGTCTACAGTTTGCTTTCCATATATCAAATATGTAATTGGTGATGGTAGAACTATTGAATTCTCACTAGATAGGTTTGTAATCGGGAACTTCATGATCATGATGACATTGTACCTATAGGATCTGTGGATCCATGTTCACATTTTTATGTATTTGAGAGTTTTGATAAATTTGCAGGATCTTCACTAATTGCTCATGCTGATTCTTTGAGAAAATTATGGCATGCGAGGATTGGTCACCTCAATTACAAATATCTGCGTGAGATGTCTTCACGAGAATATGGTCGCATGACTTCCAGAAGGTAAAATCACGTGATGGTGTCTACCCCGATTGTATATTGGGTAAGCAACACTTGGATCCTTTTCCAAAAGGGCAAGCAAAAAGAGGTAAGGCTAATCTTGAATTGGTACATAGTGATCTTACTTCTTTTCATCATAGATCATTTTCTGGTGCTAAGTATGTACTCACATTCATAGATGATTTTACTAGGAAATCTTGGGTGCACTTTCTCAAATTTAAAAGTGGTGTCCTAGAGCATTTCAAGGTTTTTAAAGATATTATAGAAAAACCATCTAGACATTGTATTAAAATACTTCACATGGAAAATGTGGGGAATATGAAAGTAATGAATTTACTTATTTTGTGCTAATCATGGAATTGTGCACAAGTATAATGTTCCTTACTCCCCTCGGCCCAAATGGAGTTTCCAAATGAAATAATAAAAGAATCAAGGAAATAGAAAATTACATGGTCCATTCCAAGAACATGGCACCTAAGTTCTAGGTGGAAGCGAGTCAACTATGCAAACCACGGTGGTCAAAGCATATAAGCGTGTCCCACTTTTTGTAGTTTTTGTACTTTGACAAACTATATCGATAACCAAAACATGACCAAACACATATAAAATGACCAAACATGCATTTTTAAGAGGCTATAAATACCAAGGTGCGGGGCATCCAGAATTTACCTGATTTTTTAAATTTTTATAGTATTTTTTAATTATTTATTTACTAGTCAGATTTTAAAATATTTATGGCCACAAAGTGGGACACACTTGTATGCTTTGACCCCACAGTCAAAATAGAATGCCACATACATTAGTGCGATGGGTTGCTCCGAGGAGGCATGGTTGGGTGAAAAACTGACGTATCAAAATTTTGGGTATTTGGATGTAAGGATTGGGATTTTTCCCGATGACACTCGGAAAACCATGGAGAATAAATCAAAGAACTTATTTTTGTTGGTCATTGTGAGCATGTGAAGGCATATCACCTTTTCAATCCCACTACCAAAGATGTTTTGTTTCGGGGATGTTCGTGTTGATGAGACCAAGGCTCCTTTGGATCATACAGTTCTTCCTTCTCCATTATTGTCTCATGCTCCTGCCACTAGTGATGTTTTTGATGGGCCACCGATATTTCTCCTAATCCTTCTCTGGTGCTCTTTCTTTGAAATGGCTGAGATCTACATTGGCTGTAGCAAGTGATTTGGCGGGTGATTCATGAGATCTACGATGTACTATATCCGAGAATTCTAGTGTTGTCGATCATCATCCTTATTCAGTATGGATCTTATGAGCCAATATATTTCTAATGATCCTATTGTTTTTCCACAAGCATCTGGAAAACCATAATGGGATTCAACAATGCGGGATGAATATTATTCGCTTTTGAAGAATAATACTTGGGAGTTGGTTCCTCTTCCTAAGGGAAGAAATCTTGTAAGATGTAAATGGGTCTATAAGACCAAATATGTAGCTGATGGATTGATTGAAAAATACAAGGCACGTCTTGTCTCAAGGGTATTTTCAAGTTGATGGAGTAGATTACTCGAAATTTTCTCCTATCAAAAAGATGGATTTTGTTCACCTTGTTCTCTCGCTTTCTAATTACATCGGATGTACGTGAAGAGTTCTTTTTGCATGGTGATATCCATGAGGAGGTTTATATGGAGCAACCTCAAGGGTTCATGCATGACTCTTCACTAGTTTATAGATTACTCTGTTAACTCTATGGTCTCAAACAAGCCCCTCGGGCTTGGTATGAGTGGATGGATGATTTCTTATTATATATTGGCTTTCATCATTGTAAGACTGATCATACAGTTTATGTTTTGAAGACTAGTGATGAATTACTTCCTTTGGTATTGTATGTTGATGATCTTCTCATTATGCGATAGTTCATATTCTCTAACATAGGACATTAAACAAAAATTGAAAGTAGAATTTGACATGACAAATATGGGATTGTTTCACTACTTTCTTAGCCTACTGAGTTCACCGAGTCTCTATAGAAATCTCTAAGTGTCAAAAGAAGTATGCTACAGATCTGATTCGGAGATTTCATATGGCTGATTACAATCCATCTCCGAAACCTTACCATTCAAGTATTGAATTGACTATTGCATTTAAGTCTAGCTTAGTAGATGACACTTTGTATAGACATTTGGTTGGGATCCTTTTGTATCTCTCTCATACTCGTCCGGTATCACCTTTGTTGTTAATCTTGTCTCTCGGTTTTCACATGAGCCTTATGAGAGTCATTGAGAAGAACCTAAGAATATCTTGAGATATCTTTGAGGACTTAAAGTTTTGGTATTAATTACAAACCTCGAGGCTGCTGTGGTATTGAGGACTTTATAGATTCGATTGGGGTGGTTGATGCGATACTCGTAAATCCACCTCTGGCTTCTTTTTTCATCTTGGTTCTGGTCCAGTTGCATGGTCTTGTAAAAATCAGAATACAATTACATTATCATCCACTGAGACTGAGTATCAAGGTGCTCTGACAGTAGGGTAGGAGGTTCTTTTGCTTCGTTAGATTCTTGGTGAGTTTGGTTTTTCACTAGAGTCTCCTTCCATTCTTTTGTGTTATAACCAAAGTGCTATTCACATTGGTAATCATGTTGAGAATTAGTGCACGAAGCATATAGAGATCCACATACACTTCATTCAATAGTTGATTCAGGATGGTGTCATTCAGATGGAGTTTGTTCCTATGGCTGATCATCTCGCATATATATTCACTAAACCATTGGCTTCTCCTTGCTATCTAGAATTGTGAGAAAAACTTGGGGTGAAGGAAATTTTCCTTCCTTCTTTATTTTCTAGTATTGTATCAGGTACCTTATTAGACCTAGTAGCGGGACCCTTTCTCTTTTCTCCTTAGCATTCACTTATGGGAGGGTGTTCGTGTAAATCTATTAAATTACACTAAATAAGCTCATGTAGAGAAACCAGTTTAATTTTATTTAATTAGGAGACTTTTTCTAACTCCCGTACACTCATTGTTGAGATATTATCTCCAACTCCTTGTATGGAATTAGTTATCTCCTAGTTTAGCTTGACATTCCTATTATCTAGGAATGTCAAACTACCTATTATTCATATCTAAATGATTATCCCGAATGGTGAATATATCAGATATTAATCTATTTTCTCTACTTCTAATTATTGAGTTCTTATTTATTTTTTCTCCTTTGAGATATTTATCTGTGCTTGCTCTTCCTGTACTAGATCATGTTCCTCTATTTTTCAGGGTTGAGGTTAGAAAGAAAACTAAAAATGAGGTGATACTTTACGATAAAGGTAACATGCCAAAGCGATGGAAATGAATAATGAGACTTTCATGATCCAAAGGGCTCTGGGTGAGTTTTAAGGAAAAATTTAAGTTGTTATGGGATGATTCACAATAATAGTTTACAATAACATGCACACTAAAATTCAATCATAGACACCTATTTTGCGGTATGGTAGATAACTTTAGCATACTTTAAAAATTGAGGAAAATAACTCACAAGAATGGCTATCATGATTACACAACACTGTAAAATAACTAGAAAAGTAGAAATATTTATTATCATTAGTAAGAAGTTTCTAAAAAAATCTTCCATTACTCCGTTACATCAAAAATCCTCCTTCTACTTACAAAAACATAGAATATAAGCCAAAATATAGGAAGAAGAGGTGGAGCTGAAAACTCAAGACTCTTGATTAGATCTTCAGTTTCACAGCTACATGACTATTTTTAACCTATCTTACAAAATACAAAATTCATAAATCCAATACATGCTTCGAGAAGGACAAATATAGTTCCTATTCAAACTTATATTGATACTCAATCATGTTTTTCTCATCCTTTAATCTTCCTTGGCATGTGCTATGGATCATTAATCACAAATTAAGCTAAATTGCTAAAGTCAAGGTAATTACAACTTGTCTTATCTCCACAATGGTTATTTTGACTTTTTGTACAACAAATGCATGATGGCTATTTTTATCTTTAGTGAGCATATGCATGTGTTTGGATAATAATAATTTATGTTTTATATACACATGCATAAAAATGTCCCTTCCTTTTAACCTTGTCTAAGTGTTACGTACCATAACTTGTAAATGAAATTTTTAGATCCCCCTCTCCCACATGTAAATAATTGCAATAATAGAACAATTGTACTCTTATTTCAACGTGGGAAAAGGATATAGGTACATATGAATTTTTAAAGAATAAATGGCTGAAGTTTTTAACCCAGTGGTTAAAGTCGCCTAACCCAGGTAAACATTGAAACAACTCCGGAAAAAAAAAGAGTTAGGGTATTTTCAAACCCTAAATGGAATCAATTTTTCACTTGGCTTTACTCGCTTGGAAACTTCTAGAAAGAATCTCTACAAAATTTTGTAGCCACCATGATTTTGAAGACTTAAGTTTCATGCAAACTCGTAGTCAAAATTGCATGCGGAGATGTGACTGTAATTTTGGGTCACCACTTTATTTTTAGCCCTTCTTTTTGGAATATGGACGCCATTAGTTCAGTGATGGAGCTTTCTGAGCCCTAAAAACGATGAATGGAACCTAAAACCTGTTCTTTCTTTCCTGGTGCTCATGATTTAAAAAAAAGTGAGATGTGATTCTATTATTTTTGCACTAATTCAGTTCCCTAAGTATTCATCTTGTTTTTGTTTTATCACCTTGGCTTGCTACGTAGATCTTTTCTGTTACAATTATTTGATCTGGTTTCATGCTACTGGGGTTTTGGAAACTCACCATTTCTCAGCATTTGTGTGTTTTTACCAGAGGGCTCTGATTTGATTAAAAATAGATTTGTGGGTGCGCTACCATTGTATTTGAAGCTTTTTTGGACCGAGCTCAGAAACCTCCAATGATGGTTTCCGCATCCAAGTTCCTTTTCTTGCTGAGTTATAGCCGTTTTTGCATATCTGGAGCTTTGTGTTTCTTATCAGGGTCGCACATTATTGCCTTCTCGGTAAGTCATTTTCTACTTGAGTTCATTGTGCATTAGTAGGCTTGCTTCGTATTCTGGTCTTCATGATGATGTTGGGTGATGGTTTCTTGAAACCCCGACATAGCTGGCCATTTCTCAGCATTTTCTATCGACATCGTGTTCAAAACCTGCTTTGAGTTCTTTTTTGAGCTTATTTGTCCTTCCCGTGAGTTTGAAAATAACTTAGCCCATCCATTGTTTACCTGTGCCCTTATCATGGCTTATCTTTTTTTTATTTCATGGAATAATTTCTAGTTTCAATCTGATCCTCCCTCAGTTGAGTCAACATTATTTATCCCGGGCTTTCTCTTTGACAGTCGAGATTACTTTTCCAGTGCTTTACCCATTGTTTCTCTTTACCATTTCTTAAAACTTTTGAGCTCGTTCACTTTGTTGAGTGTATATTTTTGGTATTTTCTCACGATGATTCATTTATCTCTGTGATATGGCTCGTCTCTATGTGGTTATAACTTTCCCGGCCTCGTTAAGTATCTAGTTATTCATTGTTTTGTTTAATACCTGATTCGGCTTCTCCTCACTGAGCGATCTCTTCATTTAAATCATTGCTCGATGTCGAGGGTTTGAATAAAGATTTTTTTGGTGGAATTTGATTATGGTTTGCTCGGTTTACGTGGAAATGGATTGCCCTTGTATTCTTTGGAAAAGTACCAAGATTCAGAGTATTTGATGTGGTTTCCATTATTTATGCATATGCGAAATACACACCCTCAAGCATATAGTTTCATAACAGTATCATTGTTGGCAATATGCTTTCTTGGATCTTTTGTTGATGAATTTTTGTTGAGCTTTCGTTGAATTGGTCTCTTCTATTCTTTGGAAACCTGTATCCTTGATTATTGATTTGAAAAATCTAGTTCTTGTGCTTCAATGCTGACTTTCAGTGTAATCTATGGTATGAATATGTTTCGATGGATGGTTGTTACTTGATATGCATATGGTTAGAACAAGATTTACCTCTAAAGCTGAAATTCTTTCTTCATTATAAGTAGATCGACATATGCTCTGAAACATGTTTATGAGGCACTATTGACGATTAACAAGCTGATAATCCTTGTAATTTGTAAAGAAAACTGTGTGCTTCTAACCTGATGACTTTACTAGAATTCATCGGTATCATTCAATTCCATTTATACGAAAACACTTCCATTAAAAATTACACTTGATGGATGTATGACCTTGACTTAATGAGCCCCTTGTGATTCTTAATAGCATTGCAATCATTACCCTTCTGGTACTTAGATCTCATTTTGAGTCTTCCTTTTTAAGTTCATTAATATAACATTCTTCCGTACTATTCCTCTTGAATGAAATTTGTTTTGATCACTGCTAAATGGTCTTTGAAATTTGAAGTGCGGCTGTGATTTGAAGGAAATCCACATTTCTTTTAAAACTGTAACATCTCCTTTTAAATCTTAGAACTATTTACTCTATTTCAGCTTTTCTAAAATGCGTACTTAATGTGAATGACTTGAAAACCTCATGAAGAACCTTTATTCCTACATCTTTCAAGTGTATGGCTGTAATTGGTAGCACTTAATTTTTGTAACGACCCAAAAAAATCACACACGCTAACAACACGGTAAAAATATAGGATAATAAATTTTTTTGACTTGATTGACACAAAATATGACACAACATGTCGCCACCAAGGTTACTGACTAACTCGTGAGCGACTTGGCGCAAGGATGACCACAAAGCAAAGACGAAAGCGTTCACACCCATCAAGGACAATTTACTTTTCTTTTAGACATGACAACATAGAATTCCAACCACAATGAGATATTCTTGAGGGTTATTTATTTTAAAAAGACATCTTGCGATTCTTAGCTTACGTTTTCAAGGAGGCTCAAGATATGATTCATACAATTCATCTTACCAAGCTAAGTTTATTCTTTTTACCTTTGAGTAATCATCTTTAAATCTTCTCTATTATGACATTTATTTGTTTAAATGAATTATTTAATAAAGGAGGTAAATTAATTCCACAAGGCCCTCTATCCACACTTACGCTACTAAAACTCACTCATACCCTCATTCTACAATATAGATTCACTTTCAACATACTTAAGAGAAAAATTACCAAGCACCTTCGAAAAGGTTAGAGGGGTAAGGTTGAGTTGAAATCATCTTTAAGACCTCATTTGTTATTACCAAAATTTAATTGAAACTTGAGAAGCCGATAGCGGAGAGCGGGGAGATAGATACTGAACAACACAAGACAAAATAATATTTGAATGTATATAATCATGTAACAAGCACCACAATAAATACAATGCTGAAATGGTTTGTGAAGGAGAATAGTCCCACAGAAGGAGAAACGATTCTGACACCTAATGACCCACGTATGCATAACTACTAATACTAAACAATGTATTAGATGTTCTTTAACATTCCCCCTTAATACATTGTTCGTACAAAGATACATTTCTAGATAGAGAGTCCCCACTAAATGAGAACACCGCAAAGAGGGTCTTCACACGAGCATGTGCCTACATGGTCTCACATGGTTTTTCTAAGGTTAACTAGAAACCTAGAGGGACAGGGAACACTTTTCACTTCACCTCGGTGGTTTTGAGGATTACCATGAACCAAGAGGATTTTACCTCGGTGGTTTTACAGGCATACCACGAACCCAAGAGGATGATACCTCGGTGGTTTTACAAGATTACCACGAACCCAGGGCGAGTACCATGTGCTTTTAGTGCTTTTATGTTCCCCACGATGCTCTTCAATTAGAAGGTCCCAAATAGGAAACTTCGTATCATCTGTACTTTATTGAATAACAAAACAACGGGAACACGACACAAAACTGAAACTAAAATAAACAAGCCAAAATTGAGGAACAACTCCTCAATACCTTATTCTACCACAATCTCTATCAGCGGCCTCTTTCTTGTGGCTTGCGAGAGGTCGTTGGATTTCCTCCACCTCCATTTTCCTTCGTCCTCCTATATGTGTGCTTACGGTACTAGAGTTTCCGCCTTAGACTTGTGAGCACTCTCCATCAACCTCATGTGTTCTTGAAAACATTACCCTTAGGTGGACATCAACAACCAAATTTTTATCATCTAATAAAGCCCTAAATGATCTCATCGGGTCACCTAGATCCATACTATAGTCCTTTCCTTTTGCCTCCTTATTGTAAATATATTCCTCGTTCATCTCAATGTGCTTCAGCACCCGTAAGGATAACAAGAAACATTTGTGCATTATTTCACACGGCGGATTCGCAAGACATGTTACTTGTAGCTCCATGTTTGGCACACACAACCACCATACTACTCCATGAAATCACATCTCTTGTATACATTTGATTAAACACTTTTAATGCAAATGCTATCTCAGAAAAGTTTGAATACACATCAAGTAGAGAATTAGTCATAGAAATATTGATAAACTGACAAAGGAAACCGTATTGTTCCAAAGTTCCAAATGGAGTGTATTCTAACAACATGCTCATCACAGCAACAAAATTGGTCTTCAATTCCTCAATTGCACTTGATAAAAGAGAACTAGAGGCTCATTAAGACACTTATGGACAACATATCTTTCAGGACATTATGTCAAACACTTCGCTTGCATACTGCATGTAATTGCTCATATTTGGTATAAAAATTGACATGATTTGTTGGGTAGTTATTTAATGCAGTTACCTACCATAACTGTCATACACCACTACACATTCTATATGTAATCTCGATCCCTTCATTGTTCTTTGGATCTGACGTGCTCCTCCTTCTTCTGTTATGGCGAAATGTGTCCGTGGCTGCTCCTGCCGCAGCAATTCCGAGTTTACCCTCCTTTGATCTTAGTGCTCAGAATAATTCTTCTCTACCTCTCAGATAAAAACAAAAAACTCAATCTAGTTCAGAACCGGACGAGATTAAACTAATCTGTCATCCTCCTTCGCGTCTTAGTGCTATCATTTCTTCTTGTTGCTACATCTTCTCCTTCTCATGTTTCTGCCTCCTTTGGACACATCCCCGGCTCTAATACCAATGATAGCAGGAGCAGGAGATAGATACAGAACAACACAAGACAAAATAATATTCAAATGTATATAATATGTGTAACAAGCACCACAATAAATACAATGCTGAAACGGTTCATGAAGGAGAATAGTCCCGTAGGAAGGAGAACAGTTACAGAACCTAACAGCCACGTATGCATAACTACTAATACTAAACAATGTATTAGATATTGCTAACAAGAACTTAACCAGAATTATTAAAGATTTTACTTAGGCTTTACTAAATGAGTCTTATAAAATAAAATAATTTACCTTCCGATGGTGAGAGATAGATTGTGTAGTTACCAAATTGTTTTCTCCTCTTATTAAATCTTATTATCTTCCAGATCTAACCATAGATTTCCCTTAAGTTCATTTAAGAATTTCACCATGAAAGGGATAGTGTTCATTAGTGTAGCTAGGGATATCAAGTTATATAATGTTACTTAACAAAGGATAGTTTCATCTTTGATCACTTATGGAATTACATGCTCTCAAGTTGGCCACCTCTACACTAATTTATTTGCTGATATAAATTTTAGTTTAACTTCTATAAGCATTAAACAACCCATTTTATATTACTTATGATGATTATTAGTAAGTCTTAGAAAGATTTAACTCAACCTTTAACCACGGGGGTAAATTTTAACAATACTCATTTACGAAAACAAAACAAGGTTACATCAACTCTTAGAGTACGATAATCCGTTAAGGTCACTCAACAAGCGGTAAACAAGTTTTCTTATATTTTCAATGATAGTCAATGATCCAAGGTTTCCAAAGTTAAGATGACAAATTCCACAATACAATATACTAAGACATTGACCCTTTTCTACAATTTCCACTGGACGTTATCAATAGTTGAACCATAAAAAAAAGTGTACAAGCACCTTAATGATTATCATCTATGCAAATACAACAGCCACTTCTTTCATACTTGAGCTCAGAAAATCAACCTGCAAAAACATGTTAGCTTTTGTCAGTTCAAAAGAACTGGCATGAGCATGCATTCCCCTTTCCCAGATATCTCATCAAAATTAATTGAACGACTAGTGCATGATTTCCATTCCATGACATAAGAAAAAAGTGGTTAGTATGAATGTAAACAAAATAGATACCTAGTTAACAAAAGGCACACTGTAGGACATATGAAGGCCAAAATTGTACATTTTCTATCCAAAGTTGCTCTTACACCATACATTCTAAATTATAACAAATTTCCCACATAATACACCTTTTCATTTTCTTTAAGTAAAGATAGCGATAACATCTTCACATTCAAAAAACTGAATAAAGGAATCATACGACAACTACCCGATATGGAATAGTAAATTCTACTAATAATGCAAAAAGAAGGTAACTAATTTTATTATTCCAAACATCCCTACTCAGACAAGAGTGTCACACAAGCCCACAAAAAAATCATGCCACCTATGGGGGTTACGGCCACTCGAGGACCCAATTCAAAGATCATGTCAAAGGAATGCATTGCAAAGGCGCGTACACCTTAAAGAATGCGGTGATGTTTTTGATTGTTTATATATATATATATATATATTCAAGGTTAAACAACGTCCACATACGATAAGTTGAAATTTTGAAAGCACTATTAAGCCGCAAGTACCAACTCCGCACATCCCTCAATGAAAAACCCTTCATTCCCAACATAATAAATATTTCAATGTTATACACTATTAACTTACTTGCTGAAATAACGAAGAAAGGTCTCATAAAACATTGATGTTTTGGGGTAAATGTAATTTCCCTTTCACAGGTCCCCAAAAGCATCTCAAGCCTCAAAATTAGTTCCATGTTAACCACATCCAACATATACATCATTGTTTATTACTCGGAAGGGGTAAAACACTATTCATACACTCACTACCATGGATGCATCCGACAAGGAAAGGCTTTTCTTATAACAAAGAAAAATTTAAGTAAACTTACACAGTTGTGTGAGCACATAGGATATCCCATGTACAAAATGAGAGTGCCTTGAGTACTGTAAGTATTTTCTCCAAAGGTTTGAGTAAGGTTTTCCTTATAACAAACCCTCAAATTTTCCATCACAAAGGAGTCGGTGGACCTTCATAAGACGAGTTAGGGAGATAATACAAATGTAGGGTTGCGAGGATATCCCTTGGCAGGTACTAAAATTTTAAGGTCATCATAAGCTAGGTAAGCAAGTTAGATTTGGCCAAAAACAACGTTTAGGTAAGGCGTTGTCGAAAACCCACTATCTAGTCACATTAGTCACAACCGATGAGCATAACACATAGTTTGTTAAAGCTTCTAAAAGAATAGAAATTTATGATGTTCCAGCCTTAATCGACCTCCCAAGTCTGAAATTGGGATGAGATTATACCAAAATAAGATTGCTTAAAATAAAAGGATGAGCGAGGTCTCTCTCGTATCATTTCCAAGACAAAATTAATACTGCAGACCGTGATAACATCAAAAGGCAATAAATACACAACTTCTCATGAGGTAAATATTTTTTTCATTTATCACTGCTCCCTCTATAACCTTAGGGATACATAAAGGAGGTAAAAATCACATTTTTTAAAGAAGATAGAACTTAAACAAACAACTCCTCATTGCCACGTTGAAGAAGGTCAATACTGAGGTTGAAAAAAAAAAATAGAACTACTCTCACGGGCATAACACGGATGTATCTAGTAAAACTCCATGCACATTTTATCAAAAAAACTACAATGTTTGGGAAAGGCGTCAACAACCACAAAGCATTTCAAATGATATTTTAACGCGCAGAGCTATCCCAAAACTAACATAGCAAGAACCATTACAAGGAGAATAAGCAATAATCATGCAATCAATATAAAGAAATAGCTAGAAAAGGGGAAAAACGGCTCATGCCTATTCCTCCTGATTCAACATCGCCCCTCCTGCCTCTTCCATTGCTTGGACACCCTCCCAAAATCCCACACCCAACAAAACATGCCAGGATCAGAGAGGAAGCGGTGGAAGGCTGGAAACGTGGGAGGAGAAGAGGCATCCATCGACCAAGTCACGAGAGGAGAAGATAATGAAAGGAAGTGTTATCAAAATTCACCCCCAGGTAATTTTGTGAATGCATCAGATTATTTGATCCCAAGAAAGTATATTGATTCAAGGCAAAAGTCATGTTTAAGGGTCCCCTCGGCTTCTTTCTAACTCTCTTGTCAAGAGGAAAACCCGATAAGTTTAAAAATGTGAAAAATTGCAAAATCCAAGCTGGGGCCGAAAAAATGAAGAAAATCGGCTAAGTCTTGTCCTAGGCGGTCCTTGGGACAGTTGGGACGTCGGGGCATGAATCGGCCGAAAAGGCAAAGCGGATCTGGTAAGACACTTGGAGCACCGGACATTGGGGCGTGAGGGACACGAAAAGGTGAATCAGCTGAAAGAGGGAAAAAATTGCCTAAGTCTTATTTCAGAAAATCTGGGACAGTTGGGACAAAAGTATGCAGATTGGCCGGTTTGGCGCAAGTCAGTCCATTTCGGGCGGTTGGAGAGATTTGTCTGGCGATTCGGGACAGTTAGGACAAAAGTACAAAGGCGTGAAGCGGCTGATTCAGCCAAAACAAGAGACTTTCATCCAGAAATTTGGGCCAAAGGTATGCGAGGAGTGCGAAAAGCCGAGAGGCGAGCGCAAATCAAATCTCGCCACGTGTCTTCACCTCATTAGCCGGCGGGGAAAATTTTGAAAATTTTTCCAAAGGAAAAAAAAAAGGAAATGGTCGGGAGGGCCGCGTCAATGAAATCATGCCATGTGGCTTTGAGTGGTGGAGTGCGGGGAGAAATGGGAAATTTTCCCAAAGTAAAAAATAGCAAAATTTTCGAAGGACAAAGTGCGCCCCTCAGGCCCGAGCCAATAAAATGGTGCCACGTGTCCAAGTGGCAAGAAATTAAGGAAGGGCCCGAAAGGAATTTTCAGAGGATGAACCTACAAATGAATCAGAGCCTGACACGTGTCATCCAAGTGGCAGAGCGTGGGAAAAATTCAAATATCCGTTTTGGCATGTTTTTGCCCTAAATCTTCAGATCGCCATAACTTTCGATCCAGAGCTCGGATTTTCACGTTCTTTATATCAATGGAAAGTTGGTGAAATTATCTACATGATTCTAGGTCAATCTTGCATTTTGGTTCAGTATGGAGAGAAAAAATTAAAAAAATCTACGCACGTGGTAATGGCGGGCGACGTTCAACAACCAACTTTAATGCAAAATACGGTTCACCGCTTTTGCTAGGGTTCTCACCCACCGCGATAATGAGATGAGTTCTGACCTAGAAGTGGTTGGGGTAGATCTGGATTTCCTCTCTGTTACCTCTCTCATGTTTCCTATAAATTGTAAGGAGGGGCTTCTTTCTAAAGGTCAAACATTCTTGTTTTCCCCTCCCTTCTTCTCTTTGTGAGCAAATTTGTGGAGTTCAAACCTCCCATTCAAGTATCTGTAATGCAACCTTGCCTCTTGGCATTTTGTAGTGTATTGTATCAATCTTTAAAGCAAGTAATGCATGTGTGTGGATGATTCTCAACACTCTCTGTCTTCATTTTCATCCTCCCGATCTTTCACTACAAATTTTGTTATATGTGCATGATCTTGCATCACATTTGAATGGTTTGTGTTTTTGGCAAGATAGGTGTTCTTCATTCACGAGTGCATCACCTCTATTAGCTTAGGTTTATTTTATGCATCTTCTTACCTGTCTCCTTAGCAAGATTAGATTAGGTTTTGAGTAAACCCTCTGCATTTTTGTGTGCATCTCAGACAGAGGAATAGGAACCAGCCTTCTATGGAGATTCCTTTCTCATTTTGCAAGTCCCACACTTGGAGAAAGGATTACATGTTGTGCAATCACTGCTGGATGCTAGTATGATCAACCTAGAAATATGATTAACATCCGGTGTTGTGATTTGTTGATAACAATTTTGGCACACCCTGTGGGACCTTTGAGGTCTTTACTTTCATTGCAAAAATATCGATGTGCACTTCTTGTAAGTTCCGGCTTTGAAGGGCTTTAAAATAACACATTTGGTGACTCGAAAAGAGGCATAATCCTTTGGTTTTAGTAGTCAAGCTGGCAAATTTATGAGAAGAATACGGACCAAGACAAGAACTAGGGAGGAAGGATTGTTTTTATCTGCACCTATCTCGAGGGCAAAGAAAGAAGGGGAAGAAGAGCTCAAAGATCACCATCTCCATCTAACTCGAACTCTCTCTACACCCCCACCACAGTAGACCTTTCGTCTAATCAACAAGGGCTCTGGGTGCCAATCGGAATGGTGCAACCACCGAATCCCTTTGTCAATTTCACCGCAAGAGCTTACTTTCCCTCAATGCACGTAATCCAGTTCGATCGCAGCGTTGAAAAACATTCAATTTTCTTGGGAAAAATCATACCACTCCTAGTGATCATGTCAAAGACATTGCTAACGTCTGTGTAATCCATGAGATAAATGAAATGGATGTGGCTGTCAAATTGCTGGCATCTTCATTCAAAGGGAAGGCATTGCAATGGTTTAGGAGCCTTGGAGCTGGTTCTATCACAAATTGGAATCAGTTATGCATAGTTCTCCATGAGCAGTTTGGGGAAAAGGGAGACAATTTGTCTCTACTAGAACAATTGACAACTATCAAGAGAGCTCCCAACGAGCAGCTGACTGACTTCAACTTCAGATTTCAAAGGTCTTGGGAGAGGATTCCAGTGGCAGTAAGGCCAGCAGCAGAAGGTGCTTTTCTATACTATCTTAAGGCTTTGAATTCTGATATTTCTATGTTAATTCAATCTATGGGAGGCATAACCTTACCTGCTGCTTATAGCATTGCCATTAGAGCTGAAAACTATCTTATTCAAGTGGTAAACCTGGATCCTAGGCCTCCCATGCTCTTGTATCCAAACTTAGAAAATCCAAGCACTAGTAAAAACACACTTTGGCTCCTATTCCCATTCCTAGAAATCAAAGTTCAAATGAGACTTCTACTTCATCCTCTAGCGCTTCAAATGAACTCCAAGAGGTCATGAAACAATTGCAAAATTTGGGAAATGAGCTGGTTACTATCAAAAGACAACAAGCTCAAAGTGCTAGACCGTATCAGCCTCAAGCACAGTACCAGGCTAGGCCCCCATACCAACAAAATAGGTCACCAACTCAGGCTGCAAATCAAAATCAAAGCCAAGTAAGGCCTCCTGCTAATAGACCATTTCAGCCCTATAACCCCAATGTCGTATCTGCTTCTAAAGCATTAGTGCCAGTCCAAAATAACATGGCCCAAGAATATGATTGGTGTTTCCTGTGTAGTCAGCCACATAACCAATCAATGTGCTTTAACATGGTGCATTAAATCAGGCTCTTATGCTGCAAACCATTGGTGGGTCGCAAGAGTCCATCCACGAAGAGGATCGGCAAAGCAAGAAACACCTCGGCAAGGAACATCTGCAGGCGAAACTCATTGTCAATTAGCGAGGTTGAAGATTTTTGTGGTATGAATCAAATACCCTCTCAAAGTGTTGCAGCCAACACAAGGTCAAAGAGGAGAAATTTGGGTGAAGAACAACCATTAGCCCCAAGTAATCCCCAACCTTCTACCACTCCACAAGCCACTGGCAAACAAAATGTAGTTCCAAACATGCAAGGGGCACCCAAACCAGCTCCTAAACCAACTCAAATGCCAGTTGCTACTGCCCATGTGCAAGGAATGAATGTGCAGGCCAAGGGACAACAGAGGGATACTTCATCTCCATTCAGTATCATTGATCAGATGAGGAAGACAAATGTAAACATATCAATGTGGGAATCACTATCTATCCTAGGACAAAGAGATTTGCTACAAGCTGCCATGAAGGACTGGTCAACTTCAAATCAACAGGTCCAAATGCAAGAGAAGGTACTCACAAATGCTACCCAGCCTGAAGGAAATCATGGAGGATAGCAAGGTAAAATGTTGAAGCCCCCTCCATTTTATGTTTCATTGATCATAGGAGACAAGTTGGTACATAATTGCATGATTGACTCGGGAGCAAGCAGCTCAGTCATGCCAAAGCAAATAGCTGATCAACTAGGACTCCAATATGAAGTCATCTCCAAGGGTGTAGTGCAATTAGATGGGACAACAGTAACAATAGTTGGAGTGATTAAAAACTTGAGTCTTACTTTGCATGCCTGTCCCAACGTGGTTGTTTTGCAAGATGTCTCAGTAATAAACCTTCCACCACTCTTTGCATTGTGCTTGTCAAGAGACTTCACTGCTAAAATTGGAGGCTATCTTTCATAGATTGGTCACACATGTTGTTTAGAACAAGGTATGGAACTAAGGCCACAATCAGATCTGAACCTATTGCAAACTTTCACATTGAGCCTTACACTCCAAGTCAGATTAATGCCAATTGTTCAGCGTTTGATTAAGAAGATCATCCAAGTACTGATGAAGCTGACACCAAGGTAGGAAGAATCCCAGATCTAACTCTTGATGAATGGGAAAGCAAGGTGCATGCTTTTGATCCTTATCAAGAAATAGAAGAGTCTGAACTAGGAGTTTATTGTTTACATGAAGAGAATCAACCTCTCCCTAGCATCACCAAGCTAGATTATAAAGACAGGAATGAAGTATGGCAATTGTTCTTTGATGGGTCAAGGAGTAGACAAGGTGCAGGAGGAGGAGCTATGCTCATTTCACCGCAAGGTATAAGGTATTACTCAGCCTTCCGTTTTTAGTTTTCTTGCTCAAACAATACAGCTGAGTATGAAGCCTTAATTCATGGACTGCACTGGGCAAAGAAGAAAGGCATGAAGAATTTGCAAGTATTTGGTGATAGTGAGCTGATCGTAAACCAAATTAAGGGCAGCATCTTTGTTAAGAATAATCTGCTCAAGTGCTACAAAAATCGGGTATGGGATCTTATGGAAGATTTTGAAGCTTTTAGCATCGATTCCATCCCAAGAAAAGGGAATGAGGCAGCGGACGGACTAGCAGCGATTGAGGCTGAATTTGACGTTGTAAAAAATATCAAAAGTGAAAAATCTCAGCCTCATATCAAAGTGGTTGTGAGACCAGCTGTTCGAATAACAATGCAAGCTAGCAAGTGTTCGAGAATGATCAACAAATTGTTAATTTCTGCAAGAAGAAGTGAGTTCTCCATGAGAAATCAAGACAAAGCTGGAGCAGCGAAGTATGGTGACCAAGTGGTGTAGCGAGAACTAACAAATTACCAAAAGGCCTCATAACCTTAGAATCAATCTTCAACCCGAATGATCGGTTCGAGGAAGAAAGCGAACATTCAAGTAAAGGATGAAGATTCGAGAACCTATTTTAGTAGATGAAGGCAAGACATTGCAAATTGGCAAAGTAAGTACCCCACAAGAGAAATCTGACTTTGTTCGGCTTTGTCAAGAGTTCCCGAGATGTCTTCACTTGGAATTACAAAGATTTAAGAGGTTGACCCAAAGTTGGCACAACATCTTTGTTGAGTTGGATCCGGAATCCAAACTCGTCGGAAAAAGCAAAGGCTAGTGAATCCTCATATCAAACCTCTCATGAGAAAAGAGTTAAGCAAGCTCATTGAGGCGGTATCATCTTCCCCATCAAACACTCAAGTTGGGTTGCAAACTTGGTGCCGAGTAAGGAAAATAAATGGAGAAATAATATTGTGTGTGGACTTCCACGATCTAAATAGAGCATCACTCAAGGATCATTATCCACTTCCATCAATGGAACAAATATTGCAGGTTGTAGCTGGTTCGAAAGGTTTTCATTGCTAGATGGATATTTAGGCTATAATCTAGATAATGGTGAAGGAAGAAGATCAATTCAAGATGGCCTTCACTACAAAATGGGGCACGTATGCTTACGAGAAGATGCCATTTGCCTTTGTCATCGAATGCTGGAGCAACATTTCGGTGAGCTATGGATATGGCATTCAAAGGCTTAATCAACAATATAGTGCTTTGGTATACCTAGATGATGTCACTTTGTCTTCTCGAGGAATGCAGCGAGACCACCTCTTTCACCTTAGACAAGTGTTCGAGAGGTGTAGAAGGTTCGGAGTGTCGCTAAATCCAAAGAAGTGTATATTCTTGGCACAAGAAGTCAAATTTTAGGTCACATTGTCTCTAGGGAAGGGCTAACAATTGATCACGAAAGGGTTGAAGCCATCAAACACTTCCATTTCCACACCACAAGAAATCTCTTCAAAGCTTCTTAGGAAGGATAAACTTTTTGCGCAGATTTGTGCCTAATTTTGGCACTCTTGTGAAGCCTTTAACAATAATGTTAAAGAAGAGTCTCGCATTCAAATGGACATTAGAGGGAAAAGAGAGTTTTGAAAACATCAAGCGTGCTTGATATCACAAGCTCAACTCTTGTCAACCCAAACTTTTCAAAGAACTTCATGTTGTATGCATTCGGAGGATCATACACAATCTCAACTATCTTGACACAAATTTGAATAGAGAAGGTTCGAGAACAGCCCATAGTGTTCTTGATCAAACCTTGGAAGATTATGAAATAAAGTATTCTTTTATCGAAAAGCATGTCCTTGCTTGTCATCGGGGAGTTTGAAGAAGTTCGGACATTTGGTCTCAAACAATAAGATTGAGATGATGGTGTCTCATGCTAGTGTCGAGGACTTCCTCCTAAACAAGGATTTAAGCGAGAAGAGGGCAGGTTGGATCACTCGGGTGATGGAATATGATATTGAAATCAAAGTGACCAAGCTAGTTCATGGCGAAGGCTTGTGTGAGCATCTCGCTTCCAAACAACCAGACGGCTCAAAAAGTGAAGAGGATGCTTTGTCCTACTACTACTGAGAATGATCAAGAATAACCGGTGATGATGCACCCATTCCATGTTGGACTCGAGACTTGGTGCATTACCTCCAAACAAGCTTGTGCCCTCAGAAGTGAGCAAGGTGAAGAGGAAATACCTTAGATTACAAGCTATCGCACGTACTCATTAATGGTATCTTGTTCAAGAAAGAAATCCATGGTGTCTATTAAGATCCATTGGAAGCAGTCAAGTTGAGAAGATCTTACGAGTTCCATGACGGGAAGTAGGAGGCCACTTTGCTCCACAGTGACATGGCTCTCAAAATCATGAAAGCTGGTTACTATTGGCCCTCTCGTGTTCAATGATTGCTACTCATGGTCGAGAAATGTAGGAAATGTGCATTCTTCACAAGGAAAGAAAGGTTAAGCAGTGCTGCCCCTTCATCCAATTTCGGTGGATCAGCCATTCATGCAATAGGGATTGGAATTCATTAGGGTTATCAATCCCGACCCGAGTCAAGGTCACAAGTGGACACTTACGGCAAGAGACTATTTCACCAAGTGGTGAAGCAACGGCACTCAAGGAGGCAAATGAATCTATTATCTTATATTTCATGAAGGAATAGTCACGAGGTTTGGTGCCATTGCCACTATCATATCAAACAATGCATTGGCATTCCTTGGCACAAATATCACTGAATGGGCTATCAAGAATTGTGTGTATCTCAGCACTTCATCGAACTACTACCCTCAAGGTAATGGCTAAGCCGAGTCTTGAACAAGAACCTACTAAGAATCATCAGAAGGACTCTCGATGAGAATCGAGAGGACTTGGCACTCAAAGCTCAAATCTGCCCTATGGGCGATAGAATCACACCCAAGAGGTCTACAGGAAGATCTCCATATAAGCTCGTGTACGGGAAAGAAGCAGTTCTACCTATATCACTCGAGTTGCTAGCATTAGAACTCATGAAGCTTGATTGGAGGCTGGTTGAGTTTGAACCCATGAAAATTAGGTATGCAGAGTGATAGAATTAGAAGAGACAAGAGAGAACACAATATAGACCATAGAAAATCATCTGTATCCAGGATGTTTTTAAAATTGGAAGCATTAGAAAATGTTTTAAAACAACAAAAGATCACGGTTCTATCACCTTCATCTACTTCAAATGCGACAACGGTAAGACTCTTTTGCTTTAGAGCTTCTTATCCTTTTCAAGACTTGTGGATCCTTAACTAAGGGATTCTCATCGTATTACACATTGCGAGGGATTTGTTGACTTCTATTTTTACTTTGCAGCACTTCACAAATTTTGGTGGGCAATTATTCTTGTGTAGATGTATTGGGTTATGTAGTCTTTATGTAAATATGCCAAATGGGCATATAAATGATGTTCTTTATGTTCCCCATATGTCTAACAGTTTGCTTTCCATATATCAAATATGTAATTCTGGTGATGGTAGAACTATTGAATTCTCACTAGATAGGGTTGTAATCAGGGAACTTCATGATCATGATGACATTGTACCTATAGGATCTGTGGATCCATGTTCACATTTTTATGTATTTGAGAGTTTTGATAAATTTACAGGATCTTCACTAATTGCTCATGCTTTGATTCTTTGAGAAAATTATGGCATGAGAGGTTTGGTCACCTCAATTACAAATATCTCGCAGCAGATCTCTTCGCAGAATATGGTCGCATGACTTCCGAAGGTAAAATCACATGATGGTGTCTACCCCGATTGTATATTGGGTAAGCGACACTTGGATCCTTTTCCAAAAGGACAAGCAAAAGAGGTAAGGCTAATCTTGAATTGGTACATAGTGATCTTACTTCTTTTCATCATAGATCATTTTAAAGTGCTAAGTATGTACTCACATTCATAGATGATTTTACTAGGAAATCTTGGGTGTACTTTTCTGAAATTTAAAAGTGGTGTCCTAGAGCATTTCAAGGTTTTTAAAGATATTATAGAAAAACCATCTAGACATTGTATTAAAATACTTCACATGGAAAATGTGGGGAATATGAAAGTAATGAATTTACTTATTTTTGTGCTAATCATGGAATTGTGCACCAGTATAATGTTCCTTACTCCCTTAGCCAAATGGAGTTTCCAAATGAAATAATAAAAGAATCAAGGAAATGGAAAATTACATGGTCCATTCCAAGAACATGGCACCTAAGTTCTAGGTGGAAGCAGTCAACTATGCAAACCACAGTCAAAATAGAATGCCACATACATTAGTGCAATGGGTTGCTCCTGAGGAGGCATGGTTGGGTGAAAAACCTGACGTATCAAAATTTTGGGTATTTGGATGTAAGGATTGGGATTTTTTCCCTGATGACACTCGGAAAACCATGGAGAATAAATCAAAGAACTTATTTTTGTTGGTCATTGTGAGCATGTGAAGGCATATCACCTTTTTAATCCCACTACCAAAGATGTTTTGTTTCGGGGATGTCCATGTTGATGAGACCAAGGCTCCTTTGGATCATACAGTTCTTCCTTCTCCATTATTGTCTCCTACTCCTGCCACTGGTGATGTTTTTGATGGGCCACCTGATATTTCTCCTGATCCTTCTCTGTTGCTCTTTCTTTGAAATGGTTTGAGATCTACATTGGTACATGTAGCAAGTGATTTGGCGAGGTGATTCATGAGATCTACGATGTACTATATCCGAGAATTTTGGTCTTTTGTCGATCATCATCCTTATTCTGGTATGGATCTTATGAGCCAATATATTTCTAATGATCTATTGTTTTTCCACAAGCATCTGGAAAACCATAATGGGATTCAACAATGCGGGATGAATATTATTCGCTTTTGAAGAATAATACTTGGGAGTTAGTTCCTCTTCCTAAGGAAGAAATCTTGTAAGATGTAAATGGGTCTATAAAACTAAATATGTAGCTGATGGATTCAATGAAAAATACAAGGCACGTCTTGTCTCGAGGGTATTTTCAAGTTGATGGAGTAGATTACTCTGAATTTTTTCCTATCGAAAAGATGGATTTTGTTCACCTTGTTCTCTCGCTTTCTAATTACATCAGATGTACGTGAAGAGTTCTTTTTGCATGGTGATATCCATGAGGAGGTTTATATGGAGCAACCTCGAGGGTTCATGCATGACTCTTCACTAGTTTATAGATTTCTCTGTTAACTCTATGGTCTCAAACAAGCCCCTCGGGCTTGGTATGAGTGGATGGATGATTTCTTATTATATATTGGCTTTCATCATTGTAAGGTGATCATACGATTTATGTTTTGAAGACTAGTGATGAATTACTTCCTTTGGTAATGTATGTTGATGATCTTCTCATTCTTGCGGTTCATATTCTCTAACATAGGACATTAAACAAAAATTGAAAGTAGAATTTGACATGAAAAATATGGGATTGTTTCACTACTTTCTTAGCCTACGGAGTTCACCGAGTCTCTATAGAAATCTCTAAGTGTCAAAAGAAGTATGCTATAGATCGATTCGAGAGATTTCATATGGCTGATTACAATCCATCTCCGAAACCTTACCATTCATGTATTGAATTGACTATTGCATTTAAGTCTAGCTTAGTAAATGGCACTTTGTATAGACATTTGGTTGGGATCCTTTTGTATCTCTCTCATACTCATCCCGATATCACCTTTGTTGTTAATCTTGTCTCTCGGTTTTCACATGAGCCTTATGAGAGTCATTGAGAAGAACCTAAGAATATCTTGAGATATCTTTGAGGGACTTAAAGTTTTGGTATTAATTACAAACCTCGGATTGCTGCTTTGGTATTGAGGACTTTATAGATTCCGATTGGGGTGGTTGATGCGATACTCGTAAATCCACCTCGGCTTCTTTTTCATCTTGGTTACGGTCCGGTTGCATGGTCTTGTAAAAATCGAGAATACAATTACATTATCATCCACCGAGACCGAGTATCGAGGTGCTCGTGCGCAGTAGGTAGGAGGTTCGTTTGCTTCATTAGATTCTTGGTGAGTTTGGTTTTCACTAGAGTCTCCTTCCATTCTTTTGTGTTATAACCAAAGTGCTATTCACATTGGTAATCATGTTGAGAATTAGTGCACGAAGCATATAGAGATCCACATACACTTCATTGATAGTTGATTCGAGGATGGTGTCATTCGGATGGAGTTTGTTCTATGGCTGATCATCTCGCATATATATTCACTAAACCATTGGCTTCTCCTTCTTTATCTAGAATTGTGAGAAAAACTTGGGGTGAAGGAAATTTTCCTTCCTTCTTTATTTTCTAGTATTGTATCGGGTACCTTATTAGACCTAAGTAGCAGGACCCTTTCTCTTTTCTCCTTAGCATTCACTTATGGGAGGGTGTTCGTGTAAATCTATTAAATTACACTGAATAAGCTCATGTAGAGAAACCAGTTTAATTTTATTTAATTAGGAGAGTTTTTCTAACTCTCATACACTCATTGTTGAGATATTATCTCCAACTCCTTGTATGGAATTAGTTATCTCCTAGTTTAGCTTGACATTCCTATTATCTAGGAATATCAAACTACCTATTATTCCTATTTAAATTATTATCCCGAATGGTGAATATATCAGATATTAATCTATTTTCTCTACTTCTAATTATTGAGTTCTTATTTATTTTTTCTCCTTTGAGTTATTTATCTGTGCTTTCTCTTCCTGTACTAGATCATGTTCCTCTATTTTTTAGGGTTGAGGGTTAGAAAGAAAACTAAAAATGGTCAAATGAGGTGATACACAAATTTTTTTGGGGGTTTCGATAAAGGTAACATGCCAAGCGATGGAAATGAATAATGAGACTTTCATGATCAAAGGGCTCTGGGTGAGTTTTAAGGAAAAAATTGAAGTTGTTAAGGGATGATTCACAATAATAGTTTACAATAATATGCACACTAAAATTCAATCATAGAAACCTATTTTGCAAAGTATGGTAGATAACTTTAGCATACTTTAAAAATTGAGGAAAATAACTCACAAGAATGGCTATCATGATTACACAACAACTTTGTAAAATAACTAGAAAAGTAGAAATATTTATTATCTTTAGTAATAAGTTTCTAAAAAAATCTTCCATCACTCTGTTACATCAAAAATTCTCCCCTTCTACTTACAAAAACATAGAATATAAGCCAAAATATAGGAAGAAGAGGTGGAGCTGAAAACTCAAGACTCTTGATTAGATCTTAGTTTCATAGCTACATGACTATTTTTAACCTATCTTACAAAATACAAAATTCATAAATCCAATACATGCTTCGAGAAGGACAAATATAGTTCGTATTCAAACTTATATTGATAGTCAATCATGTTTTTCTCATCCTTTAATCTTCCTTGGCATGTGCTATGGATCATTAATCACAAATTAAGCTAAATTGCTAAAGTCAAGGTAATTACAACTTGTCTTATCTCCACAATGGTTATTTTGACTTTTTGTACAACAAGTGCATGATGGCTATTTTTATCTTTAGTGAGCATATGCATGTGTTTGGATAATAATAATTTATGTTTTATATACACATGCATAAAAATGTCCCTTCCTTTTAACCTTGTCTAAGTGTTACGTACCATAACTTGTAAATGAATTTTTTTAGATCCCCCTCTTCCACATGTAAATAATTGCAATAATAGAACAATTGTACTCTTATTTCAACGTGGGGAAAAGGATATAGGTACATATGAATTTTTAAAGACTAAATGGCTCAAGTTTTTAACCCAGTGGTTAAAGTGGCTAACCCAGGTAAACATTGAAACAACTCCGGAAAAAAAAAGAGTTAGGGTATTTTCAAACCCTAAATGGAATCAATTTTTTTCACTTGGCTTTACTCGCTTGGAAACTTCTAGAAAGAATCTCTACAAAATTTTGTAGCCACCATGATTTTGAAGCCTTAAGTTTCATGCAAACTCGTAGTCAAAATTGCATTCGGAGATGTGACTGTAATTTTGGGTCACCACTTTATTTTTAGCCCTTCTTTTTGGAATATGGACGCCATTAGTTCAGTGATGGAGCTTTCTGAGCCCTAAAAACCATGAATGGAACCTAAAACCTGTTCTTTCTTTCCTGGTGCTCATGATTTAAAAAAAAGTGAGATGTGATTCTATTATTTTTGCACTAATTCAGTTCCCTAAGTATTCATCTTGCTTTTGTTTTATCACCTTGGCTTGCTACGTAGATCTTTTCTGTTACAATTATTTGATCTGGTTTCATGCTACTGGGGTTTTGGAAACTCACCATTTCTCAGCATTTGTGTGTTTTTACCAGAGGGCTCTGATTTGATTAAAAATAGATTTGTGGGTGCGCTACCATTGTATTTGAAGCTCTTTTTGGACCGAGCTCAGAAACCTCCAATGATGGTTTCCGCATCCAAGTTCCTTTTCTTGCTGAGTTATAGCCGTTTTTGCATATCTGGAGCTTTGTGTTTCTTATCAGAGTCGCACATTATTGCCTTCTCGGTAAGTCATTTTCTACTTGAGTTCATTGTGCATTAGTAGGCTTGCTTCGTATTCTGGTCTTCATGATGATGTTGGGTGATGGTTTCTTGAAACCCCGACATAGCTGGCCATTTCTCAGCATTTTTCTATCGACATCGTGTTCAAAACCTGCTTTGAGTTCTTTTTTGAGCTTATTTGTCCTTCCCGTGAGTTTGAAAATAACTTAGCCCATCCATTGTTTACCTGTGCCCTTATCATGGCTTATCTTTTTTTTATTTCATGGAATAATTTCTAGTTTCAATCTGATCCTCCCTCAGTTGAGTCAACATTATTTATCCCGGGCTTTCTCTTTGACAGTCGAGATTACTTTTCCAGTGCTTTACCCATTGTTTCTCTTTACCATTTCTTAAAACTTTTGAGCTCGTTCACTTTGTTGAGTGTATATTTTTTGGTATTTTCTCACGATGATTCATTTATCTCTGTGATATGGCTCGTCTCTATGTGGTTATAACTTTCCCCGGCCTCGTTAAGTATCTAGTTATTCATTGTTTTGTTTAATACCTGATTCGGCTTCTCCTCACTGAGCGATCTCTTCATTTAAATCATTGCTCGATGTCGAGGGTTTGAATAAAGATTTTTTGGTGGAATTTGATTATGGTTTGCTCGGTTTACGTGGAAATGGATTGCCCTTGTATTCTTTGGAAAAGTACCAAGATTCAGAGTATTTGATGTGGTTTCCATTATTTATGCATATGCGAAATACACACCCTCAAGCATATAGTTTCATAACAGTATCATTGTTGGCAATATGCTTTCTTGGATCTTTTGTTGATGAATTTTCTTGAGCTTTCGTTGAATTGGTCTCTTCTATTCTTTGGAAACCTGTATCCTTGATTATTGATTTGAAAAATCTAGTTCTTGTGCTTCAATGCTGACTTTCAGTGTAATCTATGGTATGAATATGTTTCGATGGATGGTTGTTACTTGATATGCATATGGTTAGAACAAGATTTACCTCTAAAGCTGAAATTCTTTCTTCATTATAAGTAGATCGACATATGCTCTGAAACATGTTTATGAGGCACTATTGACGATTAACAAGCTGATAATCCTTGTAATTTGTAAAGAAAACTGTGTGCTTCTAACCTGATGACTTTACTAGAATTCATCGGTATCATTCAATTCCATTTATACGAAAACACTTCCATTAAAAATTACACTTGATGGATGTATGACCTTGACTTAATGAGCCCCTTGTGATTCTTCATAGCATTGCAATCATTACCCTTCTGGTACTTAGATCTCATTTTGAGTCTTCCTTTTTAAGTTCATTAATATAACATTCTTCCGTACTATACCTCTTGAATGAAATTTGTTTTGATCACTGCTAAATGGTCTTTGAAATTTGAAGTGTGGCTGTGATTTGAAGGAAATCCACATTTCTTTAAAACTGTAACATCTCCTTTTAAATCTTAGAACTATTTACTCTATTTCAGCTTTTCTAAAATGCGTACTTAATGTGAATGACTTGAAAACCTCATGAAGAACCTTTATTCCTACATCTTTCAAGTGTATGGCTGTAATTGGTAGCACTTAATTTTTGTAACGACCCAAAAAATTCACACACGCTAACAACACAGTAAAAATATAGGATAATAAATTTTTTTGACTTGATTGACACAAAACATGACACAACATGTCGCCACCAAGGTTACAACTAACTCTGTGAACGACTTGATGCAAGGATGACCACAAAGGCAGCACGGAAACGTTCACACCCATCAAGGACAATTTACTTTTCTTTTAGACATGACAACATAGAATTCCAACCACAATGAGATATTCTTGAGGGTTATTTATTTTAAAAAGACATCTTGCGATTCTTAGCTTACGTTTTCAAGGAGGCTCAAGATATGATTCATACAATTCATCTTACCAAGCTAAGTTTATTCTTTTTACCTTTGAGTAATCATCTTTAAATCTTCTCTATTATGACATTTATTTGTTTAAATCAATTATTTAATAAAGGAGGTAAATTAATTCCACAAGGCCCTCTATCCACACTTACGCTACTAAAACTCACTCATACCCTCATTCTGATATAGATTCACTTTCAACATACTTAAGAGAAAAATTACCAAGCACCTTGAAAAAGGTTAGAGGGGTAAGGTTGAGTTGAAATCATCTTTAAGACCTCATTTGTTATTACCAAAATTTAATTGAAACTTGAGAAGCTGATAGCGGGAGCGGGAGATAGATACTGAGAACAACACAAGACAAAATAATATTCAAATGTATATAATCTGTGTAACAAGCACCACAATAAATACAATGCTGAAATGGTTCATGAAGGAGAATAGTCTCGCAGGAAGGAGAAGCGATTCTGACACCCTATGACCACGTATGCATAACTACTAATACTAAACAATGTATTATATGTTCTTTAACATTCCCCCTTAATACATTGTTCGTACAAATATACATTTCAGACGAGAGAGTCCCCACTAAATGAGAACACCGCAAAGAGGGTCTTCACACGAGCACGTGCCTACATGGTCTCACATGGTTTTCTAAGGTTAACTACAAACCTAGAGGGACAGAACACTTTTCGCTGTTCACCTCGGTGGTTTTACAGGATTACCATGAACCAAGAGGATTTTACCTCGGTGGTTTTACAGGCATACCACGAACCCAAGAGGATGATACCTCGGTGGTTTTACAGGATTACCACGAACCCAGGGCGAGTACCATGCGCTGCTTTTAGTGCTTTTATGTTCCCCACGATGCTCTTCAATTAGAAGGTCCCAAATAGGAAACTTCGTATCATCTGTACTTTATTGAAAAACAAAACAACGGGACACGACACAAAGCTGAAACTAAAATAAACAAGCCAAAAATTGAGGAAACAGCTCCTCAATACCTTATTCTGCCACAATCTCTATCGGCGGCCTCTTTGCTTGTGGCTTGCAAGAGGTCGCTGGATTTCCTCCAGCCTCCATTTTCCTTCGTCCTCCTATATGTGTGCTTACGGTACTAGAGTTTCCGCCTTAGACTTGTGAGCACTCTCCATCAAGCCTTATGTGTTCTTGAAAACATTACCCTTCAGGTGGACATCAAAAACCAAATTTTTATCATCGATAAAGCCCTAAATGATCTCATCGGGTCACCTAGATCCATACTATAGTCCTTTCCTTTTGCATCCTTATTGTAAATATATTCCTCGTTTATCTCAATGTGCTTCAACACCCGTAAGGACAACAAGAAAAATTTGTGCATTACTTCACAGCGGATTCTGCAAGACATGTTACTTGTAGCTCCATGTTTGGCACACACAACCACCATACTACTCCATGAAATCACATCTCTTGAATACATTTGATTAAACACTTTTAATGCAAACGCTATCTCAAAAAAGTTTGAATACACATCAAGTAGAGAATTAGTCATAGAAATATTGATAAACTGACAAAGGAAACTGCATTGTTCCAAAGTTCCAAATGGAGTGTATTCTGACAACATGCTCATCACAGCAACAAAATCGGGCTTCAATTCCTCCAATTGCATTTGATGAAAGAGAACTAGAGGCTCATTAAGACACTTATGGACAACATATCTTTCAGACATTATGTCAAACACTTCGCTTGCATACTGTAATTGCTCATATTTGGTATAAAAATTGACATGATTTGTTGGGTAGTTATTTAATGCAGTTACATACCATAACTGTCATACACCACTGCACATTCTATATGTAATCTCGATCCCTTCATTGTTCTTTGGATCGCGTGCTCCTCCTTCTTACTGTTATGGAGAAATGTGTCCATGGCTGCTCTGCCATAGTAATTCGAGTTTACCCTCCTTTGATCTTAGTGCTCAAAATAATTCTTCTCTACCTCTCAGATAAAAACAAATACTCAATCTAGTTCAGAACCGGACGAGATTAAACTAATCTGTCATCCTCCTTCACGTCTTAGTCTTATCATTTCTTCTTGTTGCTACATCTTATCCTTCTCATGTTTTTGCCTCCTTTGGACACATCCCGGCTCTAATACGATGATAAGCGGGAGCGGGGAGATAGATATAGAATAGAACAAGAAAAATAATATTCAAATGTATATAATACGTACATGTAACAAGCACCACAATAAATACAATGCTGAAACGGTTCATGAAGGAGAATAGTCCCGCGAGAAGGAGAACGATTCTGAGAACCTACTTGACCACGTATGCATAACTACTAATACTAAACAATGTATTAGATATTCTAACAAGAACTTAACGAGAATTATTAAAGATTTTACTTAGGCTTTATTAAATGAGTCTTATAAAATAAAATAATTTACCTTCGATGGTGAGAGATAGATTGTGTAGTTACCAAATTGTTTTCTCTGCTTATTAAATCTTATTATCTTCTAGATCTAACCATAGATTTCCCTTAAGTTCATTTAAGAATTTCACCATGAAAGGGATAGTGTTCATTAGTGTAGCTAGGGATATCAAGTTATATAATGTTACTTAACAAAGGATAGTTTCATCTTTGATCACTTATGGAATTACATGCTCTCAAGTTGGTCACCTCTACACTAATTTATTTGCAATATAAATTTTAGTTTAACTTCTATAAGCATTAAACAACCCATTTTATATTACTTATGACAGACTATTACTAAGTCTTAGAAAGATTTAACTCAACCTTTAACCACGGGGGTAAATTTTAACAATACTCATTTACGAAAACAAAACAAGGTTACATCAACTCTTAGAATACCGATAATCCATTAAGGTCACTCAACAAGCGGTAAACAAATTTTCTTATATTTTCAATGATAGTCAATGATCCAAGGTTTCCAAAGTTAAGATGACAAATTCCACAATACAATATACTAAGACATTGACCCTTTTCTACAATTTCCTTTGGACGTTATCAATATTTGAACCATAAAAAAAAAAGCGTACAAACGTAGTAATGATTATCATCTGTCTGCAAAATACAATGGCCACTTCTTTCATACTTGAGCTCGGAAAATCAACCTGCAAAAACATGTTAGCTTTTGTCAGTTCAAAAGAACTCGCATGAGCATGCATTCCACTTTCCCAGATATCTCATCAAAATTAATTGAACGACTAGTGCATGATTTCCATTCCATGACATAAGCAAAAGTGGTTAGTATGAATGTAAACAAAAATAGTTACCTAGTTAACAAAAGGCACTGCTTGTAGGACATATGAAGGCCAAAATTGTACATTTTCTATCCAAAGTTGCTCTTACACCATACATTCTAAATTATAACAAATTTCCCACATAATACACCTTTTCATTTTCTTTAAGTAAAGATAGCGATAGCAGCTTCACATTCACAAAACTGAATAAAGGAATCATACGACAACTACCCGATATGGAATAGTAAATTCTACTGATAATGCAAAAAGAAGGTAACTAATTTTATTATTCCGAACATCCCTACTCAGACCAAGAGTGTCACACAAGCCCACAAAAAAATCATGCCACCTATGGGGGTTATGGCCACTCAAGGACCCAATTCAAAGATCATGTAAAAAGGAATGCATTGCACAGGCGTACACCTTAAAGAATGCAGCTGATGTTTTTCGATTGTTTATATATATATATATATATTCAAGGTTAAACAACGTCCACATACGATAAGTTGAAATTTTGAAAGCACTATTACCGCAAGAACCAACTCCGCACATCCTCAACGAAAAACCCTTCATTCCCAACATAATAAATATTTCCATGTTATACACTATTAACTTACTTGTTGAAATAATGAAGAAAGGTCTCATAAAACATTGATGTTTTGGGGTAAATGTAATTTCCCTTTCACAGGTCCCCAAAAGCATCTCAAGCCTAAAAATTAGTTCCATGTTAACCACATCCAACATATACCTCATTGTTTATTACTCGGAAGGGTAAAACACTATTCATACACTCACTACCATGGATGCATCCAAACGAGGAAAGGCTTTTCTTATAACAAAGAAAAATTTAAGTAAACTTACATAGTTGTGTCGGGCACATAGGATATCCCATGTACAAAATGAGAGTGCCTTGAGTACTGTAAGTATTTTCTCCAAAGGTTTGAGTAAGATTTTCCTTATAACAAACCCTCAAATTTTCCATCACAAAGGAGTCGGTGGACCTTCATAAGACCCGTTAGGGAGATAATACAAATGTAGGATTTGACGAGGGCATCCCTTGGCGAGGGTACTAAAATTTTAAGGTCATCATAAGCTAGGTAAGCAAGTTAGATTTGGCCAAAAACAACGTTTGGATAAGACGTTGTCGAAAACCCACTATCTAGTCATAGCTGGTCACAACCGATGAGCATAACACATAGTTTGTTAAAGCTTCTAAAAGAATAGAAATTTATGATGTTCCAGCCTTGCAGTCGACCTCCCAAGTCTGAAATTGGGATGAGATTATACCAAAATAAGATTGCTTAAAATAAAAGGATGAGCGAGGGTTCTCTCGTATCATTTCAAGACAAAATTAATACTGGACCGTGAAAACATCAAAAGGCAATAAATACACAACTTCTCATGAGGTAAATATTTTTTCATTTATCACTGCTCCACTCTATAACCTTAGGGATACATAAAGGAGGTAAAAATCACATTTTTTAAAGAGGATGAGAACTTAAACAAACAACTCCTCATTGCCACTGTATTTGAAGAAGGTCAATACCGGGTTGAAAAAAATAGAACTACTCTCACGGGCATAACACGAGATGTATCTAGTAATACTCCACGCACATTTTATCAAGAAAAAACTACAATCTTTGCGGAAAGGTGTACAACAACCACAAAGCATTTGAATGATATTTTAACACGCAGAGCTATCCCAAAACTAACATAGCAACCATTACAAGGAGAATAAGCAATAATCATGCAATCAATATAAAGAAATAGCTAGAAAAGGGGAAAAACGGCTCATGCCCTGTTCCTCCTAATTCAACATTGCCCTCCTACCTCTTCCATTGCTATGGACACCCTCCCAAAATCCCACACCCAACAAAACATGCGGGTGTCAGAGGAAGCCGGTGGAAGGCTAGGAAACGTGGGAGGAGAAGAGGCATCCATCGACCAAGTCACAGAGGAGAAGATAATGAAAGGAAGTGTTATCCAAAATTCACTCCCAAGGTAATTTTGATAGCATCCATCAGTTATTTGATCCCGAAAGTATATTGATTCAAGGCAAAAGTCATGTTTGCAGGGTCCCCTCGGCTTCTTTCTAACTCTCTTGTCAAGAGGAAAATCCGAGTAAGTTTTAAAAATGTGAAAAATTACAAAATCCAAGTCAGGGCCGAAAAAATGAAGAAAATCGGCTAAGTCTTGTCCTAGACAGTCCTTGGGACAGTTGGGACGTCGGGGCACGAATCGGCCGAAAATCCACCAAAGCGATCACGCAGGCCTTGGAGCACTTGACGTTGGGACGTGAGGGACACGAAAAGGTGAATCAGCTGAAAGAGGGAAAAATTTACCTAAGTCTGTTTTGAGACAATCAGGGACATGTTGGGACAAAAGTATGCGGATCGGCGGTTTGGCGCAAGTCGATCCATTTCGGGTGGTTCGGAGAGATTTGTGCGAGGCGATTCGGGACGGTTGGACAAAAAGTACGTGAAGGGGCGTGAACCGGCCGATTCAGCCAAAACAAGAGACTTTCATCCGGGAAAATTGGGCCAAAGGTATGCGAGGGTGCGAAAAGCCGAGAGAGCCGAGAGCAAATCAAATCTCGCCACGTGTCTTCACCTCATCGCCCGGCGGGAAAATTTTGAAAAATTTTCCAAAGGAAAAACAAAGGGAAATGGTCGGGGAGGGCCCGTGTCAATGAAATCATGCCATGTGGCACTTGAGTGGCGGAGCGCTGGGGAGAAATGGGAAAATTTTCCCAAAGTAAAAAATAGCAAAATTTTGAAGGACAAAGTCGCCCCTCGGGCCGAGCCAATAAAATGGTGCCACGTGTCCAGTGGCAAGAAATTAAGGAAGTGCCGAAAGGAATTTTCAGAGGATGAACCTACAAATGAATCGGAGTCGACACATGTCATCCAAGTGGCGAGAGCGTGGGAAAAATTCAAATTTCCGTTTTGGCATGTTTTTGCGCTAAATCTTGAGATCGCCATAACTTTCGATCCGAGCTCATATTTTCCGTTCTTTATATCAATGGAAAGTTGGTGAAATTCTCTACATGATTCTAGGTCAATCTTGCATTTTGGTTCAGTATGGAGAGAAAAAATAAAAAAACATCTCGGCACGTGGTAATGGCGAACTAACGTTTCAAGCAACCGGCTTTAATGCAAAATACGAGTTCACCGCTTTTCTTAGGGTTCTCACCCACCACCATAATGAGATGAGTTAATGCAACCTAGAAGTGGTTGGGGTAGATCTAGATTTCCTCTCTCTTACCTCTCTCATTCTTCCTATAAATTGTAAGGAGGGGCTTCTTTCTAAAGGTCAAACATTCTTGTTTTGCCCCTCCCTTCTTCTCTTTGGCAGGCAAATTTGTGGAGTTCAAACCTCCCATTCAAAACTGTAATGCAACCTTGCCTCTTGGCATTTTGTAGTGTATTGTATCAATCTTTGAAGCAAGTAATGCATGTCTGTGGATGATTCTCAACCCTCTCTGTGTTCATTTGCATCCTCCTGATCTTTCACTACAAATTTTGTTATATGTGCATGATCTTGCATCACATTTGAATGGTTTGTGTTTATTGGCAAGATAGGTGTTCTTCATTCCTCGGTGCATCACCTCTATTAGCTTAGGTTTATTTTATGCATCTTCTTACCCTGTCTCCTTGGCAAGATTAGATTAGGTTTTGAGTAAACCCTCTGCATTTTTGTGTGCATCTCAGAGCAGAGGAATAGAACCGAGGCCTTCGTGGAGATTCCTTTCTCATTTTGCAAGTCCCACACTTGGAGAAAGGATTCCATGTTGTGCAATCACACTGGATGCTAGTATGATCAACCTAGAAATCTGATCAACATCCAGGGGTGCTGTGATTTGGTGATAACAGTTTTGGCACGCCCGGTGGGACCTTAGAGGTCTTTACTTTCATTGCAACAAGATCGATGTGCACTTGTTGTAAGTTCTAGCTTTGAAGGGGCTTTAAAATCACACATCTGGCGACTCCAAAAGAGGCATAATCCGCTGGTTTCAGTAGTCCAAGCCTGGCAAATTTATGAGAAGAATACGAGACCAAGACAAGAACTAGGGAGGAAGGATTGTTTGTTTATCTGCACCTATCTCCAGGCAGAGAAAGAAAGGGAAGAAGAGCTCAAAGATCACCATCTCCACCTAACTGAACTCTCTCTACACCTCCACCTGGTAGACCTTTCGTCCAATCAACAAGGGCTCTCGAGGCCAATCAAAATGACGCTTTGACCACCGAATCCCTTTGTCAATTTCCTTTGCGTAGCCACTTTCCCTCAATGCACGAGAATCCGGTTCAATCGCGGCGTTGAAAAACATTCAATTTTCTTTGGGAAAATCATACCACTCACGGTGATCATGTCAAAGACATTGCTAACGTTTGTGTAATCCATGAGATAAATGAAATGGATGTTGCTGTCAAATTGCTGGCATCTTCATTCAAAGGGAAGGCATTGCAATGGTTTAGGAGCCTTGGAGCTGGTTCTATCACAAATTGGAATCAGTTATGCATAGTTCTCCATGAGCAATTTGGGGAAAAGGGAGACAATTTGTCTCTACTAGAACAATTGACAACTATCAAGAGAGCTCCCAACGAGCAGCTGACTGACTTCAACTTCATATTTCAAAGGTCTTGGGATAGAATTCTAGTGGCAGTAAGGCCAACAGCAGAAGGTGCTTTTCTATACTATCTTAAGGCTTTGAATTCTGATATTTCTATGTTAATTGATCTATGGGAGGCATGACCTTACTGCTACTTATAGCATTGCCATTAGAGCTGAAAACTATCTTATTCAAGGCCGGTAAACCTGGATCCTAGGCCTCCCATGCTCTTGTATCCAAACTTAGAAAATCCAAGCACTAGTAAAACACACACTTTGGCTCCTATTCCCATCCCTAGAAATCAAAGTTCAAATGAGACTTCTACTTCATCCTCTAGCGCTTCAAATGAACTCAAGAGGTCATGAAACAATTGCAAAATTTGGGAAATGAGATGGTTACTATCAAAAGACAGCAAGCTCAAAGTGCTAGACCGTATCGGCCTCAAGCACGAGTACCAGGCTAGCCCCCATACCAACAAAATAGGTCACCAAACTCAGCTGCAAATCAAAATCAAAGCCAAGTGAGGCCTCTGCTAATAGACCATTTCATCCCTATAACCCCAATGTCGTATACTGCTACTAAAGCATTAGTGCCGATCCAAAATAACATGGCCCAAGAATATGATTGGTGTTTCTGTGCGATCGACCACATAACCAATCAATGTGCTTTAACGGTGCATTAAATCAGGAGCTCTTACGGTGCGAACCATTGGTGGGTCGTGAGTCCATCCACGAAGAGGATCAAGCAAGAAGCACCTCAAAGAAGGAACATCTCCGAATGAAACTACTCTTGTCGATTAGCGGTGAAGATTTACGTGGTATGAATCAAATACCCTCTCAAAGTGTTGCAGCCAACACAAGGTCAAGGAGGAGAAATTTGGGTGAAGAACAACCATTAGCCCCAAGTAATCCCCAACCTTCTACCACTCCATAAGCCACTTTGTGAACAAAATGTAGTTCCCAAACATGCGAGGGGCACCCAAACCAGCTCCTAAACCAACTCAAATCCCAGTTGATTCTACTTGCCCATGTGCAAGGAATGAATGTGCATGCTAAGGAAAACAAAAGGATACTTCATCTCCATTTAGTATCATTGATCATATGAGGAAGACAAATGTAAACATATCAATGTGGGAATCACTATCTATCCCAGGACAAAGAGATTTGCTACAAGCTGCCATGAAGGACTAGTCAACTTCAAATCAACAGGTCCAAATGCAAGAGAAGGTACTCACAAATGCTACCCAGCCTGAAGGAAATCATGGAGGACAATAAGGTAAAATGTTGAAGCCCCCTCCATTTTATGTTTCATTGATCATAGGAGACAAGTTGGTACATAATTGCATGATTGACTCGGGAGCAAGTAGCTCAGTCATGCCAAAGCAAATAGCTGATCAACTAGGACTCCAATATGAAGTCATCTCCAAGGGTGTAGTGCAATTAGACGGGACAGTAGTAACAACAGTTGGAGTGATTAAAAACTTGAGTCTTACTTTGCATGCCTGTCCCAACGTGGTTGTTTTGCAAGATGTCTCAGTAATAAATCTTCCACCACTCTTTGCATTGTGCTTGTCAAGAGACTTCACTGCTAAAATTGGAGGCTATCTTTCGGTAGATTGGTCACACATGTTGTTTAGAACAAGGTATGGAACTAAGGCCACAATCAGATCTGAACCTATTGCAAACTTTCACATTGAGCCTTACACTCCAAGTCAGATTAATGCCAATTGTTCAGCGTTTGATCAAGAAGATCATCCAAGCACTGATGAAGCTGACACCAAGGTAGGAAGCATCCCAGATCTAACTCTTGATGAATGGGAAAGCAAGGTGCATGCTTTTGATCCTTATCAAGAAATAGAAGAATCTGAGCTAGGAGTTTATTGTTTACATGAAGAGAATCAACCTCTCCCCAACATCACCAAGCCAGATCATAAAGACAAGAATGAAGTATGGCAATTGTTCTTTGATGGGTCAAGGAGTAGACAAGGTGCAGGAGGAGGAGCTATGCTCATTTCACCGCAAGGTATAAGGTATTACTTAGCCTTCCGTTTTTAGTTTTCTTGCTCAAACAATACAGCTGAGTATGAAGCCTTAATTCATGGGTGCCTTTGGGCAAAGAAGAAAGGCATCAAGAATTTACAAGTATTTGGTGATAGTGAGCTGATCATAAACCACGTTAAGGGCAGCATCTTTGTCAAGAATAATCTTCTCAAGTGCTACAAAAATCGGGTATGGGATCTTATTGAAGATTTTGAAGCTTTTAGCATCAATTCCATCCCAAGAAAAGGGAATGAGGCGCGGGCATGACTAACTAACAGCAATTGGGGCTGCATTTGACGTTGTAAAAATATCAAAATTGAAAAATATAAGCCTCATATCAAAGTGGTTGTGAGACCAACTGTTAGGATAACAATGCAAGCTAGCAAGTGTTCGAGAATGATCAACAAATTGTTAATTTCTGCAAGAAGAAGTGAGTTCTCCATGAGAAATCAAGACAAAGCTGGAGCAGCAAAGTATGGTGACCAAGTGGTGCGGTGAGAACTAACAAATTACCAAAAGGCCTCATAACCTTAGAATCAATCTTCAACTGAATGATCGGTTAGGAAGGAGAAAGCAAACATTCAAGTAAAGGATGAAGATTCGAGAACCTATTTTAGTAGATGAAGGCAAGACATTGCAAATTGGTAAAGTAAGTACCCCCAAGAGAAATTTGACTTTGTTCGGCTTTGTCAAGAGTTCCCAGATGTCTTCGCTTGGAATTACAAAGATTTAAGAGGTTTTAACCCAAAGTTGGCACAACATACTATTGAGTTGGATCCGGAATCCAAGCCTGTCAGGAAAAAGCAAAGGCCAGTAAATCCTCATATCGAACCTCTCATGAGAAAAGAGTTAAGCAAGCTCATTGAGGCCAGTATCATCTTCCCCATCAAACACTCAAGTTGGGTTGCAAACTTGGTGCCGGTAAGGAAAAGAAATGGAGAAATAATATTGTGTGTGGACTTTCACGATCTAAATAGAGCATCACTCAAGGATCATTATCCGCTTCCATCAATGGAACAAATATTGCAGGTTGTAGCTGGTTCAGAAAGGTTTTCATTGCTAGATGGATATTCAGGCTATAATCAGATAATGGTGAAGGAAGAAGATCAATTCAAGACGGCCTTCACTACAAAATGGGGCACGTATGCTTACAAGAAGATGCCATTTGTACTATCAAATCTTTGGAGCAACATTTTAGTGAGCTATGGATATGGCATTCAAAGGCTTAATCAACAATATAGTTTGGTATACCTAGATGATGTCACTTTGTCTTCTCGAGGAATGCAAAGAGACCACCTCTTTCACCTTAGCAAGTGTTTGAGAGGTGTAGAAGGTTTGAGTGTCGCTAAATCCAAAGAAGTGTATATTCTTGGCACAAGAAGTCAAATTGTTGGGTCACATTGTCTCTAGGAAGGGCTAACAATTGATCTGAAAGGGTTGAAGCCATCAAACACTTCCATTTCCACACCACAAGAAATCTCTTCAAAGCTTCTTAGGAAGGATAAACTTTTTCTAGATTTGTGCCTAATTTTGGCACTCTTGTGAAGCCTTTAACAATAATGTTAAAGAAGAGTCTCGCATTCAAATGGACAATAGAGGGAAAGAGAGTTTTGAAAACATCAAGCGTGCAATATCACAAGCTCCAACTCTTGTCAACCCAAACTTTTCAAAGAACTTCATGTTGTATGCATTCGGAGGATCATACACAATCTCAACTATCTTGACACAATTTGAATAGAGAAGGTTGTAACAGCCCATAGTGTTCTTGATCAAACCTTGGAAGATTATGAAATAAAGTATTCTTTTATCGAAAAGCACGTCCTTTGCTGTCATCGGGAGCTTGAAGAAGTTCGGACATTTGGTCTCAAACAATAAGATTCGGATGATGGTGTCTCATGCTAGTGTCAAGGAATTCCTCCTAAACAAGGATTTAAACGAGAAGAGGGCAAGTTGGATCGCTCGGGTGATGGAATATGATATTGAAATGAAAGTGACCAAGCTAGTTCGTGGCAAAGGCTTGTGTGAGCATCTCACTTCAAACAACCAGATGGCTCAAAAAGTGAAGAGGATGCTATCCTACTACTCTGAGAATGATCAAGAACAACCGGTGATGATGCACCCATTCCATGTTGGACTCGAGACTTGGTGCATTACCTCCAAAGAGCTTGTGCCCTCCAAAAGTGAGCAAGGTGAAGAGGAGATACCTTAGATTACAAGCTATCTCGTACGTACTCATTAATGGTATCTTGTTCAAGAAAGACATCCATGGTGTTCTATTAAGATGCATTGGAACAGGTCAAGTTGAGAAGATCTTACACGAGTTCCATGACGGGGAAGTAGGAGGCCACTTTGCTCCACGAGTGATAGCTCTCAAAATCATGAAAGCTGGTTACTATTGGCCTACTGTGTTCAATGATTGCTACTCATGGGTCAAGAAATGTAGGAAATGTGCATTCTTCACAAGGAAAGAAAGGTTAGCAGTGCTGCCCCTTCATCCAATTTCAGTGGATCAGCCATTCATGCAATGGGGATTGGAATTCATTAGGGTTATCAATCCCGATTGAGTCGAGGTCACAAGTGGATACTTACGGCAAGCAGACTATTTCACCAAGTGGACCAAGCACTTTGGCACTCAAGGAGGCAAATGAATCTATTATCTTAGATTTCTATGAAGGAATAGTCACGAGGTTTGGTGCCATTGCGCCACTATCATATCGGACAATGCATTGGCATTCCTTGGCACAAATATCACTGAATGGGCTATCAAGAGTTGTGTGTATCTCAAAGCACTTCATCGAACTACTACCCTCAAGGTAATGGCTAAGCCGAGTCTTGAACAAGAACCTACTAAGAATCATCGGAAGGACTCTCAGTGAGAATCGGAGGACTTGGCACTCAAAGCTCAAATCTGCCCTATGGGCCGATAGAATCACACCCAAGAGGTCTACGGGAAGATCTCCATATAAGCTCGTGTATGGGAAAGAAGCAGCGGTTCTACCTATATCACTCGAGTTGCTAGCATTAGAACTCATGAAACAGCTTGATTGGGCAGCTAAGTTTAAACCCATGAAAATTAGGTATGCAGGTGATAGAATTAGAAGAGACAAGAGAGAACACAATACGAGACCATAGAAAAGGATAAAGCATTGGTCAAGAAGAGTTTTGACCAAAAGCTAAGGCCGAGGATATTGCAAATTGGAGATTTGTCTTTGAAGTGGGATGTTGATCGTGAAAACCGGAAAGCATTCCAAGTTCGATGCCATTTGGAGTGGCCCGTACATGATCATTGAATGCAAAGGTAGTAATGCCTTCCGATGGCTAAGTTAGATGGTGAAGAATTACTGATTCAATCAATGGGATCTATCTCAAACATTGCTACTAGAAAGATAGCTTTTCACCCTTGTAAATATTAATTTAGAATTTCCATTCCTCTAAGTGCTTATGCACATTGTACTACTCTTAGAGTAGTTTAATTTTCCTAAGTGCTTGTGCACATGTCCTATTACTTCTGGTATGTGCATGTTTGCAATTCATCAAGCTCCTAGAAAAGAATTTGCAGCCGCAAGAGAACCAGATCAACGAATGTTTCAATAGCTCAAGGACACGGGTTTCAAATTTCAGATCAGCTGAGAGGTTATCAAACAGACTCCATGCCCAATGGATTGCTACGAGCAGCTGGCCGTTCTTCATCTAACAGGCAGATGACCCCGCTGAGTTGCCAAAATTGTTATCCAAAATTCACCCCCAAGGTAATTTTGATAACATGCATCAGATTATTCAATCCTGAGAAAGTATATTGATTCAAGGCAAAAAATCATGTTTCTGGGGTCCCCTCGGCTTCTTTCTAACTCTCCTGTCCAAGAGGAAAACCCAACAAGTTTTAAAAATGTGAAAAAATTGGAAAATCCAAGCTGGGGCCGAAAAAATGAAGAAAATCGGCTAAGTCTTCTCCTAGGCGGTCCTTGGGACAGTTGGGACGTCGGGGCACGATCGGCCGAAAAGTGCCGGGCGGTTCTGCGGCACTTGGATCACTTGGGACATCGGGATGCAAGGGACGTGAAAAGGCGAATCGGGTGAAAAGAGGAAAAATTTTCCTAAGTCTTGTTTGAACATAATCAGGGACGGATTGGGACAAAAGTATGCGGATCGGCCGGTTTGGCGCAAGTCAGTCCATTTTGGGTGGTTCGGAGAGATTTTTCCCAGCCGTTTGAGACAGTTGGGAAAAATTACACAAAGGATGTGGCCCGGCTGATTCGGCCAAAACAAGAGACTTTCATCTAGGACATTTGGGCTAAAGGTACGCGAGGGGCGCGAAAAGCCGAGAGAGCCGAGAGCAAATGAAATCTCGCCACATGTCTTCACCTCATCGGCCGGGGAAAATTTTGAAAAGTTTTCCAAAGGCAAAACAAAAGGGAAATGGTCGGGAAGGGCCGCGTTCAATGAAATCATGTCATGTGGCACTTGAGCGGCGAGCGGGGGAGAAATGGGAAATTTTTCCCAAAGTAAAGATATCAAAATTTTGAAGGAAAAGTGCGCCCCTCGAGGCCCAAGCCAATAAAATGGTGCCACGTGTCCAAGTGGTAAGAAATGAAGGAAGGGCCCGAAAGCGAATTGTTGTCTAAGTGGCGAGCACGGGAAAAATTTAAATATCTGTTTTGGCCTATTTTTTCCCTAAATCTTGGATCGCTATAACTTTCGATCCATAGCTCAAATTTTCACGTTCTTTATATCAATGGAAAGATGGTTAAATTATCTACATGATTCCGGGGTCAACTTGAATTTTGGTTCAATATGGAGAGAGAAAATCAAAAATGTCTACGCACGTGGTAATGGTCGAAGCGACATTTCAACAACCAGCTTTAATGCAAAATACAGATCGCCACTTTTGCTAGGGTTCTCACCCACCACCATAATGAGATGAGTTAAATGCAACCTAGAAGTGGTTTGGGTAGATCTAGATTTCCTCTCTCTTCCCTCTCTCATTCTTCCTATAAATTGTAAGGAGGGGCTTCTTTCTAAAGGTCAAACATTCTTGTTTTGCCCCTTCCTTCTTCTCTTTGGCGGAGCGAATTTGTGGAGTTCAAACCTCCCATTCAAGGCATGTAATGCAACCTTGCCTCTTGGCATTTTGTAGTGTATTGTATCGATCTTTGAAGAAAGTAATGCATGTCTGTGGATGATTCTCAACCCTCTCTGTGTTCATTTGCATCCTCCTGATCTTTCTTGCAAATTTTGTTATCTGTGCATGATCTTGCATCACATTTGAATGGTTTCTGTTTTTGGCAAGATAGGTGTTCTTCATTCCTCGGTGCATCACCTCTCGTTAGCTTAGGTTTATTTTATGCATCTTCTTACCTGTCTCCTTGGCAAGATTAGATTAGGTTTTGAGTAAACCCTCTGCATTTTCATGTGCATCTGAACAGAGGAATAGGAACCAACCTTCTCTGGAGAATCCTTTCTCATTTTTACAAATCCCACACTTGGAGAAAGGATTCCATGTTGTGCGATCACACTGCTGGATGCTAGTATGATCAACCTAGAAATCTGATCAACATCCAGGGTGCTTTGTGATTTGGTCATAATAGGAAGAGGGTTCGTTGTAGGAAAGCAGGAAACAAAACCGAGTAGAGGAAATAAAACAACACCCAAACATACTTCCCTCCTTCCGAGGGGCAGCGTATAAGAAAAATGCCTTGACAGAAAATATTTCTATGGCCTCTCTCTGCCCATGCAACCAGGTCAAAATGACAGATGGAGCAGTGAGGACATCCATCCATGCGCGCGAGGTAAGAAGAGGAGGATTTCCAAAAAAAAACCAACATGAGTCGAAGCCAAACAGTTTGCCATGTTTTCCAAAGCAAGTTCATAATTGCAAAGAAAATTGTGCTTCAAGAATATTACGATATGAAAGCAGATCCACGCCTATGAGATTCTCTTCCATGAGTTACATCGTAAAACAAGTGAGGATTGATAGAGAATCTTTGCAATAAATTTCATCAGGTCTCTTGGTAACACTCTCACTGTCACAATAGTGATTTTGATAAAAATATCTTGAAGGAGAATCGAATTTGAGGATGCATTTGATCTTGAACAAATAACAACATAGTTGGACAACTTTGCTTGTTGGAAGCACTCAAAAAAGGCTTCTACTTATCTTTATGATCGCAACATGCCTCTTTACTGGCTAATTACGACTGTTAAGCCGTTCTTTATGGATCCTGTTAAGAACACACCCCATGCACCCAATGAAAGTGGAGGTAACACGCCGCTTCGCTAGCTTGTAGCTTCATCCCTAGCCACCGTATCAAACCCATTCTTTGTACCCATACGCATTGAATAAAATAATTAAAATGAGATCATGGTGAAGAAAAACATGACTCCACCGACTCACATCTCCTCACGCATGAGGTAGAAACATAATGGTCATTACGGTCTACAGGTTGGTGGTTGGGAGGAGACTAATGCCACCTACTTGCAACAAGACATGTGAATGGACTTGGTTGGCCAAGGTGGCAGTGGAGGGTAGGTGAAAGCAGTTTAAAAGATTTAAAAATTGGGCAGTCCTCACCACGACCTGGCGCACCCATGAGCCCCTCCTTCAGCAAAGATATGGGATAACAAAATCTCTACTAACTAAGGTAAGCTCACAAAGCATACGAAAGAAGATATATTAATACAAATGCAAAAAGGAGTTACAAGATTACTGAACAGTTTTCATAAGCTAAAAGGTATAAGAATTTTTGTATGATTACTATTCAACCCAGAAAATTTAATCACGTACACACAAACAAGCTAGAGGAAGTAAGAATCGAACTCTCCATTACTCACAAGGATTAAAAACAACACGCGAATAGGCCTAAGCGACCAAGCGCAGAAAACTAGAGGTTGGCATTCAAAAGCAAACACAAGGAAAAAGGAACGACCATGGCACCAAAAGCGGGTACTCCTTCCTCGGACGGAGCAGGGTTCATTATGCAAAGTGACCAACAAAACAATAAAATCGTTTTACGATAATTAATAATCTGATTGATAACAATCGACACTAAAAATAATGAGTTATCGTCGATCAATAATTAAAATAATAATATTGTTATTATTATTATTATTATTATTATTATTATTACCACTTAAAATAATTATTAATCATATTAACAAAGATGTATATACCAACTTGACAATAATGTAAAAGCAGTAACACTATAAGATAGAGGCCAATCGATAATTAAACTAAAACAACATTGTTATCATTATATACTATAAATATAAATAATTTCTACTCACATCAATAATGACTAATGATCCGGTTTAACCATGCGACAACAAAATCCTCCTTAAATAGGTTAATGCACAGGACATTACAGTACCCACACAGAGTTGTCAATAACAACTTGAGAATGCAAGAAGGAGAGGGAAGGTTCTAAAACATCACTGAGACAAGATCTAAGACAACAGAAATACACAAAGCCATTCGGCGCTCAGCAAGAGGGTCATTGCGGACAAGAACTAGGGTAAACGCCGAGCGGGGCATTACAATTTTCTTGAATGCTTTCATGAAGGCTTAATGCATAAAACTTTGATGATTATCTATTTTCTCGAGCGCTATAGATAATTAATGGATGACTTTCTTCTAGTGTACAATTGTAGTTTCTTTGTACTCTACATATCTATTTCTTTCATTAAGATTGCATATACATTAGAAACTTAAAATACAATGGAAAAAGGTCACCCGAGATCTAATGAAACCATTTCTCTCTCTCTTTCAGGTATGAAACAACAACTAAAGAAGATGAAGCATCAACAACACGAGAGGGGATCCGGTTATCAAGAAATGACGAGTCCCTTCTCTCATTTTTATTTTAAGTTTTTAATTTGTATGCATGCTTTCTTTAAGTTATTTCTCATGGCTTGTGTGAGAAAATGTAGACTTTCCTTGTGAATAAATGAAAATTGTATCTATGTAATGAGTTGTGTATCTTATTTTACATTTATTTATCAAGTAACATATTATAAACGAATGTAAAAAAATCAATACACTAACCAAATTTCACTTAATCATAAAGGAATCAAATGAATTAATTGTACCTTTTCCTGATTTGGAACTGATAAATGAACAAGATAACACCTCTGCAACTACATTTTCCTTTGATAATTCAAAAGTGTGTGAAAACCTAAAGCTTACTTCCCATGATGTTTATTTTTGATATATGATGGTATTGTCATATTTTTCAAGACCTTGAATTGGTCTTGATATTATGCTTCATGTTCATGACAAATATCAATGTCGGAATAACATCTTATGTTGGTGATAAAAATTATGAAAAATATTTTCCTAGTTGTTTACTACCTTACTACTTTTTGCTTGTGTGTTGCCCAATCTATCACTTTGAAAATGAGTAACTAGAAATTTTCTTATACCCCTTTTATGACAATTGAGCTAAAATGGTCAAACACCTATCCCCTCTAATTTTGGAAACTAGAAGTTTCGAGTTGACCTCTCACACATGTGCAAGAAATGTCGACATATCGGATATTCAGTGGGGTCATTTACCTGCTTAACTTAAAAGAGAAGTGTCTTAATCTGAATCCATTGGGTATGGATTTAAAAAGAAAAAAATCCTCCTTGAAAGGCTGATAAATTTTGCCTCTCTCAAACAAACAAAAATAGGAGCAGTTTTGAATAACCGAGATCTTATGCATAAAATGCACTTATTGTATTAAAAATAGATCAAGCGTGCATAATCAATCTATTGAAATGTAAATACTACCTACCCTACTCTAACTAGATGCAAATGAAGCTAAGCTAAGGATGACACAAGATGAAAAAAATAGCTTCCCTTCCTTATAAAATGAGGCCATGAGGTGGATGAAAAATCGAGATAACATGGAAAAGATGGAAACAAGGTTTGTACGATAATATGTTCAAAATATTAGTCCAAAATATGAAGAATACCTCTATCTTATCTAAATGCTATTCTAAGAGGTTTTGGAGCTATCTTTTAAGAATTTGAATCTCTTCTTTATGCTCTAAATTACGCACGAATTAAGTCTTTGCTGAAATTGAATCTAAACCATCCAAGTACTTGATAGGACATGACATCTTAACAATTGATAAAGCTGATTATTGTAATATAGTCTGTCTCTTTGATTTCCTTTCCATCTTTGAGCACGTTTTCAAGCTGATTAGAATGCCGATATACTTCATGAAAATTTTGTATATTTTATTTTACAGTGATTAAGAAATGATGCCAACCTTTTTCTCTTCATTCTATTTTGACATGCGAAAAGAAAGCTCAAATTTATCTTTTATAAAATCTTACTGCCCACCTTGGCTACTTCAACATCTTGATATATTCTTTGTGAACCATTACTGACTCTCCAATAGTGCAGCGATATCCAAACACGTAGCATAATAAGGATATTTGAATGTTACTACATCATCATGATCAGTTTGCATCTCGACTTTCTTCACCATGTCATTGTTCTCATCCTCATCCATAAAAAAAAATATCATTAAGATAAAAACATGTTGTTCTTCATTGTATGGAAGCTATAGATCTGCTGATTTCTCTTCATATTGAGGCTAAAAATACTCTTCTTTTGAATTTGTTTCATTATCGGTAGTCATGGAAAAAAAAAAATTGGATGGTGAGAAAATTTTCATTCTTGAAATCCAACACATTTAACTCAAAGCATCATTGAAACCAACAACTTTTAAATTATCAAGCATTTTGTACTTTATAACCTAGGAGGATGGAGAAAACTTTGCCTAACCTTCACTTGATGAGCATGATCCCATTGTATTCCGTAAAATATCTACTTCTTGTATGTAATACTTTTCCAACCATGTGGGACATGATTAAACTAAAATTTTGAAATCCATCCTGCAAATTGGTCATAAATTCCATCCTGTTGTCTTAAATGGGTTGCCACTCCTAACTGATTTTCTTATCTCCACCTTCATCAATCCGGATTGTGTATGAAAGATGAGGGTGAGATGGATCTCAAAATTAATTGTAGTTTTTAAACAAAGAATGTGGTTCAAAATCTACATGTGAGGAAGGGGGAGTGGGAACAAAAACAACAAGGAAGCTTGGAATGCAGTAATTAGGATGCAATGGAAGATAAGGAATCAAAATTGGATTTTGATAGGGAAGGTAAGTGGGAAAATTCCATTGACATGGTTCCTTAACTTGATGCTTGTAAACCTATAATGATCACAACTGTTTGTTCAAATCATTCTTTACAAGCTAGACATGTCATTGCATTATATGAATCTTGATTTCAAGATCTTCCTTTTGTGTATAATCACCACAACCTTTTGCATTACCTTGGTGTTAAACAACATAATGATTGTCATTCGATAATAATATGGATTAGTACTAATTTGAAGGGAAATGAGAGAAAAAGGTTGTTGATCCGATCGATCTGACTCTTGGATAGAATAATTCCACTAAGGAATTGATTTCATGATTGCATGATCTCATAAAATATGGAAAAGGGAAAAATAGGTATCCTACTTATAAAAATAGGTTAATTCGACAACAAAAAAATCTAATTTTTTTAAAATGTGATCGAAAGGTTGTATCTTAAAGACTTGACATCACCTCGGTGATGAAAAACTATAGTGGTTTGAAATAATATTCACGAGTCATCAAATGTGGTCTTTGAATCTTCAATTTTTCAAACTCATAAATAATAATGTTAATCCCATCGGGCATTCTAGAAATTGTTATCTAGCAAAAGTGCACCCTGTTTGAGGAATGGAAAATTTGTCTTTCTTGGACTCCTCACTTTTGTGGATATATAATTGAGACACCTCATGGGATGTGGGTATCCCAAATGTGAGGTGAATCTCCATATTTTAAAGGGTTGGTTCCCTTTTGGTGTATCCCTAAACTAAGCTGGTGGGGTTAAGGGTTAGAAAGAAAACTAAAAATGGTAAAATGAGGTGATACACCAAAGGTTTTTGGGGTTTCTTGTAAATGAAACATGCACCTGGTGATGGAAATAAATAATGAGACTTTCATGATCCCAGGGTTGTATGTGAGTTTCAAGGAAAATATTTAAGTTATTAAGGGATGATTCATAAAAATAGTTTATAATAACATGCACACTAAAATTCAATCTTAAAAACATTATTTTTAGTATGGAAAATATATTACACATAACTTAAAAATTCAGGGAAAATAAATCACAAGAATGGCTATCATGAATACACAATCTTGTAAAATAAATGGAAAGGTATAAATATTTATTCTTCTCGGTGGGAAGCTATTGAAAAAATCCTCCAGCACTTTGTTACATAAAAAATTCTCCCTTCTAATTTCAAAAGCATAGAATAAAAGACAAAAAAATGCAAACGAGGTGGAGTGCAAACTCAACACTCTTGGTTAAATCTTCATTTTTACAAGTTTTTGCATGACTATTTTTAACCTATCTTACAAAATACAAAAATCATAAATCTAATATATGATACTAGCGGGAAAAATAGCTCCTAGTCACACTTCGATTGAAAATCAATCATGTTTTTTTCTTCCTTTAATCTTCCTTGGCATGTGGTATGGATCATTTAGTAAAAATTAAGGTAAGCTGTAAAATTAAAGGTAATTACAACTTTTCTTATCTCCACAAATGTGATTTTGTCTTCTTTTATGATACATACATGATGGCTATTTTGTCTTTAGTGAGCATATGCATGTGTTTGGATAATAATATGCTTTTTCTTACTTGCACATGTATGAAAACCTCCCGCCACTTATCCTTAGATAAATGTAACTTACTATCACTTGTAGATTAATATTACTATCCATAGGTAATGCCTTGGGCAGTATCATTAACATTGACTCCCAAACCTCTGATTTTACCCATACAACCTATGCACGAATTCTTGTTGAGATTGATACTTCAAAGGATCTTCCAACTCATATTGAGCTAAAAGTACAAAATAGATCCTGGACTCAGCCTCTGGACTATGAAGGCCTGCCTTTTCGATGCAGGAGATGTTTCTCTTTAGGACATTCGGCCACTAATTGTGAGATAGTAAAATCAGAAAAATGATAAGGCCAACTGGTGGAAAAATGCCCTACCAGAACATATGGTGTTCGAACCTAAAGACATTCCCGAAGCGGATGAGGAGGTGGCTACTGTACCTGATACTAATGTTGATACTGGCATGGACGTCATGATAGAAAAGACCCCTTTGAGTGAAGAGTCAGCCGGGGATGAAATTAAAAGGACCAGAAACTTTGAACCAAACATGTCTTTAGCGGCTATGGACCCCCCTAGCTCAAGCAATACTTATCAGCCGATAGCTGATCTTGAAGTTCTTATTCCAATGCAGGAAATTTCGGATGCTTGGATCACAGTTCGAAAAAAGAAAAATCCTTTGCCAAGAAAACTGCCTTTTCCTCGAGGTAGTTCTTCACTGTTGTTCGACTAATCCATATTGCTATACTTCTAAGCCGGACAACAGCTGCTTGTTGGCTGCTCAACAGTTGTTTATTCACTGTTGTCTTTGTTGGTTTTTGGTTCTTCTCTTGGCAGATTACTCTCTTTTCTGCCGTTTGGGCCATAAATGTTTATTCTGGTTTTCAGAGCCCCTTTGTTCAAGGGTATAGTCCCTTTCAAAAAACTATTTGCCCATAATAAAAAAAAATTTTTAGACCCCTCTCTCCTATTAGGATACGTTGGATATTAGGTGTATTTCTTATCACTTTATCTATTCTTCCATCATTCTCTGCAACTATTGTGGATCTTCTCCATTTAGCTAGGGAGTCCAGTACAATTTTTGGTCCTATAAATACTGTACGCATGCTTTTATTTAGCGAGAATAATATGAGATAAATACTATCTCTTCTATTTCTCATTCCGTAGCTCTCTCAGTTTGGTATCAGAGCGTGGCAGAGATCTGGGAGGACGTGAAGGAGTGTAACGTCTTTCTCCTGTGTTGTTTTTTCTTGCTGCTGCGTGGAGAAGCCTGTGTGTTTTTGGCGTGGAGGTAGAGTCTTTTTTTTCTCTCATACGTGGTGATATTCAGCCTGTGTGGAGCAGTGTGAAAAAAGCACGTGAATAGAGGCAGAGAATAGATTAAAAAAAAAGTTGCTGGAGACCAGATGCGTTGAAAAACCTGCGTGGAGAGTAGAGGAGTCCTGCTGCTGCTGAGTGGAGACTGCTGCTGGACGTGGAGATCTGCTGCTGCGTGAAGACTTCAGCGTGAAATCCTCTATTTTTTCTACCTCTGCCTGTGCGTATTAAAGACTGCGCTGCGTGGAAAGGAAATAATCTTAGGATCAAACACAAGCTGGACGTGGAGATTTACTGAGCCACCTACGTTAAAAACTTTCCTCTGCTAACATTCAGTTGCTGTTGCATGGAAAGGAAGAATTCAATAGAAAATTCTTCATACATGCGTGGAAAATATTCGAATCTTCTATTGCGTAACTGATTTGCTGCGAAGTGAAGGAAGGCAAGCACGTGGGTAGAGAGCAGACTGTCTGCGTGGAAAGCAAAACGAGGAGGTCTCACCGGGAGAGAGAATTTATTTCTGTGCGTGGAGACCTTCAACCTGTGTAGTGCTGTCGAGGTAGTTTTTGAGTCTACAACAGTTTCTTCATCACTACATCGAATGTCGAGTGTAGACAACTTGATTGAAAGCGTCAACAACATGGTCACCACAGCTGAAAGCCACAACATCAACTCGCTAGCTAGAGAACACCGTGGAGAAGCTCCGAGAGCTCGGGTTCTACTTTGCTTTCTTGAGCGAGCTTGAAATTGCAGCAATCTTGCATTCGACAAAGTAGTTCGAGAAGGACTCCTTGAGCACTTTCTTTTGGCGTGTCATTTGCCAAGCAAAGCGAGTACGGGAAGAATTAGAAGCTGGATATGATGTAGATTGTGACGACGAAGAAGAACACCTGCAAAGCGTCGCGTCTCACACGGCATGCGAATATCGTGAACATCTACGAGCCGAGTCATTATCGAAAGTGAGTCCAAATTGTAATAAATTTTTCAAATAAATAAATATTTTTTTATTACAATATCTACTCGAAGTTACTTGTCATATGCTCGATTACTCAAAGGGCCTAATTTTACGGCACTGGAAGACAAAAATGAAGACAATCCTTGAGTTTGAAGGATTATGGGGAATTGTCATAGAGTGCTCGTGCTTGCTCCCATGACCCTCGATGAACTAATAAAATATGACATGGCTTGTCTTAAAGCCTTGATCTTTGATAATGCTCGAGTATCGGTGATGATGTCAACCGCATGTTCGGAATGCGGAGAAACCCAAGGAGGCATGGGACAAGTTGGCAACCATTTATGAAGCCAAAAATCGAGACAAATATTATTCATCTTGATTGAAGAAGCTGCACACCCTCTCTATGGGTCGGCGAGAAAGTGGAGGAATTCCTGCGTCGCGTGGCTGAGTTGAGATCGGAGTTATTGGCCCTCAATGAAATGGTAGACAATAAACTACTCGTCCCAATCACCTTGAGAGAACTCCCTTCTCAATTTCGAGTGTTTGTTACAACTTTGAATGTCTCTAAACAAATGAGCGGTGACATTGAAGAGCTTGTGAATTTGATACAGCAGGAAGAAGCTATCACTTCATCGCATGGGGAGTCTCAGGACAAAGCCTTGTTCTCAAAGCCTAATCGTGGCCAGAAGAATTGGAAAGGTCCTCCAGAGAAGCCAAATCCAGCGCAATCATAACAGAAAGATCAAAAGTCAAAGAGATGGTGTCACATTTGCAGAACCAATACTCACGACACTGATCACTATTGGCACAACAGCCTTAAACAAGGGCCTTCAAGCCATACAAGCACATCGGGCGCACATCCGGGGCACGAAGATTTTCAAAAGTCTAAGCGCGTCCCATTTGGAGAAAGCAAAAGGACATCTTGCAGCCCAACAAGAAGATGATGACTTTGATGAGGAGACATCAGAAGGAGCCCATTGTAGTAAGAATCTTGTACTCATCTCTTAAACTTCTCATTACGAAGAAAGTCGGTTGATAGACTGCTGGTGCAAGCAAGCATATGTCGGTGTGACAAGAAGGTGTTTGATTCACTACATGAAGAGCCAACTGCCGGAGATCGAGTTCGGATAGCGGATGACAAAGAGTACATTGCGAGAAGGAATAGGGAATGTGACCATTCCTGCGGGGCCACGAAAATGTACACTTACAAAGTACTATATGTTTTGGCTTGACTAGCAATCTTTTGTCGAGTTACTCGGCTCTTGAATCATCACCTTAAGGTTGAATTTCTTGTTCAAAATGGCATTAAATCATGCTTAATCTCTCGACAAAGTACGGCTCTTGCTAAAGCCTTTGTAAAATATAAGTTATTTGCTTTAGAATCTTTGTTTCATCTTCTGCGGTAGCTTTATCACGCTTCAACAATAGAATCAAGCTGCCTTATGGCATTTTAGATATGGACACTTGTCGGTTAGTTCATTGCACCAGATGAGTTCAAAAGCAATGGTCCATGGACTACCCAAATTGTCCAGTTCCTTGCCTATTTGCCCTAGTTGTCTTGCAGGAAAACAACATAGAGATCCATTTCAAGCGAGCACCTTCCATGCCAAGAAGTTTCTGGAGGTAGTTCATACCGATCTGAACGGCCCATTGCCTGCTTCGTTTTCAGGATACAAGTACTTCCAATTGTTCGTGGATGACCACTCTCACAAGATGTGGGTATATTTCCTAAAGAAGAAAAGTGAGGCTCTTGACACTTTTAGAAATTCTATCATCATGTTGTCAAAGAAAGTCTGGACAACCACTTCTTCTACTCCGCTCAGATCGAGGGGGGGAATTCACATCAAAGAAGTTCTTGGCCTTCCTAAAACATCACGGCATTAAGCGGCACTGATTGCTCCTACACGCCCACAAAATGGCATTGTTGAGCGTCACAATCACACTGATGATGGAGATGGCTCATTGCATGCTATCAATGCAAAGCTAGGAGAACGCTATTGGGTGAAGAAGTAGAGCAATGTATATCTTCTCAACGGGGCACCAAAAGATTCTCTTGAACAAGGCGCCAGAAGAGGTATGGAGTGGTAAAAAACCATCAATTTCTCATTTGTGAGTATTTGGTTGCACAGCATACATGCATGTCCCAGCTCAGAAGAGAAAGAAGGTAGAGCCAAAAACACTCCCGTGTATCCTTCTTGGCTACAGTACTACCTCGAAGGCGTATCGTCTCATGGATCCTGAGACAAAGAAAGTATACGAGAGTCGGGATGTGGTTTGTGATGAGTCATCCTTTGACTCAATAGTATCAACAGAAGATCCACTTCCAAACACATCTCACCGATTAGTCTCTGAATCAGATGATGAGCTGGAGGAGACTACTCAGAGAAAAGAAATGCTACCAGGAGAACTATTTGTTGACCTTGGAGAACTGCAGAATGTGACTCCACATCAATCCTCACGGCAACGACACAGTTCTTCTCAAAAGCAGTCAAGTTCTCATCCGAAGTGGAGTGCTGAAAAAAGAACTATCGAGGACTCAAATTTGCAACAACTCCCGGATACATCATCGGAGTCAAAACAAGGAGTCAAAAAGAAATGAGGTAAACTTTGCACTCATGAGTTCAGCGATGAATAGCTCTAAGCCGGATAATGTTCATGAAGCACTCGGTCAAACTCGGTGGAAGGAAGCTATGGAAACAAAATATGACTCACTCATGAAAAATTGGACATGGGAACTTGTCGATGCCTCTGGAAAGAAACCCATAGGCTGTAAATGGGTCTTCAAGACAAAATATAAGCGAGATGGATCCATCGACAAACATAAAGCACGACTTGTAGCCAAAGGATATGCTCGAGAAAGAAGGTATCGACTATGAAGAAACCTTTGCACCCACTGCGAAGATGAAGACCATCAGAGTAGTTTGTGCACTTGCAGCATAGAAAGGATGGAGACTTCAGCAGATGGATGTCAAGAGTGCTTTCCTAAATGGTGATCTGAAAGAAGAAGTATACATGACCCAACCTGAAGGATTTTTTGATGAAAAACAGCCTAAAAAGGTATGTCGTCTCATCAAATCTCTTTACGGATTTGAAACAAGCTCAGGGGCATGGTATATCAAGATCAACGATCACTTGTTGCAGCATGGGTTCACTCGTAGCCCCTCAGATTCAAATTTGTATATAAAGAAGGTAGAGCAAAGAAATTGTCATTACGGTTGTTTATGTAGATGATCTTGTGATCACTTTGGTAGTTGAGAAGATCGAGTTGATATTGTAAAGAATGATCTCAAAAGAACCTTCGACATGACATATTTAGGGGCTACTACATTCTTTGTCTTGGCTTGGAAATATGGAAAAAGGAGCATCACATCTTTGTCTCCCAAACAAAGTACGCAAGACACTCTGGAAAAGTATAGAATGTCGATTGTAAACCTATATCCACTCCCATGGAAAAAGGCTTGCAACTTTCAAGATTCAGGACTCACCTCAAGTAGATGCTCTTTACTCTCTACGAGGCAATTGGTTAGAAGGCTCATCTATTTGACATACACGGACGACGATCTCTGCTTTATCTTGTCGGCTATCTTTCCAGGTTCATGCAGGAGCCAAAGAAATGTCACTGGAATGTAGCAAAGCATGTTTTGAGATATGTCGAGGAACAACTAATTATGGTCTGGAATATAAGAAGAATGATCAATTCTTCTTACAAGGATATGTCAACTCGGACCATCTTTGGATCATTAATGATAGGAAGTCAACTACAGGATACATATTTCATCTCGGATCTGGACCTATCTCGTGGATAAGCAAGAAGCAGAATGTTGTTTCTATCTCATCCACAGAGGTAGAATATCACGCCGCACGAGGAGCTGTGTGTGAAGTGATATGGATACGTCGCATTATGGATGACCTAGGAATTCTGAAAAAACAGTCACCTATTCTCTATTGCGATAATCAGAGTGTGTTGAAGCTCATGCAGAATCCAGTCTTTCATGAACGAACAAAGCATATTGAAATTGACTACCATTTCATTCGAGAGCATGTCTTGAACCATCAAATTCAGCTCCGATCTTTATCCTCTTTGAAGCACAAGTTCTTTGACATTCTCACTAAATCTCTTGGAAAAGTGAAATTTGAATCTTTCAGAGGTCACATTTGCAAGAATAATGTAATAAGGGGGGGAATGTTAGGATACGTTGGATATTAGGTGTATTTCTTATCACTTTATCTATTCTTCCATCATTCTCTGCAACTATTGTGGATCTTCTCCATTTAGCTAGGGAGTCCAGTACAGTTTTTGGTCCTATAAATACTGTACGCATGCTTTGTATTTGGCAGAATAATATGAGATAAATACTATCTCTTCTATTTCTCATTCCGTAGCTCTCTCATCTCACATGAAAAAATTGCAATAATAATAAAAATTTACTCTTCTTTCAATGTAGGAAAAGGATATAGGTAAATATGAATTTTTAAAGAAGGGTTGAATTTTTTAACCTAGTGGTTAAAGTAGCCTAACCTGAGTTAACATTGAATAACCTACAAGTTAAAAAAATGAGTTAGGGTATTTTTAAAAACTAAATGAAATCACTTTTTCACTTGGATTTACTCACTTGGAAATTTACGGAAAGAAGCTCTCAATATTTGTAGTCACCATGATTTTTAAGTCTCTGGTTTCATGGAAGCTCAAAGTCAAGATTGCATTTGGGTTGCGACTTTAATTGTCGGGTGGAAAATTTCTGTTTAGCCCTACCTTTTTGAATATGGATTCCATTATTTAAGTGATGGAGCTTTGTTAGCCACACGAACACCATGAATAGAGCACGAAACGTTTTATTTCTTTCCTGGTGATCGTGATTTAAAAACAAGGTGAGGTGCGATTTTTTTTTCTTTGCTTGATTTGGTTTACCTAAGTATTAGAAACTTACTTTGGTTATATCACCCTAGCTTTCTAGGTGGATCTATTTTACTACAATTATTTTCTCTCGTTTCATGCTAATGGAGTTTTGAAACTCATAATTTCTTAGCATTTGTGTGTTTTTTCCAGAGATCTCTAATTTGATTAAAAATGGATTTATGGGTGCATTGAAATTTTGTGAATTAAAGCTCCATTAGGACCAAGTTCTAGAACCTGCAATGAGGTTATGCACATCCAATTTCCTTTGATTTCTAGTTCATAGCCATTTTTACACATCTTGAGCTCTGCATTTTAAATCAAGGTTACACATTATTGTCTTCGGTTGAGTCATTTTCTACTTGAGTTCATTTTTATTACTAGGCTTGCTTCATATTCTAGTTTTCATGATGATGTTGGATGATTATTGCTTGAAACCCCAAATAGCTCCCCATTAATCAGCATTTGTCTTCCCAACTCATGTTCAATACTTGTTGTGAGTTCTTAGTTTGAGCTTATTTGTATTAGTCATGCCTTTGAAAAGAGATTAGCCCATACATTGTTTACGTGCCTTGATCATGGCTCTTCTAGTTTATCTTTCATAGAAGAATTTTTGGTTTCAGTGAGCATCCCATAGTTGGGTTGTTATTTTTTATCTTGGGCATTCTATTTGATACTCGAGATTACTTTTCAAGTGCTTTAGCCATTGTTTCTCTTTACCATTTCTTAAAAATTCTGATCTTGTGCACTTTTTGGGGTGTATATGTATGTGTATCTTATCATGGAAATTCACTACTATCGTGATATAGCTCACTTCTATTTTCTATTAACTTTTCTTGGCCTTATTGAGTATCTAGATGTTCATTCTTTTGTTTAATACCTGATTTGGATGATCCTTTTGAGTTGAGATTTCATTTCTCAATTTTGAGGGTTTGAATAAAGCATAGCTCGATGGAACTTTATTATGGTTCACTTGATTTACATGGAGATGGATTTACCTTGTAATTTTTATTTATAGTATTTTGCTTGATCTTTGTTTCATTTCATGTGTGTTTAGTTGTAAGCACTCGCCCGCATTAGAAGGTATAATTTTTATCATCTTTACTTTTTGGCCCTTTATAACATCTCGCTCAACTTATGATTTAGCTCAGGATTTACTCTCTATATTTTTCCTTTCTTTTCCTTTGAGAAAATTGCATTTGAGTTCTATTGTTAGCTTACATTGTTTATCAAACACATATATTTTGTTACCAATGTTTGATATGAAACTGGAATTTGAACTTTAAAAATGTGCTTTTAATACTGTATTTTGCATCTTTGTAATCTACAATTTTATATCCCTACAACATATGTCACATGCTTTGTATGTCAAAATTCCATCATCCTCCTCTAAACTATTCTTTGGAAATGTACACATATTTTGAGTGTTTGATGTGGTTTCCATTGATTATGCATATATGAGATACACACCATCAAGCATATAGTTTTGTAACTGTAGCATTGTTGGAAATATTTTTTCTTGGATATGTTGTTGATGAATTTGTCTTCATCTTTGGTGAAATTGGTTTCTTATTGTTTGGAAAACTGTATCCTTGATTAATGATTTAGAAACTCTAGTTCTTGGGCTTCAATGGTGAATTTTAGTGTAAGTTATGGTATGAACCTATTTGGATGGATGGATATAAATTGATATGCGAGATGGATAGAACCAAATTTAATCATAAAGATGTAATTTTTCTTCATTCTAAGTAGATCCCCATATGCTCGAAACATGTTTAAGAGCCACAATTGATGATTAACAAGCTGATAATCCTTGCAATTTTGAAGAAAGCTGTGTGCTCCCAACCTAATGAAATTACTAGAATTCATTAGTTCATTCATTTCCATTTGTATGAAAAGAATTCCATAAAATTTTACACATGATGGATGCATGACCTTGACTTGATGAACCTTGTGATTCTTCAAATCATTGCAATCCGAACCCTAATGGTACTTAGAGCTCATTTTGAGAGTCTTCCATTTTTAGTTCATTAATATAACATTCTCCCATCTTCTTTCGTACTATTTCTCTTGAATGAACTATTTTTATCGAGTAATAAATGGTCTTTGAAATTTGAAGTCTGGATGTGATTTGATGGAAATCCACATTTATTTGAGAACTGTAACATTTGTAATGTATAATCTCTGGGTAATTGGTGAATGCTATTAAATCTAAAAACTATTTACTTTATTTCAGCTTTTCTAAAATGCATAGTTGATGTGAACGGCTTGAAAAACGATGAAGCACCTTTATTTGTGCATCTTACAATTGTATGGTTGTAATTGGTAGCAATTTATCTTCCGAAATGCTTTCATAAATTCCTAATGCATGAAAATTTGATGATTATCTATTTTCCGAGCACTATAGATAATTAATGGATGATTGAATTTTAGTTCACAAATGAAGCTTATTTTACTCTACATATGTTTTTCTTCTAGTAAGATTTCATATACATTAGAAACTAAAAATAAAACAAAAAAGGTCACCCCAAGCTCTAATGAAACCATTTTATCTCTCTTTTAGGTATGAAATAACAACGAAAGATGATGAAGCATCGAAACACAAGAGGGGATCCAGTTATCAAGCAATTATAGGTCCCTTATCTCCTTTTTATTTTTATTATTTCATTTGTATGCATGGTTTCTTTCAGTTATTTCTCATGGCTTGTGTGAGAAAATTTACACTTTCCTTACGAATAAATAAAAATTGTGTATGCATAATGAGTTGTGTATGTTCTTTTACATTTATTTTTGAGTATGAGAATGTCATATGAACATAAAAAAATCAAGACACTAATGCGGTTTCACTTAATCGTCTGACGGGGATTAAATCAATTAATTATACCTTTGCCTGATTTGGAATTGATAAATGAACAAGATAACACCTCTCATATTGTATTTTCCTTTGATAATTTTGAATGTGAAAGCTGCGCAGCTTACTACCCAAGATTTTTATTTTTGATACTTGATGTTATTTCTATGTTTTTCACAACCTTACATTGGTCTTGAAAGGCTGATGAATGATCATAAAAATAATTATTATTAAATAACATCTTATGTGGGGGATAAACATTTTACAAAATCGTTCCCCAACTACTTACTTTGCCTTCTTATTTACTATTTGTGTGTTACCCAATCTTCCACTTAAAAATGAGTAACCTGAAAATTTCTTATACCCCTTTTCTAATGATTGACTTAAAATGGTGAAACACCTATCCCCTCTAATATGTGAAAATATAAGTTTCGAGTTGACCTCTCATACATGTGTGAGAAATGTCAATAAGACTATAGACTTTTTTATATATATTTTAATTCTTGGATTCACCGGGCATTGTACATAGTGATATTGTTACTTTCTATCTTGGGGACCTGAAAATAGGTGTGTTTCTTTATACCAATTTTTCTTATGTCTTAGAAAAACCTCATGATATACTTGTTTGTATGGATTTTATATTGTGGGTGACTATTTTTTCGGTAGAGGAAAAAAACCATTCTTCACAAAAAATTAACAATTTGAGGAAATTATAGATTTTGATGATCCTTTATGATCACATGTTAGCGACATGGTCTTGGATCTAAAAGAAATTATAATTGTTGAACCCTTTCTTCTATTTTATCCTTCCAAATAATATTTTGTTGTGTCGCATCAAGGATGATGCTCTTATAAGGGAAGGGAGATGTAGTGCCCTATATGAGAACACAACTTTGTAGGGTGGGGTGTATTATATGGCATTTTAATTAGGATTGGAGAAGCGTATGGTCACCCATAAAATAGAAAAAGGAGAGTGACACATCTGAAACATGTCGTGGACCTATCTTTTCCTTTTGTATTAATAAAAATACTTTATTTGAGATACATAGGTGTAACCATGGTGAAACCCAAGTTAACATTGTAAATTTAGTAGTAATTAGATATTCGAAGCCATTGCACAAGTTGGATCTTTTCTTTAATAAAAATGGTAAAGCATAGCTATGTACTCTCATAATTAAATAAATAGAACATGATGGGGAGATATTCTAAGAGTGGATCTCACTAACAACCATCCAAAAATAGTATCAGTATGGGTAAAATTAGTATTGCACATGGAGGGAAATATTTATCATTAATATATCATCCTTTTATTATATACAAATTGATTGATATGTTTTTGTAGTTGTATCTTAAGTGGATTATTTTTTTTACGAGATGAAAGGAAACTAGTCTGCAATGGATTTTTTTGTATTTAGAAGGGTAGAAGAATATTGAGGATTAGGAGGTATGTAATGATTAGATGTATTGATTTTCTTCAACTTCTTCTAGGAACCTGTGGTATATGCATTGTATCCTTTGCAGCACCATTCTTGGGAATCATCCTTGGCTTTGAAAAATTAGACTCATAAGGACAAATAAGGCCAAGAGTAGATTTCATGTTATGGAATGTCTTGGTGAATACAAACCATGACCGTGGAAGTTTAATTTTTGTGGTTTTACTTGGAAAGATCTCTATGTAGTCATGTGAAGGAGGATACCAACAAAGACTCTAAGGGTTTGATAGCTTTTTAAATCAGGTTAAAAGTATTATATATATATATATATATATATATATAAACAAGAATTTATTAGTCATTTCATTTGCTTGAGGAATCTCTAATATTTATTTCTTTTCTTTAAAACGGGTAAACCAGGGGGTGGCTATGTGGTTTTGTATACTTTGTACAAAAAATAACACATAAGAAAAATGGAACCAGTAGTAGGTTATGTGTGTGTTTGGATTTTTGTGTAACGTGGAATTTTGTTCGGCCCTTTTATATTTATTTTCATTGGACATCTATTTCGTGAGTTGGTCATTCCACCTTCACATTGGGGGATTTTTTAGTTAATATGTGTGAGTATTTGGAATATGAATTTTGTATCCTTGGTATAAATTGTGGAATATCTCATAGTCTTGATTGTTAAATTGGAAAGAAAGTGTGGCCATGATGAAGATGATCTCAAACCCTTTAAGATATGAAACAGGATGGAGTAAATTCTAACACTTATTGCATCATGGCATATTTTTGGAGATGCATAAAATTTTCTTAGTGAAAAGTATTTTGTACCTCCATCAAAGGCAACTGGCTCGAGATAATTCAACCCTCAACTTCAACTCATCAACCGATTTCGGGCATGGATTTCTTCATATTTTCAACATGTTTTCATATATATGGTTTTCCTTCACATTGTTGATTAAATTATTAATTAAATGAAGAGTATAGTTATGTTTATTAAAATTACTTGTTGCACATAATGGACATATTTACCTTACATCATGTAGAACTGTTATGACCCTTTTAGTGTAAGCTACACTCTCCACCATCTCATTTGATTGCTAGAACTTTTGGGTGATAAACCTGGATAATAATATCCATCTGAAAAAATAATTAAACTTGACTTCTATGTAATCCCATTGTTTTTGTACATTGTAAAAATAATAAAACATGAATTTTCAATGACGCACAAACCACTGCTCCAAACATCGTAGTGGAAGTTATGGAGTGAACATATTCACTAGTGATGTGAGATGTCATGTTAATATCTATAATGGCCTTAGACAATATTTTTACATTTTTGTGGTACACATTTAGGGGGATGTCAGCTATATTATGAAATTGGTGAATTGTTAAAAATATAAAAGTTAGTTTGGTTTTGGCTCATGATTTAGGCCCCCATATCGGAAAAAAATAGTTCACCACACAACTCTAGTATTTCTCGAGGACTATCATAATAAATTTGAAAATTTTAGTCATAATGGGAATGTAATGCCATATTTTATTTTTGTTGACCATGTTTATAATAACTTTTCAGATTACGGGTAGTGAAAACAGAGTAAAAAGGATGTTGGAAACCTAAATTTTATGTTTATTACTTAAAATGTGTCATCAAGATGGAATTAAAATATTATTGTATTTTATGAATAATACTTGTTGTATTATTAAAGAAGATATTCGCTCGATTATGTACATTCTTAAATATAGTGATGGTATAAATATACTTGTGTCCATCATGATTCAACTATATTGTAGAATACTTTGTATTTAGTTAACTAGGGTGAATCTTCATAATTTTGTATATTGGTATGATAGTGAGATAAAACTTGAAAAGTAATTATGTCGTAAGCATGTAAAGAAAAAGGTTGGTCATTGATAGTATGACTTGTGACAGGTTCCTTGAAACATTTTTACACCCTTTTCCACCTTGAATAAGTAATCATGTGATTTCAACATAACGTAGTTAGTGCACTTATCATTTCACTTTTTATTTTTAAATAGTAATTAGTGCACAAAAAGGTAAATATTTAACATATCGATGTTGCGATGCTATATCAATACGTATTTGGTCATGGTTGTCTTTTAATACAATCAAATCATGTTTCCTTGATAAAATAGCTATGGTCAAACCTTCCTCTCCCCAAGGTAAAATATGTTTCCTCTAGGTTACTTGGACATCTTGGTTGTACACAAGTCGAGAAAAATTGCAAGAGGGAAAGTGGTTACTCCATTGAAGGGTGCTATAAGTCCATTTGAGTTATAATATTTCTAGGTTATCTTATTTTTCCATTAAAAACAAAAAAATGTATTCCCTACCCACGATGGCCATGAAAAAATCCTAACCTTCCCAAAATAAACCACTTTCAACTCTAGAGAAAGATAGTGGTGGGTTATAGGTGTTGTGAGAAAAAGTGAATATTCGTATAAATTTGACCACAAGAAACAATGGGTGAAGAGTTAAATCCTATGGGAATTTTGTCTCTTCAAATAATTAATAAAGGAAAAACATTAGGTGTGTATCCTTTGTGAGGATAGAACACCATTTATGCCCTATTGATTACCCATGGGGGTCATGTTCCATTTAAAATAAAGATGAATTATGCTAAGGACACATTAACAGGATTATAGTGGATGAAAAATCAATGTATATTTCCTACCACTTGGAATGGTTCCCTAGGGAAACCTTAGATTGTTGTATGTGGATTTTATTTCTCTATTATATTATTCCTTCTAATACTTGGGTGGTAAAATATTACTTGAATTTTTTTGTTATATGGGAGTTTTCCTTTAGAGATCTTAAATCGATAAATGGGAAACTAAGTCTTCATCACTTTGTATTTTTCTTTTAAACAATGTTAATGAGAGAATTCCCTACTCAATGCAATCATAGAAAGAATGCAAACTAAATATAAGAACCTTATAATTGTATGGTTTGCTAAAACATAAGCATCCCAATTTTTATCAAGTTAATAAAATGCAAATGTTATTCTAATACGAATAAAAGTAAAGGAAATTACTCTTGATGAGATCATGAAAAGATGAGGGTACTCGTAAATTATAAATGTTCGTGAATGGTTTTATGATTTTTATAAGCTGAAACAACACGTTGTATTAACACGGGAAATATAAGAAAAAAATGGACATTGAGACCTATGTGAATTATTTTTAAGAACTCAATCCTTCCTTATTGTAGTTCTCTTAACTTGTGTTAGACTACTCTTTTATGAGTGAATGTGGTTGTGCACATCGTCTCATTTATGGAATATAATATAATCATGAGATATGCATATAATAAGATTAAAAATACTTCCTTTCCCTACTAGGTAATTAAGGATACAACCTTCACTTAAGTTAAAGTAGATGTACAATTCATAGTGTGTTGCAAAAACATTATTCAATACAATGAAGTTATGTGCATACATGAATATGTGAAAATTTATTTTCCTAATGTGCTATTAGATGGTTATGAATCATGTATGAAATATATTATAATCCAAACTTAAATTTTTTCACGAGAAGGAAATTCCTTGGGAAACTAAGTGGTTCAGTAAGTGACCCTTTTAATAATCTCTAATGTTGGGTTATTCTTGTATGAGAACCTCATAGCTTGGGTAGTATTGGTCCTTTTTTCTAAGGTTACTTTAGATGTCAAATATTCACCATAAATGGGCTTTTGTTCATAGTAGTGGGGAAACTTATGGTTGTGCTAACCTTACATAATGTACCTATGAAACACCTTAGTTTTAGGTGTATGGACCTTGTGGAGGGTGTTTCGAGTTGAACTCTTCTCCCTATGTTTAGTTGTACTATGTGTGAGCTTGATTCCATCGAAGAATGGTGGGTGGGAAAACATACAATGATTTAAGTAAATTAGTCATGTAAGCACCATGTCTTGAGAGATGGTTAATGTTGATGAGGGTATCACCAAAATTTTATTCTAATTGGTCCTAGATTTTTTTGTGTTCAATAGTTGAAGATGTCATGTATGTTTTGAAATAGGTAGTGAGAGAAAAATATGGAATTTTATCATTGGAATGAATCACGAATGAAATGAACAAAAAATTGAAAAGTGGAATGATGTGTCATTAAGAATTTCTCATATTCTCTTGGATAGTGTTAATTATAAGTAAAAAAATAGTATTGCAAAATTAAAATAGTAAATCATGTGTTCACTAAATTTATATTAGCTGACTTTTGATCAGTGTAACTTCTTTCTCATGTTACGTCATATAATATAAAGAAATATTTTTTTCTAGTTTCTCGTTACTTTTTATGTGGTAAAATAGTGGGCATTAAAAAGAGGTATATTAAATGAATTTTGGGATTTTATCATGGCAATGGTCGTTAGGGAATGATTTTTTTATTTAATTAAAATTAAGATAACCATGCACACTTTAAATTTAAATGGAGTTATAGCACCCTACAATTGAAGATCCTCTTTTCTGTTGTAAATTCTACCTCTTGTGCACAACCGAGATGTCCAAATAACCTAGAGACAACATATTTTAACATTGGGAGAGGAAGGGTTGACCATAGCTAGTTTATCAAATAAGCACAATTTTAGGTCATTACTAGAAAACCGTGACCAAATAAATATCAAATGTCATTAAAACATATACCAATAAAATATTATACTTCCTATCTAACAATTTCTATAAAAATACTATGTAAGATGGTAATTTCACTCACTACGTTATACCTGAAACACACGATTTCTTATTCAAGGTAGAAAATGGTGTAAAAAGGTTTCATGGAACCATGAAAATTCATACTATTAATGACCAATATTTTTCTTTACATTCTTACAATAGAAATAGTTATCAAGTTTTAGATCAATACCATAAAAATATACAAACTTATGAGGATTTGACATAGTTAACTATTAATTGTCTAAAGTGAACCTTGATTTGGATGCCTATCGATTCGACTTCGGTTGTAACAATGGGATCTCCTCCGAGTTGTGGGTGGCTAGGAATGAGGAGAACCTCCAGAGCAGGATGCTTTTCTTGATGGATAACCTAAAACTACTAATCTAGATGGTTTGTTGTATAGAAAAATAAAACCTCAACTAAAGTGGGAAAAGATGGTCATACAAAAATGTTTTGCAAACTAAAATCTGAATAAGACACACTAAATGACCTGGGAAATACCTACAAGGTTCACTTGGATAATAGTTTTATTAAATTTGACACTTTGAAAAAGGAATTCTTATTTCACTAAATATAGACATATTCCAGTGAATCTGGACTCCAGTATTACATGTTTTGGAAGAAATCTATCACCATTTTTTCCTATATTGGATTCCATTTTTGTCTCTACTTCAATCCCTTATTACTATTATTGGATTCAATTAGTCATAATATTAGATTAAAATATTGTTATTATTTGATTTATTGGAGTTCCAATTTAAGTATTATTGGATTCCAATTTTCAATTATTGGATCACAATATTGTTATTATTAGATACCAATTTCATTATTATTGTATTCCAATTTCGCTATTATTGGATTCAAATTTGGCTATTATTGGATTCCAATTTCGTAGTTTTTAAAATTTTCATGTTGGGAGGATGTAATGTTAGTGGATGCTAACAATAATAAGTCATGATCCCATTGGATTAATAAAAATAATAATAATAATAACTTCCTACAAAAGTAAGTTCAAATTGCAAGCCTCGCGTAATTTGAAAAGGTGATGCTAGCACTTTCCTTATAGTTTGAAAGTCCAAAATCCTCAATGTAAGGTTAGTGATGGATAAATATTATAATTCAATAGCCCATTGTATTACATGAAAGTGAAAAATCCTTGATGAAATGTTATCATTTGTTAACTATCATAGGTCATGATCCTGTTGTATTAATGTAAAAATAAAAACTATCAATATTTCCCTATAATAGTAAGTTCCAAGTGTGAACTACACAATTTAAAATTGCGAGTCTCGATGTAAGGTCGGTGGCTGATAAATATTATATTTCATGAGCTTGTTGTATTAAATTAAAAATAAAAACTAACAATAAATCCCTATAATAGCAAGTTTAAAGTATGAACCATGCACTTTCAAATTACAAGCCTCACATTGTCAAAGTTGTGAGACTCACACTTTCAAAGTTGCAAGCCTCACACTTCTAATGTGCGGACCCCAAACTTTGAAAGTGTGGGGCTCACACTTTGAAATTGTGAGCCCAACAATTTAAAAGTTTGGGCCTCGCACTTTAAAAGCATGGGGCCCACACTTTCAAATGTTGAGTCTCTTAACTTGCAAAGTGTGAGCGTCACAAAATTACAAGTTTTATCCTCTCAAATTTGAAATTGCAAGCCTTTCCCTTACACACTTGCGAGGCTCGTAATTTTAATTTTTACTATGCACATCCTTAAAATTGGCATTGGCCTTAAATACTAGTGGTATTATTTTGATTTCTAGTGGAAATTACAATAGCATTACCTTCTCACCCTGAAATATAGCTTATTTGTTATGATTTTCAGAAAATATGACCTTTTTGTTTGATATTATAATAGTTAAAATATTTAAGCAACATAAGGAACACTTGCAGTTGGTATTTATAGTTTTTACGTTAATTTTATTTTGGTAGAAATAATGTTATGTTTGCTTATCTCAGTCATAGCATTGTAACAACTCAAGTATTCTTTTCTTAGATTGTACATGGAATTAAGTTCACTACTGTTTATTATTATAAACTATATCTCTGAGTTATCATTAAAAGTGGACAACATAATTGGGAGTTATGTATATCACAAATTCAATTACTATGAAAGATAGTAGAATTTATGCTTGTAAATTTTTCCATTCTCCATATAAATGATGAGTCACTTACTTCCATGAGCAAGAAAATGAAATAATCCTTGACATAATGCAAGAAAAATGTTTGTGAGAAACGTAGTCATATGCCCTCGAAGATACATTGAACCAATATAATTATATCATATAGTTTACATCAATCAAAAGACTCATTGTGTCACAATTATATTCTTTTGTGAGTCAATAAATGCCACCACCTTTTTCCCAGTGTTGGTCCATATGAATGAGCTACATTTGCATCACACCCCTTAATGTGGAATAGAAATTTTCTATTATTTTTTCACAAGTCTCCCTCTTGTATCCCATTCTCTTAGCCTTGTAAAAGTTGAGTAGATCTTCTTGGGTTGATTCAATGGATATATAACTACCAGGCCCTTGTTGTTCTTGAGGAATTTGATTGGAATATCATTTTAAAAGATTTTGAAATCCAAATCAATGATGCATGTTTTAGAGAATAAAGTAAATATGAAAATAGTTTTATGCGTTCAAACCAGGAGGTATATATGTTTTTCCATCTCTCCTTACTATTCGGTAAGGATGCGGGTTTGGAGAATGAATATATTGTTATACCTAAAAACTTCAAGTATATCCCATCATGCTATGAGTTCTGTGATGATAGATGTAGCTCACAATAACACAACTGATATGTCATCATCTTTATTTGCATACTAAAGTTCCCAAACAAATACGTTCCCTTTGATTGGAATCTAGTATATGAACCAACATCAACCAGTGACATCAAAAACCTAGGAAAACAACAATATTCATGTCAAAATATCACAAAAACATATGGAAGGTTGCCTTGATACCATGTTAACCCCTTGAAATTCATCTAATATTCCCAAGTATTAGATACATTGAGATAACTTGAAATCATTATCACTGGTGATTTCAAATTTGTTACAAATTTATACATATACATTTAAAAATCTTACCGATTAGTGGTCTCCTTTTTTGGATAATTTAATTTTCACAAAACATGAATACATTTGCTGCGCTAGGGAATGAGATGTTATATTGGATACAAGAAGTGTTGAGTAAAGTAGTAGTGGAGGTGTTATCAAAGTAGAGACTAGTATTTATGAGAAGACAACAACATAAGAGTGTACTACTACTAGTATCAAAAGTGGATTGATTTAGCTTTGATGAAAACATTCCTCTTGGGAAAGTGGAAAATCAACCAAATTCCCAAAAGACAATTTTTCCCCTTTAAAAGAAATTCTTGCACACTTTTATCTATTTTAAGGGTTACGAGTAGTCTAAATTATTATGGAAACAAATTGGGCTATTAAAGGAATAATTGGTCATTATTTACTTGAAAATTGGGTCATCCATTGAGAAAAGAAGACCTTGTGATAGAGAGGAATCTGTTGGTGTAGGTGGTATTTTTATTCACTTATTTAGTGTTATTCCACCTCATCGGGTGAGTCATCTCACTTAGGTGAACAGGGGATCTAGGTGTCATCTTAGTTATGTGCCTTCTCTTACGTAATCTGTCATATGTGTAAGTGTGTCATAGGAGTTACATTCCCATTTGGGAAACTAACTCCTCTTCTCCATTATGGAGGAATCTTATTTTACATGGGAGTTACACATTACTCTCCTATTTGTACTCACTTCCTTTTTGGTCCATGGCAAGCCAAGTAATTCCATTCTACCCCATTTTTGAATCTTGAGATCTCATATGCATGCACATTTATTTACAAATATTTCTTGCTTTAATATCACAACTCCTACACTTTTGTGAAGTGCAACTATTCGATACACGTGAAATCCTTCAAGGTCTTCATCCTTCACTCCGTCATGGTATTAGAGATGAGGGGACCAGAATTGCATTGCTCACCACTATTTCTCCACCATGTAGTTGCTTTTGCATGCTCTCACTTTTGCATGTTCTTTACTTGCATATTTTAAGATTATTGTGGGTGTATGGTTTTTCGTTTAATGTGTTGTAAGATCCATCTTGATGCCTAGCTCTCTACCCATCTCATGGATCATACTTGTGTATTGTATTGGTTTCATTGCTTGTTCCATTGGCTCATGTACTTGGCTACTACACATTCTACATTGGCCTGTGCATTGATCTACCATTCGGCTTTTCTTTTTAGAGATCATTCTTTCCTTGAGCCCATTTGTGCTTTTCTAGTGATTGGCTCAATTTTTTCATATTTCTTTGGTGGCTATAGCTGGAACATGGTTTACTTTGTTTGTTCATGAACTTAGTCTATAGGCATCCATTCATTCCACATCTCTTTCATTTTCCTTGGCTCACGTATTGTGCCTGTCTTGTTAGCATTTTAGTCTACGTTGAAAGAACAAGTTTGTACTTGGACAACGTGTTTGCTTTGGCCAAGTTGTATTTAATGTGCCCTGGAATTCTACTACAATGTGCTCGTGGTCAACCTTGGCTTGACGTGCCCTCCATTTATCTGTTTGGGCCTCCTGGTCTGTGTTGTGGTTCCATCTTGACTGGTTTGAGGAGGATTCAATTTTGAAATTTCTATCTCATTCGTCATTTCTTGAGAATATCTACCACTGTTACTTTTCTCTCCAAAGGGAATCCTCCCTATGAACACTGAAAAAAGTTTCAACTCTTCACCTATGCGGTTTCCTACCTAGTAAGCAGTACATAGACACCACATCTCTAGTCCAACTTGCACTCAAACGGCACACCCTGTCAATTCAGCTTGCATTACAAGAAACGAACATTTCAACTCAGTTTTCATTACACACAGTGACCATTTCAATTCAGATGTTAATTTGATAGTTCACCTGCCACTTTGAATCAACAAAATTTGTAAGCACAACTCGGCTCAATCTTACCATCTAACTCATCTTTGAGTCACTCCTTCAACTCCCGCATTGTGTTTTTCCATGTGCATCACTCCGTTGCTTATGGGATCTCTTCAAGATTTGTGGAAAGTTTTCTTGAGACCCACTTGCTTGGTCAACAACCACCTCCCATATTTCCAACGAGTTAGCTAGGTCGCTTGCCCCGGTAGTCCATTTCCATCTCAATGGATCCATGGCTTGACACCTCGCCTTGGCCCATTCCCTTTTAGAATTTTTTGGTGGTTAAAACAATCTATTTTTTTATGTTTTAAGGTTAAAAACATTCACTTGGCATTGTAATAATTTTTGGGCTTCATTTTTTCTTGTGTTAATATCCTTCATTCATGTGTCGAATACAGAGGGCGAGGTTTGGGTTGGCAGGAGGCTAATCCCCCTCATAAGGAAAAAACCCTACCTAAAATTTGATGCAATTTCAAACGCAGTACTCACTCAAAACCCTTTGCACCCATTTTGGGCACTTTTTTAATCCATTTGCATGGCCTATTGACATTTTCCATTAGTTGTGGGAATCATTTTTTTGCTATAACTTTTGACTCATTGCTCATTTTTAGCGCTTATTTACTCAAAGTTGCATGATTTTTCAGACACTACATGATGCCATTGTCATTTTTGTAAACACGCTACTTTATAAAGTGCCGCATTATGGGAGGTTCATTAGTATTCTTGGGTATTGTACCACACATAGACATATTATTGGTGAGTCCGATGTCTTTCATTCGTGCACCTTTCACTTCTTGCTTCGCATCATGGAGGATGCTCTTTCAAAACTTGAGCATTGTAGAATGGCTTTACTGACCTCTACCACTTCTTACCGAGAGAGGGAGCTATTCAGCTTGGTGTGCTTCCATAGAACGTTATTTTTCTCAAGAGGGTCTTTCACCCTTCTTACTTGGGCAGTTCCTACACCCACTAATCATCATCATCTGAAATAATTTGTCAAAACTTGCTACCATGTCTTTGTTCACTTGATGATGGATTTCTCCAGATCTCTTGTTTCACATGGAAGACTAAGATCCACCCCACCGTGTTTGGAGCATTCTTCGGTCCCCATGGAGACCATTCACATACTATCATTGTTGTTTCACCCATCGATCTAGTTGTCTCATCTTATTCTTCGTGTGATGGAAGTTTCACTGACATAGACTTGCTTGGTTTTACTTTAGATGATGAGGATTTTGCACCCAATTTTGATGTTGAGAGTACTACAGAGGGCTTTTATCCTCCTCTTATTATTCAAGAGAGTATTGAAACATCCCACATCTCATCAGATATTGAGAAATCTCCTATATAGTCTCATAAAGTCGTCACACAGGCCTCTTTTCCACCTTCAGTGTGGGAGGTCCCTTTCACTCCTCTACCTTCATTAGATGAATCATACCTATTTGAAATTGCTCTTGTTTGTTGAGCCCCCTCATTGGGATGATTATCTTACTAACCTTAGTCATCTTTTTGTAGAGTACACTTGTGATGTACTACGGTGTTACGCATCCATCTACGGTGTATTTCAAAGGATTTCATCATCTCGTTGTTGGGAGTGACCCTTCTAGGAATATTAACACTCCCACTTTTCAGATACCTTCATTAATCCACAAAGTGCTTGTGGATCCATTTTCTATTGTGGGGGATGTTTTATTTCTGTTGGTATCTAAATTTTTCTCCTTTTAAGTCTCGAGCAGACCACAACAATTTCATGTAACCTAAAGACATATTATACCATGTTGTATGTCATTGGTAGCCGAGGATATGGTCTAGTCTGGCACTCGTGTTTGTGGAGAAATTGATAGCACTCCAATAGGACTTGATCTTGTCCTACTGCTTTAGGTTGTGCCTTGCAACCAAGGTAAGAGGACCTGTTTTGTAACATTGTAATGGTGAAGGAGATGAAGATTTCCTTCTCTTTGCCTAAAATTCTATGATGCGGACCTTGATGCAAACATGATCAACATCCTAGATCTAAACTCTCATGAGTTATCACTTCTCAAAACATGGGTATGCTCTCAAAACAAGGAAAATGTTACTAGAGACATTGGAAATCCTGATATGTTATGCATACTTTTGTAGATAGATTTTGATCTTCCGTGGGTATACAAATGCAAATCGGGGTAGTACATGATAATATCTTTGTTGTTTAGATGATTTTTTTGGTGGGGGATTGACATAAAAACTGGGATAGATCAAATCTTTGACAATATCTACATCATTTGAACAAATATCGAGAGGAAATGCTTCAAATATTTAGGATGTTATTTCAACCAAAAGAGGCACAAATGGAAGCCCAAGTTGCACTCCGACATAATATTTGAGAACTCACCACAAAGGCTTGAAGTAAAGAACTCAATTAAACACAAAGGTCCATGATCAAACCATGCCCAAGGTACCCCCAAACGCTTATAAGAAATATACGTAACCAAGGAAGGTAAAGTGATTTTAAATTTGTTTATCTTCTTATCGATGAAGGATCTTCTAAAATGCGATTGCAAATGCCACTAAACTATCAACAAGGAATGGAGATTCTGTGATTTTTGTTGGTATCCAAATTTGTTCTCCTTTATAATCTAAAGCACCACAACAATGTCATGCAGCCTAAAGACAAATTAGACCATGTTGTATGTCATTGGTGGATAGGGATATGGTCTAGCATTGGCACTCAAGTTTGTGGAGAAATGGATAGCACTCTAATAGGACTTGATCTTGTCTAGCTATTTTAGGTTGTTCCTGCAACCACGGTGAGAGGACTTGTTTTGTAACCTTGTAATGGTGAAGGAGATGAAGATGTTCTCTTTCCTAAAATTCTACGATGGGGACCTTGATTAAAACATGATCAACACCCTAGATCTGAAATCTCATGAGTTTTCACTTCTCAAAACATGGGTATGCTCTCAAAACAAGGTAAAGGATACTAGAGACATTGGAAATCCCGATCTATTATGCATACTTTTACGGATGAATTTTGATCTTCTCGTGGGTTTACAAATGCAAATTAGGGGTAGTACATGATAGGATCTTTGTTGTTTAGATGATCTTTTTGGTGGGGATTGACATAACAAACTGGGATAGATCAGATCTTTGACAATCTCTACATTATTTGAACAACTTTCGGATGAAATGCTTCAAATAGTCGGATGTTCTTTCAACTAGAAGAGGCACAAATGGAAGCCTAGGTTGCACTCTTCACACAATATTTGATAACTCACAACAAAGTCTTGAAGTAAAGAACTCAATTAAACACAAAGGTCCATGATCAAACCACCCCTAAGGTACCCGAAAGACTTACAAGAAATATCTCGCAATCAACGAAGGTAAAGTGATTTTAAATTTGTTTATCTCCTTATCAGATGAAGGTCCTTCTAAACATGAGATTGCAAATGCCACTAAACTATCAACAAGGAATAGAGATTCTGTGTGATTTTAAAGAATTTCAATGCAACATTCTAACAAGAACAATGAAAACTATCCACAACCATTTAAAAATGATACAGACACCATATTTCCCAAAGAAAACACATATTTAACTCAAAACTTGTTGGATTCAACAGTAGGGAGAGTTACATGAACAATCTCAGAACTATGTGATGGCTATACACTTGTAACCAACTCACATACATGAATTTCCAACACATGAGACATTAACCGGTTCTTTTATGGATTGCTCGAAAATGAGATTTCTCTCGAGAATTTGCTCGTGATTTTCAACTCCCTACTTTTACAATTTCTCCAAAATGTATTATATACCTCATGCCACATTGGATTATTCCTTCCCAAGCAAAGAATATGCTTATGGGATCAAATTTCTCACAACAATTCTTCATGACTCAATGAAAATAAAATCAAACACAAAACACTCGCATGTTGCAGTGTGTGCAAAAAGATTGAATCATCAGAAATATCTTGATCATTATCCACCTGAAGGGAACTTTTTCTATCATTTAGGCATGCAAAGATCTTTCATTCATCATTTTTTACCTTTTTCCCTTTTCAATTTTACTCTCCGCAACTTTTGATGTTGATATTTCACATTTTTTCTTCGGGCCCGATCAAAAATTACATCAAAAACACCATTTATCGATGAATTAGATCATCAAAATGATGCCAAAATTATTAGAATGTCTAGATGACACAAAATCATATAATATTTGATGTAATTTGATCAAGAAATAATGATTCTAAGTTTCTTGGAGCTCCCATGGCAGCCAAAATAGACGGATGCACAAGAACCATTGATCTTGAATCAACTTTAAATGTCTTCCCTCCACGTGCAAGATGAGATCTAAAAATAAGCTCAAAATTACTATTTTAAACTTTGGATAATGTTGGACACGTGGCAAAAAAATGATTGGAAATCAATTCTTGTTCATTTTTGACTTTTGACATCTTTGAAAAAATGGAAAAATTCAACCTTTTCCTCCGCCATTCCACCTTTGAAATTTGGAGCTAACACATGGCATATGGTGGGTCTCGTTGAAATTGCACTTCAATTCTGTGCATTTTGACCGTTTTTGGAAATTGGGAAAAAATTTCACTTTGTCTCGGTGGCGCACACCTTCGAAACTATCCGCCACGTGGCGCTCTTCTATTTCTTGAAGATCCAAGTCTTCCTTTCTTCCTTCAAACCTACCTTACAAATTTTGAAAAATTTAAAAGTTACCATGGGCCCGCACTCCTCCTTTGACTTCTTAGAAGGTGTCATGTGTCGACCATGGATAGGCCAAAGAGGTACGCTTCCCATTTACACTTTAGCTTCTTTTTCTAAAAAGGCAAAATTTACTCTTTCCCCGAAGCTCCATGATCCCGCACGAGCTTCAAAATTACACATAGTTGGGACCTCGCACAAAATTTTGATTTTGAAACATTTTGCCAAAAATTGTAAAATTTTCAAAGTTACCCCAAGGTTTGAACCTCCGCTTGGCACAAAAATTTAACCCTTTTCGGGATGTGGGCCTTACAATGACAATTTTACCCTTTTCCCAAAGAAGCAAAAAAATTCACCAAGTCCTACGCCAACCCCTTCTTGCACTATGTGTCATCCATGGGTTGGAGTAGAGCTTTGGCCCCAAATTTGACTTTTACCACATGAAGGTTAAGACTTCAAAATCATTGCAAAACCTACTACCCTATCCTATCCTTTTCTGGACATGTTTCCACTAATGATTTGTCGAGGGCTTTCAAGAAAAAATTTCACTTTATCACTTTGAGTCATAAAACATCAAAATTCTCCAAGTCCCTCTGCCATCCACATGCCCTCCATGCCACGTGTCCTGTCCCTATTCGCTACAAGCCTTTGGGCCAAAATTTGATGTTGAAAAATTTACATGATGAAAGAAAATTTCCTAAGGAAAATCTGCCACCTGCCAACTTGGGCGGTGAAAACATGCCACGTAGGCAATTTGGAAAAAACGGGGCCTTGAGCCCGAAAATTCCCATTTGCTTGATAACGGGAGAAATGAAAAGTTAGAGCACCTCCCACCTTTCCTTAGCTAGTACAAATGTGCCACATTGTCAATACCTTTTGATGATGAGTTTGACGGGAAAATGACACCTGTATGACAGCTCAAAACGTGAAAAATTTAAAGGATGCCCTAGAAATCAAATTTTTCAATAAGGATAGTCAATTTTTCTTGATTTTAAACCAACTGAAACATGATTTGTCATTATTTTCAGCCTTGGGATTTGGAAATTGATTGCATACAATTTAGCTTTGATTAATTGGATTTCTTACATGATTTGGAAAAGGAAAAACAACATAGCCGAAAAATTTAAAAAATCGGGGCATGAAAAAGGGAAGACATGGATTTTTGTTTCAAATTAGTGGAAAACAATAAGATCTTGGGCATTTTTGAAACATTCAACTAGAGGGGAAAAATTGTAGATCACCATTTTGAGAAATAAAATGTTTCTGAGCAAAATTGGAAATGAAAAATTAGGGCACACTATGCAAGCTTAGAAATGGCACCAACAATGGCTCCTGCTTGGGATGGGCACTCCCAGTGAGTGCCACAAGGAAAAATGTAGACCAAGTGCCAAAATACCATTGGGCAAGGAGTCAAAAACACAAGACAACCCAAAAACCGTAACTACCACCAGAAATAGACTAAGAAGACAAACTTAAAAGCTACTAAGGACAAAAGGGAAAACCACACACCAAAAAATAGAAAAAACAAAGAAAGAACACGAACTATACAAATGTAAAATTTGTGCATACCTCACTTTGGGGACTAATCCTAGAAAATTTTCAAATGTTTGCCATTAACGAGAAGCTCCAAGAATTCCCCATCTAAATCTTTGAGAAAGAAGGTATGTTCACCAATTCCGATATCAATGGCATAAGGGCGGATCTATAATGCATCAAATTTGCCATGTTTTCCCTTGTATTTATGCCTACTATCCCATAACAAAACTAGATCTCCAACATTCAAGGCTCTAGGAGTGACCTTCTTATCAAACAACCTCTTCAATTTTCTCTAAATCTAATATGCCTTTGATGGGATGCTCTTCTCTCCTCATCAAGCTCAATAATATGATTGATCCTTGATTCATATGGGCTAAGCTCTTGATCTTACAACCGCTAGGAAAATTGAAATGAAGACAATTGAATGTGCAAGGGCAGCAAAGCCTGAGTTCCATACACCAATTCAAATGGGCTTTTACCAGTTGCTCTTTTAGGAGTTATTCTATCAGCCCAAACTACAAACTTCAATTGTTCACCCAACTTTTTCTTATTCATTTCCAAGGTTCTTCTAATGATCTTCAACAAGTTCTTATTATTGGACTCAACTTGTCCATTCCCTTAGGGGTTGTAGTTTGAAGAATAAGTCAGATTGATTCCATATTCATTGCACATTGCCATTAAAGGTTTGGCTCTAAAGCACATGGAATTATCAGATACAATCTTAACCGAAATCCAAATATACATATGATGTGATTCAACAAGAATTCCATTACCCTTGGTGTTTTTCCTTTTAGATGGGATTGCGTCAACCCACTTTATAAAATAATCGGTGGCTACAAGAATCCATTTGTGACCATTACTAAAAGGATCTGAAATATCAACAATGAAGTCCATTCCCCATTGTTTGAAAGGGGCTTCACTCGATATAGGCTGCAAAGTAAGGGAGCCTCGAAGCTTTCGTTTTCAGAGAAACATTGACAACTATCACACTTTCTAACTAGTCAATTGGTTGCATCTTTGAAGAGAGAAGGCCACCAATAACCAGCTCTCAAAATCTTATGTGTTGTCACCCTCAGCCTGCAAAGTGTCCTCCACAAAATCCCCCATGGAAATCAGCTACTCTTTTGGGAGCTTCATTTTCAGTTATGCATTTCAAGAGGACACCCTCAGGGTTCTTCCAAGCCAGCCCAAGGTCCATGTTATGATATATTTTTGAGAAGCCACTTGAGGGATCTCTTTTGATTTTTACTCAAGTGAATAGGAAATCATAGGTGTTTGAGGTAGAAGATCATATTTTTGTACCACTCAAAACTCATCAATTTCTCAAGAATATCTTCCCTTTCTTCCTCTAGCTGATTCACTTCTACATTCTTGCAAGTTACTCTCAGCCATGAGCTTAGCAAGACCCAAACCTCTTACCAATTTTGTGGTTTGGATATCCATATCATACTCTTGAAATTTGTTCACCCATCTACATATTTTTCTTGAGATCTCCATTTCTGATAAGATGTCTTTCACCATGGTGTGGGGAACATAAGAAACAACTTTTGAACTTAATATATAATGCCCGAACACTTTTGTTGCTTTACCAAGGCAAATGCTTGTTTCTCCATGATTGTATACTTTAACTCAAAGCAGCTTGTAGAAGCCTTGCTAAAGAAAGGAATAGACCTCTCAGCTCCATTCTCATCCTTTTGTAACAAAATAGAAGCAATAGTAAATTTAGAGGCAAAGGAAAAGATTTGGAAAATCCTCTTATAGTTTGGGGCTGCTAAAAAAGGTGCATGTTTAAGTGCATCTTTAATTCCTTCAGAAGATTAAATGGCAGCCTCTTCCCACTTGATAAATTTTTCCTTCTTTATCATGGTTGTTATTGGGAGAGTCATCTCGTAAAAGGTTAAAACAAACCTTCTAATAAAATTTATTTGACCAAAGAAAGACTCGAATGCCTTTCTTGGTTCTTGGGATAGGCACTTTGATGATTGCTTATGCTCTCACAGTCTATCATAACACCATCCTTTGACACAATTTGACCAAAAACTTGGGCTTTTACATGCCAAATGAAAATTCTTTGGATTAAGAGAAATGCCATAATCTCTACATCTTATCAAGCATCTTCTCTAAGTGTTGCGAATGGTCTCCTCGTTGTCTTGAAAATACAATCACATCATCTTCGTAAACTCGTAATAGACTCATAGATGTAACCAGCAAAAGCAACACCCATTTCTCTTTAAAAGTGGCACCAACATTCATCAATCCAAAGGGCATCCTAACAAAAAGATATGTCCCCAAGGAGTAGTGAATGTGTTCTTTAGTCTTTGTGATTCTTTAAGAACCACTTGATTATATCCAGAGAAACCATCCAAAGTAGAGAGTAATTTGACCTTGTTCACAAGCTCGCAACATATTCTCCATGTTTGAAAAAGGGTAGTTATCCTTCATGGAGGATTCGTTTATATTCCTAAAATCCAGACAAAGTCGATGTCCCCATTCTTCTTTGTAATCGGCACAAGGTTTGTAACCCAAGATGAGTATCTAGTGGGCTTAATACTACCACCATTTCTCAATTTCTTCAACTCTTCTTGCATCTTCACAGTAAAGAAGTGGATTAATAGGCCTTTTCCTCTGTTTGAATGGCTTAGTCTTGGCCTCAAGAGGTATCTCATGTTGGAACAAGTCTTCTCTATATTCCTTTAGTTCTCGAATAGGACCAAGCAAGGCAATCTTGATATTTCTTTAAGCGTTGGGCATAGGATTGTTTTTCCTCTTTACTTAGATTGCTAGCCAACCAAGTTTTCATTGGCTTATCCTTTGTTCCCAAGTCATGTCCTTCCACATCTCTTGAGGCAGACATGTTTCTATTTATGATGCAATCAACATTGTTAAAATTTGACTCAAGTGCAACTAGGCCCCTAAGAATGGTGTTTGTTTTCAATTGTATGATATCCTTTTCAAAAAAAGTCTCTCTCCTTCTTTCATGCATACCATTGGCTACCAATCAATATGGTGATCTACAAATTCACCTTTATTTTGCAATAACCTCAGCACTTGGGCATCCTCATCAAAAATTGCCAATGTTTCACATTATCTATAGGACATGTTGGCCTAGTTAGCACTTCAATGTTGTATTCACAATAGGGTGAAATGGTGCAATTCCCAAATCTAGAACCCAAGATCGCCAAATTTTTAGCATCAGCATTAAGACATATATCATGGTAAACAATGTTAAAGGAGTCAAACATTTCAATTAGGTCCCAAATCGCATGCTTATATTGCTTCATTTGCAGATTTTTTGTGGCATACATTTTCCTTACTTGTTTGACAACCAAATCTGAATATCCTTTGACAAAAATATCCTTCACTCCATATTTCCATGCAATTCTTAACCCCAAAAACAATGCCTTATACTCAGCTATGTTGTTAGTGCATTCAAAATTAAGTTTGAAGCAAAAAGGAAACTCTTCCAAACTAGGAAAAAGCAGAATTATACAAGCACCATTGCCAAATTTTGAGCAAGCTCCATCAAATAGTAATGTCCAAGGAGAACCAACCATATCAAGGCACTCTGATCTATCCATTTTTATTTCTTTTCCATCAGCAAAACCAATGAAATTATTATCATCTACATCAGAAAACAACACTTCATAAGAAGCGTTGTTAGGATCCTCAATCAAGTGCAACATCTTCTTCTCACCATAGAGTTTGACAAGGTGCCCTCAATGGGAATGGTGGAAAATTCATCTCCATCTCGAACACTTCCACCAACACTTGCAGCCCATTTTCTTGACAAAATCATACCCCATTTGGCAAGCAAGTCAACAATTACAACATCAAGCTTCAAGTTCTTACCAGATAGGTTGTAAGTTGCACTACTAAACCCTTCACACAACCAACAACCGGTACTTCCCTTGAGTCTATGGTAGTACACTTCTCATAGGCTACTATCACCTTGATATCTAATTTATTCATGACCTCAAGAGGCATGACATTACATGATGCACCGGAATCAAACATACAATTATGAATTAGCCTTTTTTTTATGAGCAAAGTTATGAAAAATGGATCAACATTCGCTTAAGAATCCACTAAAGACGCCCTCAAATATACCTTAGGTGTCTCTTAAAGATCCTCCACTGCAGGTGGTGCTTTAAAGCCAACAATGATCTGAGGTGGAGTTTCAACAACATTTACATTTCTACTCTGTGCTCTTTTTTCTTCCTTCAACCCCAAGTATTCCAATGCTCTCTTCTTGTGCTTGGGTATTCTAAACAACTCAATGATTGGAACACTCACTTTAATTTGGCTCAATACTTGGGCTATCTCATAAGGGACACTCTTTGGAAAAATAGTATTAGAAGGGTTAGAAATAGATTCACTAAATGGAATTGGATTCTTGCCACTTGGGCATGAGGAGGACTGATATTTTTAGATGGGATAGAAAGAGTCTTGGAAAGTGTTTCCTTATAGGATTTTCTATTGGAATGCTTGTGAGTAAGGGTGTCTTAGGCTTGTCTTGAGGCCCAACTCCTTTAACAACCTTGCTTCTAGTGTTATAATATTTCTCTTGAGCTACAACAACATTCATCAACAATTGTCTATTTTCCTCCGAAGGGATACCACCATCATATTTCTTGATCATCAAAGCTCTTAGATATTCAAAGTAATTGTTAGAAATTTCAAAATCTTACACTACATCAACTTCAAGAGCATGAAGGGGAGAAAACTTATACCCATTTTATGCAATCCCAAAAGGCAGCAACAATCTTTGCACTTATTACATTTGTTGATGTTACTATTTGTTGTGAGCCTCAAGAACTACCCACCATATAAATTTCATCACTGGGTTCCATCCTCATTATCCTCTTCAACAAATTTCTGGTCCACTTCACATGTAGGATGAGCAAGAAAACATTTATCACACCAATCCATATTAGCAACCTCCTCAATAAAGCAGCAACCCCGACAATTAGAGGGTCGTGAACGAATCTAATTTCACATGCTTGGGGTTGTCTATTTCCCCCACCAACAAGTCCTTTACCTCTATCATCTTGTCTTTGATCACCCCTTGAATGATTTCCAAATCTATCTTGTGCTTGCTGCCTAAGATGACCTTGTGAAGTCTTCCCAACTCATTTCTCAACTCTTGCCAACTTGTATGAGATTCCTTTAACAACCCCTACCAAAGTTTTCACAACCTCTTCTAAATCAACACCTTTTCTACCTTGAGGTTTTTCAAGGTTTATCAATTTTACACCATCTCTCTTGAGAGGTTTCCCAATTACTTTGATATTGTTCTTAATTTGAAGTGCCATGGAGAAATCTTGTTTAAGATTGCTTGGGTTCTTGTCTCTTAGGTAATAGGATTCCTTATTATCAAATGCATTTGCATATTTGATTAGACAAGACTCATCACAAGGCCTTAAAATAACAGGCAGCCTTCTCAATGTCTTATTAAATCTTGTGTTGAAATCATGGACCATCTCATTTGGGTTCTTCTTGATATTCTCAAATTCGGATAAGAGGAACCTTGGATCTGTCTTGTCTCCATATTGCAATCTGAATGCATTGTTCATTTTTTTCCATGAGTCAATGGAATTATCAGGCAGAGCCTTGTACCAATCCCTTGCATCCTCCTCTAAGGTGTGGATAAACAATTTTACATACACATCCTCAAACTCTATCTCAAATTCTTCCATCATGTTAACAAAAAGTTTGAGATGCTGATCTCCATTTATAGCATTGTTACCTTGAAACTTTGGTAAACTATTTCTCACGTCTTGTGGGACAGCATTTGGGTAACCATCCATTCCTCTAAAATTTATAGGACCAAAGGTGTTAACAACAAATGGAGGTCTAGGTCTGTGCCATATTGTTTGGTGGGGGTGATCTTGGAAGTGAAACAAGATAATGAGGAGTGAGAGGTCTTTGGGGAATGGGAATGAAAACATCAAGACATATCTCTCTTAAGGGATCTCCTTCTTGATGGTCTCTACAAAATTTAGGACCAAGATTTTCAAATGCACACAAAGGTCCCTCACCCGATGGGGAATTCAAATCAGCAATAGGATTGTCCAATCGATCCACTTGAAGAAGAATTGTAGTCCTCAATAACAGGCTACTCTCTTTCAAATTCAACAATGGGGATCTCCCTTCTTGCAGCCAAGTCTCCAACCACTTTCCACACTCTTCTTCCTTCCAACTCTAAGCTTTTGATTCGGTGAAAAACTTCTAAAGCAGAGTTCTTGATGAAGACAGATCTCCTTCCTTCCAGTTTTGTAGATTTGAGAAAAAAATTATATGATAGAAAAGGTAAGAAAATGGCATTTTCAAGAGTAAATCAGCTCTGAGTCGCCACTAAGGAATTTCCCTCGCTTGTGCAAGAATGCACTAAGATATTATGTCAAATGTATGCTTAGAAACCTTTATAAGGCTCTATAAATAGGATTTATATTCAATCAACTAAATAGAAAGCAACCAAAATGTATAAACTACTTGTGAAATGAAAAAAGAGCAGATAGATCTTTGGAAATTTTGTCTAAAACTTGTAGATCTGAAGCATAGAATATGCTTATGGGATCAAATTTGCTACAAGAATTCTTCATGACTCAATGAAAATCACATCAAATAGAAAAACACTCTCTTGTTCCTAGGTGTGCCAAAAATTGAATCATTACAAATATCTAGATCATTATCCACCCTAGGGGCACAATTTTTATCATTCAGGCATGCAAGCATCTTTCATTCATCATTTTTACCTTTTCCCCTTTTCAATTTTACCTCTACAACTTTTGATGTTGACATTTCATGTTTTTTCTTCGGGCCTGAGCCAAAATTACATCAAAAACACCATAGATCAAATAATTAGGTCATGAAAATGATGCCAATGTTCTCATAAGGTCAAGACAACACAAAATCATATAATATTTGATGAAATTTGATGAAGAAATCATGATTCCAAGTTTCCTAGAGCTCCCATGGTGGCCAAAATAGATGGATGCATAGTAACCATTGATCTTGTATCAACTTTAAATGTCCGCCCTCCACGTGGAAGATGAGATCTAAAAATAAGCTCAAAATTACCTTTTTAAACTTTGGATAAGGCGGGACACATGGCAAAAAATGATTGGAAATCAATTCGGGCTCATTTTTGACTTTTTGACATTTTTGAAAAAATGGAAAAATTTGACCTTTTCCTCCACTACTCCACCTTTGATGTTTGGAGCTGACACATGGCATATGGTGGGTCCCATTGAAATCACACTTCAATTCTGTGCATTTTGACCTTTTTTGGAAATTGAGAAAAATTTCGCTTTGTCTCCACGGTCTGTCAACATTAAAATTTTCTTCCATAATTTCTATTTTATTAATGTATGTATTAGGAATAAGATGTTGTTAAATATAATTAGTAGTGGTGTCCAATAGAAGATAACGGCGTTGTTAGTATGGTGCCGCCAATAAAGTAGAGTACGGTAATAGTCAAAGTACAATAGGAATGTTGTAAAAATTAAATATTTGTCGTAAGTGGTCCGGTAATGTTAAAATGTCAAAGTTTGGGTAAGTAGAGAAGTAGGGTCTACATGATTACGAATTAGAAATATTATATTTGTAATAAAGACAAAGAGTGATGTCATAAATATTTTATGTATTTTATTTGTGGAAAATTCTAAAAAGGTGGAACCCATGTGAGATGATAAGGTTTATCTTATCTTAGAAGATAAGCCTACATGTAAAGGCAAGAGTTTAGGCATGGAATATGATTGGCCAGAAGAGATTTCCTATCGTATCTTAGAGATAGGGTGGATAAGCCCGAATTCATATAAATAAAGAGGCCACCCCCTCATTTAGCATAGAGGGAAGTAGTGAGAAATATTGTATGAGTAAGTGTGTAAAGGAAGCCATCATTTTAAAGGTGTGTTAAAGAAGCCATTAAGAGGTGTAATTATGAAGTTTCTCCCATAGTTATTGTTGGAAGGAAAGTGAAATCAAGAACACTTGAAGTACCTCATGGGCGAGATGTAATAATTTCATGTTGATATTATAATTTACACTTATATTTATGATTTATCATCATTCCTTCTTATCATAGTCTATGATATTCTTGTGTTACATGTTTGTTGTTGTGTTTCTAGATTCCATCCACCAAACTAAAAGTTGTGCACTAGTAAATAATCATAGACGAGGAGTTCACAATAAAGAATTATCATAGTGCGGATTGGTGATGACATTTTGGTTCTATTGTTTGGGACCATTCCATGTTGGTGGATTTTCCTGGAGAAATATTCCCCTTAGTTAGAAATCATTTGGAGGGTAACCTTGTTTTTATTCAGGCATAGTAGTTACCATGGTAAAGTCACTTTTACCGTGAATAGTATTTACCAAAGAACTTTACTTTTTACCATGAATAGTATTTACCACAAAGAACTTTACTTTTACCGTGAATATTATTTACCACACTAACTTCACTTTTTACCGTGAATAGTGTTTACCACAAGAAAGTCAGTCTTTATCGCAGTAAGCCAAGTTTTACCGTGGTCATTCTATTTTACTTTGTAGAAAGGCATAAAGTAATTTTCTATCAGAAGTGAGTCTCCAATTATTTGTACACATAATTCTTACTAATTGTACTTGTGGGTTGGTATTTCACCGTGGTTACTTTTAAAAATGGGGAAGATTCCTATTTTTCAAAGACATTCTAATGAAGATGCTTCCTCTTTCATTCAAGATTTTAAACGATCTTGCATTTGTAATGGCCTCATAAGAAGGGAAGAATGGACTAAATTTTTCCTACCTTTTTGATGGTTCAGCTCTTAGGTGGTTTGAAATACTAGGTGATAATATGAAAAATTCATGGGATTTATTAACCGAAAGTTTTCAAGAATTTGGTGAACAATGTAAATATGCAAGTCTCATGGTCGAGATCACAAAGCTAGCCCAAGGAGATAAGGAGAAGATAAGAGATTATCATGCTCGTGTTCTAGAGCTAAGGACAAAGCTTGATGCCCAGATTTGGAAGGAAGGATTAGTGGATGGGTTGATGAATGGCATGGATAATCTCCTCTATAAGCACTTCATTCTTGGGATGAAGCCAAAGATCAAACAACGAGTGAAGTATGACCACCAAGCTACCATGAACAAGTAAAGGATATGCAAGAAGGCAAGAAGAAAGCATGGAAGAGGAGCCCAAAGAAATGGATGCTAAAGTAGAGCCTACACCAACACCTTTGGTCCAGAATCCACAACCACTCTCGGTGAGAAAAAATCTTTCTCCTAGTAAATCTAATAAGTATGAAGATCTCCTCAGAAGATGGGCCGCTTAACTATTAATCTTATTTAAGGAAAATAATTTAGTTCTCAGGAGGAGATAGAGGTCCAAAAAGAAATATTTCTGAATTCGTATGTGATGGTTATTATAAAAAGGGTCATTATAAGTATAATTGTCCAGATAGAACTTCTACATCCTGGTACAAGAGATAATGATAAATGAAAAGCACTCTGTGAATTCTTTTGATGTAGTAGATAAGAGCATAAATAATGAAGTAGATGTGTTTGTAAAAAAAAGAAAGAAAGAAAAAGATAACCAAGAAGAAAATTATCCTAAAAGATGAAAGGAGAAACTAGTAAGAAAGATAGGAGAAGAAAGTTGGGTGTGCAGGATTTTCTTATTTCATAGGACAAGGACCATACTCTATCTTAGAAGATCTATCCAAAAGGCCTGCAAATATTACATATGGTCAACTCTTGGCTATGTCTTCTCGAGAAGAGGTGGGAGCTGTGAAGTGGACTCAATTCTTCGACAAAGGAAGGAGGTTGAGGTCCCTATTTTGGAGCTAGAGGTGGATCCCTACGCCTACAAGTTGAGGTATTATGTAATGGTATTTCAATTCATGATGTCTTAGTTGATGGAGGTGCTGCAGCTTAATGTAATGAGCGAGTCTATAATGAATATGTTGTGTTTAAAAATTGATCACCTCTTGAAACTTATGTTAATGTCATTATATAAGGGAAAACTAAACCAAGGTGTAGTTTCAAATGTGGCAATATCTGGTTATGGGTGTTATATGTGTGGTAGACTTTCGTGTGATGAAAATGGTACATTGTCAGATACCCAATGTGTTAGGAAGACCATGGATAAGGAGAGTTCATGCAAGAAACTAGTGGAATGAAGGCTTCATGACACTTGGACGTGGTAGAGAGGGTGAAGATAAACATGATCCCTCGGCATTCTAAGACAGAACCCGTGGATTCAAGTGATGAAACCGAGGACTAGAAATCCTCTCGATTACTCTAGTACTAGTGAAGTGGACACCAAAGATGAAGAAAGTGAGGTTGATGTTTCAAGTAATGGATATCCTTCCATTCACACCGACTCATGACCCCATAACATTATTTGAACAGAAATTGATGATCGTCTCCAACAAGTAAAGATTTGTGATGCCGTGATGGAGAGTGAGAAGGAATCCTACCTCCAACTCTTTTCAAGGTACATACACATATTCACTTTTGATTACAAGGAAATCCATCAAGTAAGTTAGGTAGAACATTCTATTGAGCTGGTAGATGGTGCTAAGCCCATAAAGTAAATGTCATATAGAATGAATTCTAATTTTTCTAAGACTCGTAAAAGAATAAATAGATAAGTTGCTTGATACATGATTCATATTTCTATGGAGAATTCGTAATGGGTTTCTCCCATTGTGATCTCAATAAAATAGTATGGGAAGCTACACATTTGTGTTGATTATAGGAAGCTCAATAAGGCAAAAAAGAAGGATCATTACCCTCTTTCATTCATAGATCAGATCTTGGATGAAGTAGCTGCCAGGAGTGTTATAGTTTTGATGATGGATATAGCGGATACAACCAAGTTTGTATAGTGGATAAATATCACCAAGACCACGTTCACCACTCCTTGGGAACATTTTCTTATAGAGTTACGCCTTTTACGTTGTGTAATGCTCTTGAAATGTTCTAGCGCTTAATGAATAGAGTGTTTGAACCCTACATTGGGAACTTCATCATAGTATTTCTAGATGATTTTTTATCTATGGGAGTAAGATCGACCACCGTACTAGATGGAAACAACATTTTAAAGGTTAGATGAAGCACAAGCCTCACTAAACCCTACAAAGGGTGTCTTTGGATGTTTTAAATTCATTTTCTTAGGGCATGTTGTATCCAGAGATGGTATTGGTACTAATCCCGATAAAGTTTAAAAATCAAAGAGTTACCATTTCCTATGAATAGAAGTAAGTTAAGATCATTTTTAGGCCATGTGGGCTACTATAGAAGGTTCATCAAGAATTTCTCAAAGATTGCATAGCCACTAACCTAGTTCTTCAAGATGTTATTTATGAACCATGAAATAAGGTGCATAAAGCTTTTGAACAACTCAAGGAAGCCCTAGTGTCTTCACCTATTTTAAAGAATCTGATTGGAGCAAGCCATTCATTATGTATACTTATGCCTCGTACACAACACTAGGAAGTACTCGAGCCAAAAGGATGAAAATGGGAATGATCATCCAGCTTTACTTTGGGAGTAGACAAATGAGCAAGTATGCTAAGGTAAATTATATCATGTAACTGAAAAAGAGGCTCTAGCTATCATTTTTGCTATAAAGAAGTTTAGAAATTACTTGCTAGGGCAGAAATTTATAGTTGTAATAGATCATCATGCTCTAAAATATATTGTAAATAAGTCTAACCCATCAAGGAGGATAACAAGATGGATAATTTTTCTACAAGAATTTGAATTTGATATTATAGATAGGCTAGGAAAGAAGCATGTCAATGTAGAAGTACTTTTTCAAGCTTATGAGGGTTTAGGTTCATCTTGTGATGATGATGATTTCCTCAGTGCAACATTGTTATCCCTTGACACAATCCCTAGTGAGTACATACATATTTGGAATTGTCTCAATGAATTCAAGTTTCCCGATGGTGCCAATGAAAAGACTAAGAGGAAGATTACTCAAGCCAAATTGTCCATATTCTATTCTAGATGGAGTATTATTTCGAATAGGACCTCGATGGATAGTACAAGAGAGTAGTTGGATGTGATCAAGGGAAGGAACGATAGAAGAATTCCACAATGGTACATGTGGAGAACACTTCTCCTGACAACTTATAGTAAGAAGGATCTGGATGCAAAGTTATCACCGCCCACTCTTTTTTAGAGATTGTTATAATTATTGTAAGACATGTGATATTTGTCAAACACATGGTAACCGTAAGACTTCATTAGCTCCATTATGCCCTATTCTTCCACTGGTCCCTTTGAAAAGTGGATAATAGAAATTGTAGGTCCACTTCTAACTACCCCACGCCAAAATAAGTATATTGTAGTTGCCATGATTATTTAACCAAGTGGGTCAAGCTAGGCCATTGAAAATAGCTTCCATGGATGAAGTGGTAAGGTTCATATATGAACACATTGTCACTAGATTTGGTTGCCCATTAGAAATTGTAATAAAGTCAAGGAAGCCACTTCATTAATGAGGTGGAAGCCCTAGTGAATAATTTTTCAATTAAGCATAGGATGGCAACAACATACAAGCCAAGTACAAATGGATAGGTGGAACGAACAAATTTTGTGTTGTGTCAAATTCTAGCAAAAGATGTAGCTTACAGGTACATAAATGGGATAAAAGGATTCATGCAAAGATTGCGGGCATATAGGGCACCATCAAAGTCAACAATAGGATACTCCCATTTGAGTTGGCTTATGGCATTGATCCAGCTTCTTCCTATTAAGTTTGATATTCCCACTATGAGAGTTATGAAAAATGAATAGATGGATGAAGTGATTCAATAAAATAAATATTGGTGCATCTTCATTTGCTAGAGGAAATGAGGGAAATAGCGAAGGATACAAGCTATAAGAAGAAAATGAAGCAGAACGAATACTTTGATAAAAAGATCCATTGGTCTCCATTTCATGTGAATGACTTGGTTCTAGTATATGATTCCAAATACAAAAAAAAGAAAACAGAGAAAACTTCTTCCCAAATGGATGGGACTCGCAAAATAGTAGTGCATGAAAATGGTACATATCGACTGGAGAAATTGGATGGTACTCCCATTACGAAATGGGTCAACCATGACAAGTTAAATATTTTAGGCACCAGCTTCAGAATGTCCATAAGAGTCTACTTGAGGATGGAGTAGAAGTTAGGAAGGGGGAAAATGTCGACATTAAAATTTTCCTTCGTAATTTCTATTTTATTAATGTATGTATTAGGAATAAGATGTTTTTAAGTATAATTAGTAGTGGTGTCCAATAGAAGATAATGGAATGTTCTAAAAAGTAAATATTTTTGTAAGTGGTCCGGTAATGTTAGAATGTCAAAGTTTGGGAAAGTAGAGAAGTAGGGTCTACATGATTAGGAATTAGAAATATTATATTTGTAATAAGGACAAAGAGTGATGTCATAAATATTTTGTGTATTTTATTTGTGGAAAAGTCTAAAAAGGTGGAACCCATGTGAGATGATAAGGTTTATCTTATCTTATTAGATAAGCCTACATGTAAAGGAAAGAGTTTAGGCATGGAATATGATTGGCTGGAAGATATTTCCTATCCTATCTTAGAGATAGGGTGGATAAGCCTAATTTCCTATAAATAAAGAGCCACCCCCTAATTTAGCATAGAGGGAAGTAGTGAGAAATATTGTATGAGTAAGTGTGTAAAGGAAGCCATCATTTTGAAGGTGCGTTAAAGAAGCCATTAAGAGGTGTAATTGTGAAGTTTCTCCCATAGTTATTGTTGGAAGGAAAGTGAAGTTAGTGAACACATGAAGTACCTCATGGGTGGGATTGTAACCATTTCTTGTTAATATTATAATTTACACTAACATTTCAGATTTATCATCATTCCTTTTTATCATAGTCTATGGTATTCTTGTGTTATGTTTGTTGTTGTGTTTCCAAATTCCATCCACCAAACTAAAAGTTGTGCATTAGTAAATAATCATAGCAAGAGGATTTCCAAAGTTAAAGAATTATCATAGTGCTGGATTGGTGATAATAGGGCCCGCACCTATGAAACTATCTGCGCCACATGGCGCTCTTCTATTTACTTTGGATCCAAGTCTTTCTTTCTTCCTTCAAACCTCCCTTATAAATTTTGAAAAATTTAAAACTTGTTGCTCCAAAGGTCTCCTCCTTTGACTTCTTAGAAGGTGTCATGTGTCCACCATGGATAGGCCGCAAAGGCATGCTTCCCATTTACACTTTAGCTTCTTTTTCCGAAAAGGTTAAATTTTACTTTGTCCCCGAATCTCCATGATCCCACACAAGCTTCAAAATTACACCTAGTCGGGGCCTCGCACAAAATTTTGATTTTGAAACATTTTGCCAAAAATTGCAAAATTTTCAAAGTTACCCCCAAGGTCCGAACCTCTGCTTAGCACAAAAATTTAACCCTTTTCGGGGATGCGGGCCTTACCATGACAATTTCACTTTTTTCCCAAAGAAGAAAAAATTCACCAAGTCCTCCGCCAACCCCTTCTTCCACTTTTGCCTTTTGGGACACGTGTCGTCCATGGATTGGAGTGGAGGTTCGACCCAAAATTTGACTTTTACCAGTTGAAGTTTAAAACTTCAAATTCATTGCAAAACCCGTTGCCCCATCCTATCTTTTTCTAGACATGTGTCCACCGATGATTTGCCGAGGGATTTCGGGCCAGAAATTCACTTTATCACTTTGAGTCAAAAACATAAAATTCTCCAAGTCCCTCCGCCATCCGCATGAACTATGTGCCACACGCCCTTTCCCCATTCCCTACAGGCCTTCGGGCCAAAATTTGATTTTAAAAATTTGTATAATGAAAGCAAAATTTCTATGGAAAGCCCACCACCCGCCAATCCCTTGGCCATCAAAACATGCCAAATAGGCAATTTGGAAGAAATGGGGCCTTGGGTCCGAAAATTCCCATTTTCTTGAAAAGGTGAGAAATGAAAGTTAGAGTGCCACCCCATCTTTCCTCAGACATTGTAAACCTACCACATTTCCAATACCTTCCGATAATGAATTTGACAGGAAAATGATGCCCGTATGACCGTCACAACATGAAAAATTTCAAGGATGCCCTAGAAATCAAATTTTTCAATAAGGATGGTTGATTTTTCTTGATTTTAAACCAACAAAAATTATTTGTCATTATTTTCATTCTTGGGATTTGGAAATTGATTGCATACTGATTTAGCTTTGATCAATTCAATTTCTTGCACGATTTTGCAAAGGAAAACGACACAACCCAAACAATTGGAAAACTACGGCATTTAAAAGGCAACGGTACATGGATTTTCATTTCAAATAAGGGAAAACAACAATATCTTGGGCATTTTTCAAACATTCAACTAGAGGGGCCAAATTGCAATCACCAATTTCAGAAATAAAACATTTCGAGAAAAATTGGACATGAAAAATTAGGGCACACTATGCAAACTTAGAAATGGCACCAACAATTTCTAAAGACTTTTAATACAAGATTGCAATAAGAACAATGAAAACTATCCACAAGCATTTAAAAATGATAATAGACACCATATTTCCCAAAGAAAACATGATTTAATTCAAAACTTGTTGGATTCAATAGCAAGGAGAGTTACATGAACAATCTCGAATCGTGTGATGGCTATACACTTGTAACCAACTCAAATACATGAATTTCCAACACATGAGACATTAACTTGGTTCTTTGATGGATTGCTCGGAAAATGAGCTTTCTCTCGAATTTGCTCATGATTTTCAACTCCCTACTTTTACAATTTCTCCAAAATCAATTATATACCTCATGCCATAATGGAGTCTTCCTTCCCAAGAAAAGAATATGCTTATGGGATCAAATTTTTTACAAAAATTCTTCATGACTCAATGGAAATGAAATCAAACAGAGAAACACTTGCATGTTGCTAGGTGTGCCAAAAAGATTGAATCATTACAAATATCTAGATCATTATCCACCCGAGGGCATATTTTTATCATTCAGGCATGCAAGCATCTTTCATTCATCATTTTTTACCTTTCCCCATTTTCAATTTTACCTCTCGCAACTTTTGATGTTGACATTTAACATTTTTCTTCTCGTCCTAAGCCAAAATTACATAAAAAACACCATAGATCAAATAATTAGGTCATGAAAATGATGCCAACATTCTCGAGAAGGTCAATACGACACAAAATCATATAAAATTTGATGCAATTTGATCAAGAAATCACGATTCCAAGTTTCCTAGAGCTCCCATGGCAAAGCAAAAATATATGAATGCAAGAATCCGTTGATCTTGTATTAAATTTAAATGTCAGCCTACATATGGAAGATGATATCTAAAACTAAGCTCAAAAAGGCTAGACATGTGGCAAAAATGATGGAAATCAATTCGGGCTCATTTTTACTTTTGACATCTTTGAAAAAATGGAAAAATTTGACCTTTTCCTCCACCATTCCGCCTTTGAAATTGCAGCTAACACATGGCATATGGTGGGTCTCGATGAAATCAAGCGCTTCAATTCATGTGCATTTTGACCGTTTTTGGAAATTGGGAAAAATTTTCACTTTGTCTCGGTGGGCGCACACCTTCGAAACTATCCCGCCACGTGGCACTCTTTTCTATTTGCTGAAGATCCAAGTCTTCCTTTCTTCCTTCAAACCTACCTTACAAATTTTGAAAAATTTAAAAGTTAAAAATTTAACCTTTTTGGGGATGCGGCCCTTACCATGACAATTCAACCTTTTTCCCAAAGAAGCAAAAAATCACCAAGTCCTCCGCCAACCCCTTCTTCCACTTTTTCCTTTTAGAGACGTGTCGTCCATGGATGGAGTAGAGCTTCAGCCCAAAATTTGACTTTTACCACTTGAAGTTTAAAACTTCAAAATCATTGCAAAACCTGTTACCCCATCCTATCCTTTTATGGACACGTGTCCATTGATGATTTCACTAAAGGCTTTCAGTGCCAAAATTCACTTTATCACTTTGAATCAAAAACATCAAAATTCTCCAAGTCCCTCCACCATCTCGCATACCCTTCGTGCCACGTTTCCTTTCGCTATTCGTTGTGGGCCTTCAAGTAAAAATTTGATTTTGAATATTTTGCATTATGAAAGCAAAATTACCTAAGGAAAGCCCGCCACCCACCAATCCTCGACCAATGAAAACATGCGATATAGGCAATTTGGAAAAAATGGGGCCTCAAGTCGAAAATGCCCCATTTGCTTGAAAAAGGTGAGAAATGAAAAGTTAGAGTACCTCCCCACCTTTCCTCAGCCCAAAGTAAAAACCCACCACGTTTCTAATACCTTCCGATAATGAATTTGATGGGAAAATGATGCCCGTGTGATCGTCAAAACATGAAAATTTTAAAGGATGCCCTAGAAATCAAATTTTTCAACAAGGATGGTCGATTTTTCTTGATTTTAAACCAACTAAAACATGATTTGTCATTATTTTCGGCTTTGGGATTTGAAAATTGATTGCATATAATTTAGGTTTGATCAATTTGATTTCTTGCAAGATTTGGCAAAGGAAAAATGACATTACCTGAAAAATTGAAAAAACTAGGGCATGAAAAGGGGAAAACATGGATTTTTGTTTCAAATTAGGGAAACAACAAGATGTTGGGTATTTTGAAACATTCAACTTGAGGGGCCGAATTGCGTATAAATCAACAATTTGAGAAATAAAACATTTCGAGCAAAATTGGACATGAAAAATTAGGGCACACTATGTAAGCTCAGAAATGGCACTAACAATACCTTCACATCAATTGGAAATCCTTTCTACTGGTGTGTTCACCCTTCATACTCGATAGTTCTCGCACTCATGACATTACCTTTAGTTTATTTACACTCACTACACCTATGTAACACTTTCAGTGAACTAGACTCAGAGTTCTTCGTGATGCTACCTTTTTTTTCCTTCGAGTGGGCAGACTTCCAGAACAACATTTATGTCCTTCCTTAGGGTAGGCACATAGTTTAGTGTGGGTGGCTCTTTCACGTAGTCCAGAGGCAGAGGATCTCGTGATCGACATTCTTCTTAGAGACCTCCTAGAGTTGCATAGTTCAGATCCATCCATGGTATCTTCTCCATTCCTCTTGTTTCCCTCTTCTTCTCTATTCTTTTTCTTTCCAAGAGATTGCCTCTTTGTAAATGGGTACCCTTACAGCTCGTTTGTGGCCGGGACCCATCTTTGGCATCTTTCTTAGATTAGATACTGGACTTGTCTCTCTTTTGGGAGGATTTTTTCGCCTCATCCTAAGTTATGATGAAGGGGGTGTTGGTGTAGCTTGTATATTTATTCACTTATTTAGTGTTATTCCACCTCACGGGGTGAGTCATCTCACTTAGGTGGACATGGATCTAGGTGTCATCTTAGTTATTAAAGATTCTCTTACATAATATGTCATATGTGTAAGTGTGTCGAGGAGTTATATTCCCATTTGGGCAAGTAACTCCTCTTCGCATTATGGAGGAATATTCTCCTACATGAGAGTTACACAATACTCCCCTATTTGTACTCACCTCCTTTTTGGTCCATGGAAAGCCAAGCAATTCCATTCTACTCCATTTTTGAATCTTGAGCTCTCATATGCATGCACATTGCTTTACAAAGTTTGCTTGCTTTAATCTCGTAACTCCTACACTTTGGTGAAGTGTAACTATTTGATGCACATGAATTCCTTCTAGGTCTTCATCCTTCTGTCATCACCAATCCGACACTATGATAATTATTCATAGGGAACTCCTCATGCTATGATTATTTACTAATGCACAACCTTTAGTTCAGTGGATGTAATCTGGAAACACAACAACAAACATAACAAAAGAATACCATAGACTATGATATGAAGGAATGATGAAAAATATGAAATATAAGTGTAAATTATAATATCAACATGAAATTGTTACAATCTCACCCATGAGGTACTTCAAGTGTTAATGACTTCACTTGCCTTCCACAACAATAACTATGGGAGAAACTTCACTAATGGCTTCTTTAACACACCTTCAAAATGATGAATTCATTTACACACTTACTCATACAATATTTCTCACTACTTCCTTCTATGCTAAATGAGGGGGTGGCCTCGTTATTTATAGAACTTCCGAGGCTTATCCATCTTATCTCTAAGATAGGATAAGAAATCCACTCGATGAATCATATTCCATACCTTAACTCTTATCCAGTACATTTAAGCTTATCTTTTAAGATAAGATAAACCTTATCATTTCACATGGGTTCCACATTTTTAGAATTTTTACAAATAAAATACACAAAATATTTATGACCTCACTCCTTATCCTTATTACCAATATAATATTGCTAATTCCTACTCATGTAGACCTTACCTCTCTACTTACCCCAACTTTGACATTTTAACATTACGGACCACTTACGACAAATATTTACTTTTTACCACAACATTGTTATTGCACTTTTGACTATTACCATACTATACATTATTAGCGCATGCATCGACATTGAAAGTGTCGTTATCTTATATCGACGCTACTACTAATTATACTTAACAACATCGTATTCCTAATACATACATTAATGAAATAGAAATTACGGAGGAAAATTTTAGTGTCGACATCTTCCACCTTCCTAGCTTCTACCCTCTGTCCTCTGAGTAGACTATTTTGGTGCTTGGAAAGTCTTCAACTTTTCATGGTTGACCCATTTCGTAAAGGGAGTGCCATCTAATTCCTCCAAAGTAATACGTACCATTTTCATACACATCTACTATTTTGTAGGGCCCCATCCATTTTGGAAAAAAATTTGTGTCTTCTTATTTTGTATGTGGAATCATATACTAGAACCAAGTCATTCACATGAAATGGAGACCAACGGATCTTTTGATCAAATTATTCCTTCTACTTCATTTTCTTCTTATAGCTTGTATCCTTCACTATTTCCCTCATTTCCTCTAGCAAATGAAGATGTACCAACCTTTCTTTTACTTAATCACTTTCATCCATCCTTTCATTTTTCATAACTCTCACAATGGGAATATCAAACTCAATAGGAAGAACTGGATCAATGCCATAAGCCAACTGAAATGGGGAGTATCCTATTGTTGACTTTGATGTTGCCTTATATGCCCACAATGCTGCATGAATCCTTTTATCCCAAGTTTATGAACCTGCAAGGCTGCATCTTTTGCTAGAATTTTACATAACAAAAAATTGTTCGTTCCACTTGTCCATTTGTGCTTGGCTTGTATGTTGTTGCCTTCCGTGCTTAATAGAAAACTTATTGACTAGGGCTTCTACCACCTCTTTAATGAACTGGATTCCTTGATCTCATTTAATTTCTAATGGAAAACCAAATCTGGTGACAATGCGTTCATATATGAACCTTTCCACTTCCTAGCTTCAACCCACTTGGTTAAATAATCATGGCAACTACAATATACTTATTTTGGTGTGGGGTAGTTCAAAGTGGAACTAAAATGTCTATTCCCCACTTTTCAAAGGGACCAAGTGGAATAATAGGGCATAATGGAGCTGATGAAGTCTTACGTTTACAATGTGTTTGACAAATATCACATGTCTTACTATAAAAATCTCTAAAAAGAGTGGGCCGGTGATAACCCGCATCCAAGATCCTTCTTCTTTGTAAGTTGTCTAGAGAAGTGTCCTCCACATGTACCATTGTGGAATTCTTCTATCACTCCTTCCCTTGATCACGTCTTACTACTCTCTTGTATTGTCCATCGTGTCCTATTCAAAATAATACTCCATGCAGAATAGAATATGGATGATTGACTTGAGTAATCTTTCTCTTAGTCTTTGCATTGGCACCATCAGAAACTAGAATTCATTCAGATAACTCCAAATATCTATGTATTCACTAGGGATTGTGTCAAGAGGATAACAATGTTGCATCTAGAAAATCATCATAATCACAAGATGAACTAAAACCATCATAGGCTCGAGAGAGTGCATCCGCATTGACATGCTTCTTTCCTAGCCTATCTATAATATCAAATTCAAATTCTTGTAGCAAAATTATCCATCTTGCTATTCTCCCGATGGGTTATGCTTATTGACAATATATTTTAGAGCCTGGTGATTTGTTACAACTATAAATTTCTACCCTAGCAAGTAATTTCTAAACTTCTTTACAAAGAAAATGATAGCTAGAGCCTCTTTTCATTACGGTATAATTTACCTCAAAGATCGCTCATTTGTTTGCTCCCAAAGTAAACTGGATGATCATTCTCATTTTCATCCTTTTGGCTCAGTACTTCCTAGTGCTACATCCGAGGCATAAGTATACACAATAAATGGCTTGCTCCAATCAGATTCTTTAAAATAGGTGAAGACACCTGGGCTTCCTTGATTGTTCAAAAGCTTCATGCGCCTTATTTCCTGGTTCATAAGTAACATCCTTCTTCAAGAACTAGGTTAGTGGCTGTGTAATTTTTGAGAAATTCTTGATGAATCTTCTATAGTAACCCACATGACCTAAAAATGATCTCAACTTACTTCTATTCATAAGAAATGGTAACTCTTTGATTTTGAAACTTTATCGGGATTAGTACCAATACCATCTTTGGATACAACATGCCATAAAAAAATGCCTTTAGAACATCCAAAGACGCACCGTGTAGGGTTTAATGAGGCTTTTGCTTCATCTAACCTTTGAAATTTTGTCTCCATTTAGTGTGCAGTGGTCCATCTTGCTCCCATAGATGTAAAAATCATCGAGAAATACTTTGATGAAGTTCCCAATGTAGGTTTCAAACACCCTATTCATCAAACACTAGAACGTTTCTGGAGCATTACACAACCAAAAAGGCGTAACTCTATAGGCAAACGTTCCCAAGGAGTGGTGAACGTGGTCTTGGTGGTCTTTCTCCACTATACAAACTTGGTTGATCCAATGTATCCATCAAAGCAAAACGATAACACTCTGGCCGGCTACTTCATCCAAGATCTGATCTAAGAATGGAAGAGGGTAATGATCCTTCTTTGTTGCCTTGTTGAGCTTCCTATAATCAACACAAATGTGAAGCTTCCCATTCTTTTTTATTGAGATCACAATGGGAGAAATCCATTTTGAATTCTCCATAGCAAATATGAATCCTCGCATCAAGCAAATTATCTATTTCTTCTTTTTTACGAGTCTTGGAAAAATTAGGATTCATTCTATATGGCATTTACTTTATGGGCTTAGCACCATCTACCAGCTCAATAGAATGTTCTACCCAACTTACTTGACGGATTTCCTTGTAGTCAAAATTTAATAGGTATATGTACCTTCGAAAGAGCTAGAGGTAACATTCCTTCTCACTCTCCATCACAAAGCATCACCAATCTTTATTTGTTAGAGATGATCATCAATTTCTTCTTCAGATAATTTTATGGGTTCATGAGTCGGTGTGACTGGAAGGATATCCATGACTGAAATATCAACCTCACTTTTTTCATCTTCTATGTCCACTTCTTTGGTACTAGAAAGTAATCGAGAAGATGTGCAATCATCAGTTTCATCACTTGAATCTATAGGTTTTGCCTTATGATGCCGAGGGATCACATTTATCTTCACCCTCTCTCTACCACATCCAAGTGTCATGAAGCCTTCATTCCATTAGTTTCTTGCATGAACTCTCCTTAGCCATGGTCTTCCCAACAACATTGGGTATGCAACAGTACCATTTTTCATCACCTGAAATTCTACCACACATACAACACCCATAACATATATTTCCACATTTGAAACTACACCTTCTGGTTTAGTTTTTCCCTTATTTAATGACCTTAACATAAGTGTTGAGGGGTGATCAATTTTTAAACCCAACATATTCATTACAGACTCGGTCATTACATTAATTGCAGCACCTCCATCAACTAAGACATCATGAATTGAAATACCATTACATAATACCTCAAGTTATGGAGCGTAGGGATCTACCTCTGCCTCCAAAATAGGGACATCAACCTCCTTCCTTCGTCAAGCATTGAGTCCACTTCACATCTCCCGCCTCTTCTCGAAGAAATAGCCAAGAGTTAACCATATGTAATATTTGCAGGCCTTTTGGATAGATTTTCTAAGATGGAGTATGGTCCTTGTCCTGTGAAATCGTAAAATCCTACACACCCAAATTTCTTCTCCTATGTTTCTTTCTAGTTTCTCTTTTCATCTTCTTAAGATCATTTCCATCTTGATTATCTTTTTTTTTTCTTTCTTTTTTTAGAAACACATCTACTTCATTATTTATGCTCTTATCTACTACATCAAAAGAATTCACAAGTGCTTTTCCTTTATCATTATCTCTTGTACCAGATGCAGAAGCTCTATCTTGACAATTATACTTATAATGACCCTTTTTATAACCATAACATACAACTTCATAAATATTTCTTTTGGACCTCTATCTCCTCCATGAGAACTAAATTCTTTTCCTTGAAGAATATTAATAGTTAATGGTGGACCCATCTTCTAGTGAGTAGATCTTCATACTCAAGTAGATGTACTAGGAGAAAGATTTGTGCTCACCGAGAGTGGTTGTGGATTCGGACCAAAGGTGCTGGTGTAGGCTCTACTTTAGCAACAATTTCATTTGGACTCCTCTTCCATGCTTTCATCTCACCTTCATGCAATCTCCCGTGCTTTTTCAATCATAGTTGGTTGGTCATACTTCACTCGTCATTTGATCTCGGCTTCATCTTAAGAATGAATTGCTTAAGGAGGAGATTATCCACACCATTCATCAACCCATCCACTAATCCTTCCTTTCGATCACGGGCATCAAGCTTCCTCCTTAGCTCTAGAAACACACGAGCATGATAATCCCTTATCTTCTCTTTCTCTCCTTGGGATAGCTTTCGATATCGATCATGAGATATTCATATTTCGTTGTTTACAAAATTCTTCAAGAAAACTTTCAAAGTTAATAAATCCCATGATTTTTCACATTATCACCTAGTGTTTCAAACCACCTAAGGGTTGAACCATCCAAAAAGGTAGGAAAGAATTCAATTTGTTGTTCCCTCATTCTTATGAGGTCATTAGGGAGAAATACAAGATCATTTAAACTCTTGAATGAAAGAGGAAGCATCTTCATTAGATGGCTCTCTTTTGACAAAAATAGGAATCTTCCCCATTTCCAAAAGTAATTGTGAAATACCAACCCACAAGTATAATCAACAAGACTTATGTGCAAAAATAATTGGAATCACTATAATAGAAAATAAAAATGACCACGGTAAACCATGGTAAAACTTGACAAGGATAAGTAAAATGCGACTTTATTGTGGTAAACACTATTCATAGTAAAAAGTGAAGTTACTGAGGTAAATACTATTCAAGGCAAAAAGTGACTTTACTATGGTAAATGCTATTCATGGAAAAAAGTGACTTTACCATGGTAACTACTATGCATAGTAAAAACAAGGTTACCCTCCAAATGTTTTCTGACTAAATGGGAATATCTCAGAAAATCCACCAACGAGGAATGGTCCCATAAACGAAACCAAAATGTCATCACCAATCCAAGACAATGATAATTCTTCACCAGAACTCCTCATGCTATGATTCCTTTCTAATGATTGACATCCTTTAGTTTGGTGGATATAATCTGGAAAAACAACAACAAACATAACACAAGAATACCATAGACTATGATACGAAGGAATGATGAAAAATCTGAAATATAAGTGTAAATTATAATATCAACATGAAATTGTTACAATCTCACCCATGAGGTACTTCAAGTGTTACTGACTTCACTTGCCTTCCAACAATAACTATGGGAGAAACTTCACAATTACACCTCTTAATGGCTTCTTTAACACACCTTCAAAATTATGGCTTCCTTTACACACTTACTCATACAATATTTCTCACTACTTCCTTCTATGCTAAATGAGTCGGGTGATCTCTTCATTTATAGAACTTGAAGAAGGGCTTATCCATCTTATCTCTAAGATAGGATAAGAAATCAACTCTCGACGAATCATATTTCATACCTTAACTCTTTCTCTATACATGTAAGCTTATCTTTTAAGATAAGATAAACCTTACCATTTCACATGGGTTCCACATTTTTAGACTTTTTACAAATAAAATACACAAAATATTTATGACCTCACTCCTTATCCTTATTACCAATATAATATTGCTAATTCCTACTCATGTAGACCCTACTTCTCTACTTACCCCAATTTTGACATTTTAACATTACCGAACCACTTACGTACAAATATTTAATTTTTACCACAATATTCCTATTATAATTTTGACTATTACTGTACTATACATTATTGGTGAGGCATCATATATGTAACCGTTATCTTCTATCGATGCTACTAGTAATTATACTTAACAAAATCCTATTCCTAATACATACATTAATGAAATAGAAATTACGAAGGAAAATTTTAGTGTCGACACTTCACTCCTTCGGGACTGTGGGGATACATTTTTTCCATCACAACATTATCCTAGTCTCATTCCATTCAAATGAGTGTTTTGTTAAATAACCTCAATAAATCACATAATCAAATTCCCATCAAAAGTGTTTCTTGTGCTCCAAAGTCACATATTTGTGCTTATGATTTGTATATTATTCTAAATAACTCTTATAATTATTATTACAAGGAGGTAATTTGGTTCCTTTCGATACTAGGAACTTACGTAGGAGGATGTGCTAGTGATGTTGACTTTATAACTCTTGAAATTTCATGCATGATGGATCAATCAAAGGCCCATTTTTGGATCAAAGAAATTCTAATTGGAATATATTTCTTACCTTGATCAAGATCTAAAACTGATTTTTGAAACTTTTGTGTGAATAGCTTCCATGACTTTGTTTTCGTATTCATTTGATAGAATATGAGTTCACTTTCCAATGTAAAAGATAAATCCATCCACATTTGATTACTCCATGCTCCAAACAATGAACCTTAAAAATAGTGAAACCCATGCAGTGTAAGCTCCGAAAGAAAATTAAAGAATAGAAATATTACCAATGGAAGTAAATTTGAGTTATTGTCCATAGCTTCCTTCAAATTAAAAACTATAAGAAAACTATTATGTAACTCTATACCTGATATGTATCATTAACCCTTGATGTTATCATAGCATATTTCTATACAATTTAACTAATGATACCCATAAAATAGGTAGAGGTGTGGTTTTTGGATGAGGAAATGCACTTGATAATGGAAAAATCTGACAAATGTTCTTCAACATTATCATCCAAAATAATTTTAGAAGTTTTCACATCCCCGTGAATGCTAAGGCTTCCAAGTTACAATCATGATGAAGATATGGTAATCCTTTTTCACCATCGTGCACAATCTTTAGCCGAGTGTCCTAGTTAGGCTTAATATTCCTTGATGGTCTTATACTAAAATAAAAATCAATAAAGCGCTTGTTAGATTTTCTAACAATGTATTTTAATCAAAAGGTTAGAGATTGATTGGATTATTCTATTTCAAAATATTAATCTACAATGTACAGATTCATTTTCTTCATAACATAATAATTTTACTCACCGTGTAGGATGTACCAAGGACTTCCATTTATAATGAAAGCATAAAACAATAGGTTTCCATGTGAAGAAAGTGAATATCCATGTAGACTCAAAAGCTTCGATGCTTGATGATTCCAATTATTTATAGCTCAAATTCAAAATCGGGAAGCTTTGTGCGTAGTGTTTTGAAAAGTCTCTTCATTGCAATTGGATTAGAATTATTTATAAGAAATTATAAATAGTGTTTGTAGCAGTCATATCCAATTATATATTCCTCGTTTATATTTTCTGTGATTCTCATTATGTCATCATACATATGACAATCCATTTTCATGTGAAGTATGTCTTAAGAGAACCTAAATGTAATAAATAAATTCTAATAACATATTTCTTTCGGATTAGTTTTAATATAATCTATACAATATGAATTAATGTATAAACATGTTAGTTTTATCATCTTGCTCCATTTTTCTATAAATCCCTTTGGATGATTTAAATAGTACAAAGTTATATTTATGCCAAATAATATTACTAAACCTAACAGATGATTTGAACAGTACAAAGAAATTTATAAGATAGATATTATTTCTTGCATTAGTTAATTGATGATATCCAAAACCATAAGAAACAAAACAAAACCGGTCCTTGCAGGAAAATTTGTGGTTGTATCTACACTGTCTTGAGGAAAACTTCAAAAAACTTTAATGACAGGAATATCCTCGTATAAATTATTATAGGATATTTTTCCAAAATAAATAGATCCATATATAGTATAATCTATTACTAGAAAAAGAGAATTAAATTTACAAATTTGATCTTTCAAAACATCATAAACAAACAGTGGAAAAGGAATCCTCACAATAGGTAAGGAACAATTGTCTATCTCTGCAATGGCATTTCCCTTGATAAATTTTTATTTTTCACTATCCTACATCATCGATTCATTTCTAATATTATGAAAATGTGCCAAAAAATTTTATTAAAAGGAGCTTTTGTAATTTACAAAAAGGGACTAAGCTTGTAGATTTTATTAATGAAATTAATACCATTACAACATACATATTGGAAAGCAATATACAAACAAATAAATATGTTGCACAGTGCAATAATATTCCTGAATACATAAGCTTCCAAAATATCATACGAAGCACAAATGAATAATGATATAGTTGTTAAAACAACATAACAATTATATCTCGTGAATATAATAAGACAAATATGGTTTAACAAAAACATATAAATACCAATAATATGGTTTATAATATAACCATATAAAATATTATTTAATTAATAAAATTAATTAAATAATAATTATATAATGCATAATTAATTAACCTAACATTCCCCCCCTTAATTGTGCATTGTCTCAAGGGATGAGGAGAGGAACTCTCTGAACAACTTGAACTTGTCACGTGCAAGTGACTTTGTGAAGATATATGACTCGTTGTTCAATGTTGGACAAAATTGAAGTTGGATGTTGTGCTTCAACACATGCTCACGTATGAAATGAACCTGTACCTCAATGTGCTTTTGTTCTCATGAAAACTGGATTGTGAACAAGTTTGAGAACACCTTCATTGTCAACATACATGGTGGTCGGTTTGTCCTGTGGTATTCCAAGTCCTTCTAGTATGTGACGTAGCCAAATCACTTCACAGACAACTTCTCCTGTAGAACGATACTTGAATTCTATGGAAGAGAGAAATGAAGTGTTGTTTCTTGCTTCCCCATGATATTGGTCTAGATCCCATAAAGAATACAAATCTAGAAGTGGATTTTCTATCATCAATATTTCTGCATGATCTGAATCCGAATATCCAATCAAGAAGAAGTTTTCATTCTTCTTGTATTCTAGACCAAGATCCACTGATCCTTTGAGATATCTCAAAATGCACCTTGTTGCTTTCCAATGACAAACTTTGGGTTCCTACATGAACCTGGATAGATAGCTTACTACAAAGTTGATATCTGGTCTAGTGTAGGTCAAGGTAAATGAGACTCCCAATCAACTACCGATAGAGAGTGGCACTTACCTCAGGAGATGGATCTGAACGAGATAACTGTAATCTATTCTCCATAGGTGTAGCAATTGGTGTGCAATCCATCATCCTAAATTTCTCGAGTGTTGTCTTGGTATATTTCATCTGAGAAACAAAAATGTGATTCTCTTTCTGCCATACTTCCAATCCAAGACAATAATGCATTAGCCCGAGATCGGTCATGTCGAACGATCGATTAAGATCTTTCTTCATTTGCATCGATCATCTTCACTGAACTGCTAGTGATGACTAGATCATCGACATAGACAATGAAAATCACAATCTCCCCCTTGCTTTTTGAGGTAAAGATTGGGATCGTATGGATTTCTAACAAATCCATGTTGTATGAGATGCTCATCAATCTTGATGTACCATGCCCGGGGTGCTTGTTTGAGGCCATACAAGAGATTTCCTAAGTCTGCATACCTTTCTTCTTGACCAGGTACTACATATCCCTCAGGTTGAGTCATGTAGACTTCTTCTTGTAAATCTCCATTTAGGAAGGCACTTTTTACATCCATCTGATGGACTTTCCAACCAAACTATGTAGCTAGAGAAAAGATCATCTATGATTGTTTTGATCTTAGTTGTGGGAGAAAATGTCTCCTCGTAGTCAATGCCTTCTTTTTGTGCATACCCCTTTTCTACTAGTCTTGCTTTATACTTGTCCATTGTCCCATCTGCTTTGTACTTTGTTTTGAATATCCATCTGCATCCAATGGGTTTCTTCCCTAGTGGAAGATCGAAAAGCTGCCAAGTGTTATTTTCATCACTTGATTGATATTAGAATCCATGGCATCTTTCCAAGATTTTGACTGTAGGGCTTCTCTGGACTGTAGAGGGCTCATCAGATTCAATAACTCTACTCATCAAAGAAAAGTTAACTTCTTCTCTTGCTTTATTGTGAGTCCGTGGTCTAGGGGTGGATGTATCCGGTGGAGCATCCATTCTTGCATCTCGTAATGTGCTAGTACACCACTTGGGCATATGTTGAACTATTCCTGTGGGTCGTGGTTCTATCTGATCAACACCATCATCCCCATCATCACTTTCATCATCTGTGGGAACATCAAATTTAATTTTTACAATTGGTGAAGAATCTACATCTTGGTGAGTCGGAGGAGGAGACTCTGCTTCCTTCTTCTCAAAAAACTCAACATCTCTACTGGTGTAGACTTTTTTTGGTCTTAGGATCCATCAATCTGTACCCAAGAGTCTCTTCATTATACCCAATGAAGATGAGTTTTGTGACTTCATGTCTAATTTATTTCTGTTCTGCTTGGGTATGTGCATACTTTCTTTACACCCTGAATACTCTAAGGTGTGCAATAGATGGTTTCCATTTTGACCATGCTTCTTGTGGTGTTACTCCTGTCAAGAGCAACTATGTGGGCACTCTATTCAACAAATACACTATTGTTTTTTTGCTTCTACCCAGAATGTCTTTGCAAGTCCAGAATCATCGATCATGCATCACACCATTTCCATGATAGTATGATTTCTTCTCTCAACAACACCATTTTCTACGGTGTGTGTGGAGGAGGCATTTGTTGACGAATCCGTGAGTTTGTAGGTAGTCTTTGAACTCATTATTGGTGAATTCCCCCTCGATCTGAGTGGAGAGTTCTGATGTGATGACCAATTTTCATTCTCAACTACTACTTTGAACTTCTTGAAAGTTTCAAAAGCTTCACTTTTCTTGCGAAGAAAAAAATCCACATTTTCTTGAATAGTCATCAACACAAAGCATGAAGTATTGGAACCCAGAATGACTTGGTTGCATAGACCACAAAGATCGGTATGAACTAGGTCAAGCTTACCATGAGCTGAAATGTACTCTTCTAGAATGAAGCTCTATGTTGTTTTCCTGCTAGGCAAGTGAGGACACTTGTCTGTATCCTTTTGAAGAGATGGTAGCCCATGTACCATATTTACGGTGAAGTGTCTCGAGATATTTGAAACTTACATGACCAAGTCTCGATGCCACAACTATGTTGAGGTAGAGTTCTTAGCCACAAGTTCTTGATCATCTTTGTGAAAAAATCAAGTTGGAACATGCATCCCACATTGGAGGCTTTTGCAACTATTTTGAGCCTCGTGATTTATCTCGAATCAAACATGTTTTCTTGCGGAATGACTATCAAAGTCAATTTTTAGGTTGTGATCAAGGAGTTGACTAACTAAAAGAAGATTCTTTGTCAACCTAGGGACATATAAGACATCTGATAGTCTACAGTTGCATGAACCAAGGGGTAGAGAAATGTTCCCAATCCCCTGAATTGTATATGAAGAATCATCTCCCAACGAAACATGATTTTTTAATGGTGTGTCCCTCATTGAAATAAACTAGTCTCTGTGGCGGTCATGTGTCAAGTGGCCCCTGAATCAACATACCAAACATCACTAGATGACGTGGATGGTTCACTTGATCGAGCAAGTGAACAAGAAGTCTTCATTATCTAAATGTTCTTCTTGCTCAACAATATTTCCTTGTTGATGGGGTCTTCTTTTCCAGTTCCCCTTTTTTTGCCCTTGATTGTAGTTAGAATGTCCCTTGTAAGATTTTGTTGTTGAGGTCCAAGAGTTCTTGATGAACCTTTCTTGTAAGTATTATACCAACAATCTTTTAGGTCATGTCCTCTTTTACAGATAGGACATTGCTTCTTCTATTGTTTGTCCCCTTGATATTGATTTTGATTTGGGAATTTTGATAGGAATTAGGTTTTCCTTTACCTTTTCCTTTCCATTTTTGATGTGAAGAAAGTTCTTGCTCCTCTTCATCATCCTTATTGTGCATGGCTTCCTCTTGTTGTAGTAGGTTTACCAATTTGTCAAAACTAACTATTGTCATATCTGAAAAGTTTAGTGTTGTGAAAAAAATGGTAGAAGAAGGGGAGTGCTCTCAGAACAATGGGAATGAGAGCATCATCTTTGACCACTTCTCCTAGGGCTAGAAGTGAAGCCCTCAATTCTGTAACTCTTCTTAAGAAAGCTTCTATTTTTTCATTCTTCTTGAACTTCAATGTGTGTAACTGACTCTGCAAATTTAGTATGACATTCTTGTTTTTGGCCTCATATATTATGCTCAACTTATCCCATGCTTCTTTGTTATTTTGGCATCTTGAATGTGGGGTTACACATCATCGACACTCCAAACAAGATGATGAGTTTGGCTTTTTGATCTATGCTTTATCAAACTATCATTGTTGTGTTGTATCAGTAGTTGATCTAGTCAGAGTACCATTCACAAGGCCAGATCTCTTCAAACTCAAGTTGTGTCTTGATTTTTGTCTTCCATGCAACATAGTTGTTTCCTCTGAGTAGTTGTGAATCGGAAGAAAAAAATTTGGGGGCATTGGTGCCCATTTTGTAGAAATCATTGACAGGGTTTGGCTCTTATCACTCTAGGTATAAGGTCTCCCAATCTATATACCATCAATTCGATATACCAAACCTTTCTATATATGCCCTTCCGATATACCCGGTGGTATGTGGAAGAAGCTCACCCTTTCTATATACCCGGTGGTACGTGAAAGAGGCGTTAACATATGTGAAAGAATTCAATACATGGTACCAAGACAATCTTGAAGGGGTCTGTGTGATTATTGACACGGCTCAAAGAAATATCCTCATATACATGCGTAACTTCGCTATATACTTGGATAATTTCTCAATCTAGATTTATGTCATGTAATCATTCACAGATGGATGGGATGGCTCATAGTGTGTGCATTGTGACCTTATTACTCCCCGTCGATTTAAAGGGTCGATGCCTAGATGACATGTTGTTGCAGCTATATTAGGTGTTAAGTGTAGTAGTAGTCATGATGGCTTTACCCGTAAGTGCTTCCAGAGGCACCAGTATATACCGAACGTTGTGAATGAGATCTAGGATCTCGTGAGTGTTTTAGAACCAATTTTTTTTACTTTTTTATTACAATATTTTCAGTTTTTAAGTAGTTACAAAGTTTGTTGTTGACTATGGAAACCTAGCAAATTAGTACAATATATTGAAGCATACAATTACATTCAAAAATTTTGAAAAATTGAATGGAAGGAATTTTTTTTTTTGTTTTTGCGGGCCTTGATGGCCTATCGAGCCCAATATGACCCACTATGCCCAAAAAATTGCAAAAATATAGCTGAAAATGTAATTTCTGGATAGGCCTCCTTTAGCAAAAAATGTCCAGAATGAAAAAAAGGATGAATGGGGAAAAAATTTTTTTTTACCCTAAATTAGGGATTTCCCCGCTAAATTTAGTTAGTTATAACTAAATTTGAATTTTCTACTAAATTTAGTTGGTTTTTTCCAAATTTTCCGCCAAATTTCAAAATTGAAAAAATTTTGGGGTGGGATTTGAACCCCACACCTCCCACTTCTAAGTCATTCCTCTTAACCACTTAGGCTCTATGAGCGCTTGAGAGTATGAAATGAACAATTTTATATTTAAATATGTAAAAATGACTACTCTTTTTAAAAAATGTGACCTCATGAAAATGGTGAATTTGGAGACGACTTGGAGTTCCACATAAGTGGAGTGATGCATTGGAGGGTTTCTTTCACCCAAAAATGGATCTTGAAATTTTTTCTCCATCGCTTTATTTATAGCTTTTCTATCTCCTTTTTTTTAATTTATGTTTTTCGCTTTGTTGATTTTTATCTCCACATTTTTTTTTGTCATTTTCCAAAGATTTTGCAAAGTGAATAAAATTGCTTGGAGGTTCCACTTCTTGGATTTTTTTGGCACCATATGATATAAAATCCATGTTTTTTTTTGGTGTTGCAATCACGGAGGGATGCGTTTTGTGGTTGAAGGATTGGCCTTTTTTTTTTTATTATTTGACCTGGAGTTTTTGATGGTCTTGGTCAACATGGAGCTTTGATTCGGATTGCACAGTGGCTTCGAAAGTGTTTAACCATGGAGGGGGATCCTTTTCCATGCAAACAAAATCGGCTTTGGCTTCAATGAAAGAATAGCCACATAGTTCAATGTGGAGGTATTTTGGTTTTCTATCTTCAAACGAAGTTCATGGGAGCGGCGAAATCCTCCTATTACCACTACACAACACAATGCCTTGCTGAGGGGAGTTTGGTCTACAACCTTGAATGCAAAAGGATCCAATAACGCTTCTCTGGAAATGCATCACTCCAACTTAGAGGTCAAAACCCTCTAAATGGCTATGGTGAAAATAATTTTTTTAAACTTTAAACTGATTTCAAGAACCAGAATTTTCGAACATGTAAAGGGCACCGAGAGGAGCAAAAAAAAATGGAGGCTTTCCTATCACACAAGAGTTGTGAGATGGGAGGGATATAGAAGGTTAGGAGGATGGAATGTAGGTGGCTCTCTAATGAAGTAGATTTCTCTCCAAACACTATTTTCTCTAAAAATATCCTCAACTCTCTCCAACCTTCTTTGAGTACCAAATGTAATTTCACTCTGGTACCAAATGTAATTTGAGAGGAGAAATAGTAGATTTTATTAATTATGAAATTAATCAACCATTACAATGGAGTGCTGCAATATTTATACATATTGGAAAGCCAATATACAAAAAATAAATATGTTGCACACAAAACAATATTCTGAATACATAAGCTTCCAAAATATCATACGGGAAGCACATAAATGAATAATGATATAATTGTTATAACAACATAACAATTATATCATGTGAATATAATAAGAAAAATATGGTTTAAAAAAACCATATAACAACATACAACAATAATATGGTTTATAATATAACCATATAACATTATTATTTAATTAATAAAATTAATTAAATAATCAATTTATACTATGCATAATTAACTAGCCTAACAACTTACATATCTACTATACTCCTCAAATTTTAAAACTCCTTCGATAGAAACCCATTTAGGCCTATTTCTTCTCATTGAGATGAATCATTAGGTCAATATAATGTTCATTCATAGAAATTAGAATTCTTGTTTATGCTATATAAAATTCTATATGGATAGTGTTTATGATTTTAAGATGTTACAAAGCCCCACAAATGTCGAAATAGGTCAAGAAATTTTATTATCAGAGAGATCCCTAGGATTTCATACCATATTAGAAATCAATGAAACATTTGAAAGTCTTTTCACAACTGTGATATAGATAGTAAATTTTAATACAAACATAATTATTAATACCCTATTGGAAGTAACAAAAAATACAAAATAAATTAACTTTTGCTCGACTCCCATAAGCTTCAATGTTATAAGATTGTAAAATAAAATAGTGTCCAATTTAATAGATTTGAACCATGAGTTCAAAAACACAATGTGAAGCCATTAAGAGCCACAACCTTAGCATGACCGAAAACATTGAGCTTCTAGAATCTCTAAAATCCTAATAATGACATCTACAATGCAAAATCACAAATTTACAAGTTAATCAGATCTCTAAAACTATGTATAGTGGCCGAAATGAAATAATTTCAAATTTTTCCCATTTCCAATAGAGTTTCTTATCAATAATCTTCAAAAATGTAAATTTAATAGAGACTTTACCGTTAACCACCTGATGCACATGGTTGAAATGTTGAGCTCTGGATGCTCCGAGAAGGATAATATGGCATCTACAAAGAAAATATATACATTTCGCAATCAAATGAGAGTCTAAAACTATGTATGGCAACCAAAAGGAAAAACTCGATAAATTTTCCCCATTCCCAACATATTTAATCATCAAAAACACAAATTTAAAGGAGACTTTCCACTCAACCACTTGGTGCACATGGAGAAATGGGTTACATACAACCTTACAATGAGTTGTGATAAACAAATCTCTAGCTAATAACCATCCTAAAATTAGAATCGTTATGGGTTAAATTAGACCTACAAATGAAGATAAATCTATAACCTTTTTATATTTCCAAAAATAAAGTTTTTGATCAGTCACTAAATGGTTTCCCAGATGCATTGTTGAGTGGGAAGGGTTTAATATGAACATTGGAGGGATACAATTACCATCCCATTTGAAATTTATCTATGTGGGTCTCACAAGACACTCATATAACATGATGTTTGGATTCAAGTTAAAGGGAAATACTTGACTAGGAAAACAAATGATTTTCCATTAGAATAAGTACTCATAGGAATATGCACCAAAAATAAGGTACATTTATGAACCCATTTCCTGGTGCCCTCACTCCCCTAAATATTCTTCCCATATTTGGAAAATGGGGTGAATACTATCAATTCTATGCCACCGCACACCCCTTATCGACAAAAGATACAAAATATGATATAAAATGCATGCGAAACACTAAAATGGAAGTGAAAGACATAAAAATTTCAATTTTACATGTTCATTCTAATGATGCCGAGGATTCATCTATTTGATCATTATTTTAAAAAAAAAATTGTTTAGTCTAGCGAACAATGAAAAATTTCTATCAATAAGTATTGAGATAGAAGTGTCTGTAAGCATTCATCTATTTATTTAATTTGAACCAATACATATTACAAAGATCGATACGTAAGTCTTACCCTAGTGGTCCTTAAGATAATAAAAGTGTCCTAACAAACATAAAATCCTAAATGAACTCTAATTTGTGTCGATATGATATATCACTATTATACCAAATCCAACTTTCCTTAGACCATTTAATACAACATGTATCCATATCATGATGTTGTATGAGCACCCGCAAATTTTTTTAGTAATAATCATCTTTTTATTATTGACTAGGAAAACCATCTATAACATTATATAAGTATGAAATGTCCCTTACGTAAATATTTTTCTTTGATTCCGACGATGTGTAAAATGAAGAAAAGATGTAAAGGTGCGAGCTCAAGTTGTCGCTAATTCGAACAAAATGTTTTTATGATGAAAAATCATAATTGTACTATAAAATCATAGTTTGGGAAATAATGTTATTATACATCATATAGCTTGACTCAACAACATTTAAGACAACATGTCTCTACACTATGATGTTGTATGAACACCCTACAAATATTTTTAATAACCATTTTTCTTCAAGAATATGTGAAGGCCTGGATAGCTTTCAACAATAATAATGTCCATTTCTCAAACATTTATCATCAAAATATATTATTGATAATTCCTAAAGACCACTAATATCCATTACTATGATATGTTATTTGAGCATTATGTTCCATAAGTATTTGACCTTAGTGGTCACTAAGTATTTTCTTAAATATGAAGTGTTTTATGATATATATTTTCAAAATTAAGAAAAAAATTATCCTAGCGGACACTAATCTATTCCATTTAATAAGTATCATATCTTAACTATTGCTAAGCATTTATTTGATGTCCACCGATGTGTATTACTGAAGAATATATGTAAAGGTATGAGATAGAAGTTGTTAATTTGAAATAATTTTTTTTACGACGACAAAAACATAATTATATTTTAAACTCATCCTTTAGGAAGTAATGCTATTATACAAAATGCATAATACCCCAACAACATTTAATACAACATGTATATATACTATGATGTTGTGTGAGCACTCTGCCAACATTTTTAAAAACCATCTTTCTTCCCAACCATGCAAATACCTTAATAGATTTCAAAAATAAAAAATTTCCATTTCTCACATTTTGTCATCTAAATATATTATAAAAATGTCTAGTGACCTCTAATATCTATTACTATCATTTGTTATTTGAGAAATATGTTGAAATAGGAATTTTTTAGCCTATGTTCCGCCAAATCATTCGTTTTAGTAAGTATTCAAGATTATTGGTCACTAATTATTTTCTTTAATACAAATTGTTGTTTGAGCACTATTTTAAAAATTAATAATCATTTGAGCCTAGCAGTGTAATAATTTATTTATTTTAATAAGTAGTAGAGATTAGACATTGCTAATCATTTTCATTGATTCCCACCAATATGTATAATGAAGAAAAGATACAAAGGTGATCCTAGTAGTCGTTAATCTGAAAAAAATGTTTTTACGATGACAAAAACATAACTATACTTTAAATTTTTCCTTTAGGACATAATGTTATTATACACAATGCAACTTTCCCCAATAACATTTAAGACAACATGTCTCTACACTATGATGTTGTATGAGCACCCTGCAAACATTTTTAATAACCATATTTCTTCCCAACTATGCAAAGACCTCCATAGCTTTCAACAATAAAAATTGTCCATTTCTCACATATTTATCATCGAAATATATTATGGAAAATATTAGTGACCACTAATATCTATTACTATGATTTTTTATTCTAGCTATGTTAAAAATAAGAAATTGTTTAGCCTAGTTGTTGCATAATCATTCCTTTCTGTAAGTATTTGATCTTAGCGGTCACTAAGAATTTTCTTTAAAGATGAAATTTTTTTGATCTTATACAAGTAATGGATCTTAGCGGTCACTAATAATTTTACTAGATTCATTTCAAGGGTATGTAGTTCCATAGTTGAATATGAAAGGGATTGTATATCTAATATAATAAGATTATAATTAAGGAAAATACTAGTGATCCAAAGCTATAGAGATATTTTTTTACATTATCAAAAGGAAACCTAGGAGTTATAGAGGCTTGCAAACACTAGGATTATCCTAGAAAAATATATGGAAAACATAAGACATGTAAAGTTGTTCATTAACACCTATTGATAAGAATAACCTAGTTCCCTATAAAAGCTAAGGATTTATAATTTTTAATCGGTGTTGCAAAAAAATCATTCTAATGGAGTTTAGTGGTTACTAATTTCTTTCTTATCTATAAGTTTCTCTCTAATTCTTATGAAATGGAAAATTATGTTTTAGTTTTTCTAGAGTAAAACATAACTAACACCAAAATATTGACGATCACAAGATATATTAGAAATTTTATGCCACATGTCAACATTTTAGTGGATGAAATTTACAACTTAATATGGTGGATTTTATAGGTCAAAATATTTGTTAATTTATCGCTAATTAAAAATTTCTTAATAAATGTGTCAATTATATAGTTACATAATTAACTAGTTCAAACTTGCAAGGTGTCACATTTTATTGGATTTTTTTAAATTAACACGCACTATATTTAAAAAATCATGAATTCGAATTCGATTAAAATTAATAATAAATGTGTATATATTGCTCTCTTAAACTTTAAACCTTTGTTTACAAATGTTCAATTCTATTTTCTAATTTATTTTTATTATTCTTATATTAATATTTTTTGTTATCACATGAGTTCATAAAGAATTAATTTTCCTTGTCCCATTCGTTTCTAAATTAGAATTAAAAAATTGATTTCCTTGTATCCCACGCTAGCCTCCAAATTAAATGTGATTATTAATGAGGGATAAATTAAAATTTTGATATGGGAAATTCCCGCATTAAATGTGAATATTTGAAATCTCAAAATCCTACACTTTCACTTTAAGAAGGAGAAATGCAAATTTTGAACTTTTCCTATCCCCCAATTTTTAAGTTTTCAAATTTTTTTTTTTAATGTATTAGGGAAAAATTAAATACCTTGCAAAAAAAGTATTTAGGGTTTGTTTTTTATTTTCAAATCACAAAAAATAATCTCTTGAAATTAGAATACAACACACATGTAGGAACTAAACTCTTGGTCTAAGTGCTCAAATCTTGTCCTTTTTGGGAAGGTAAAGTTGAGGCGGTGATTATAATCTCATTTGGGGGTGCAAAAAAGAGGAAAAAAAAGTGATTGTGGATAGATCACAGGTACGAGTGAAGGAATCCCGACCATATTTTATAAATATTGAATTTAGAGAAGAAGGCACACCAAAGATGACATCGAAGAGGTAACCAAAATAGGTTGCATATACAATCTCACAGATAGTTTGTTTTAGAGAGAATACAAATATTTCATTGACATTATCAAACACGTAATACTTTCAGATACTACTAAAATAGGTATTTATCAAAAACATCTATGATATTTTATGGGTACCTTAGTTTGATGAAAGGCACTTTAAGTCGTTATTTATTCTCCTAGTTCTTGTGTTTTACATGACAATCCATCCTTGCCTTTCCCTCCAAAATATTTTGAATTCTGTTTCATCCCCTTGTCAAAATGTTTCTTTGTTTAAAACCACTTTTTTTTCCTTCCCTAACCAAAGAAAATGTAATCCCCTTTAAAATTTTTATTCTTTCGAAAACCCATTTTTATGTTCTACTGTAGTTATTGTATTTGTTTCTATTAAACGGGTTCCATTTTTAGCCCTTCTATGTGTCCCACTCGTTAACATATTTCCTATTTTTCATTCTCCTTCATGCATTTATTCTTTCCATAAGTTGTGGCATCTATCCCAAGTTGTAAAACATGATTCACATATTCATTTTTAAAAACAAATTGTAATAACTTTATTTAGTATAGTTTAGGTAAGAATTTTGAATTCCTTTAATGATTTTTTTAATATAAATTTTTCATGACTAATTATTTCAATGTTCATTTTTTATATGATTTCCTAGTTGATATATATATATTATATATGTTTCCCTTGTAGAAATAAGAAAATCTAATGTCTTTAGCAACATGTTTCACATTCAATATAAGGTAATAATATTATATATACATGTAAATATTATTAAATATAAATTTTAATCATTATATTTACAAACATATATTTCCTTTTACGTATCTTATACTATGTCATTTAACTTTATTATGCTCCATACCATTAGATAAACATATTAATACAAGATGGTACTAGTAGAGGTATAATTCTTCTTTGTCAAAAACATTTGTGTAGAAGATAATTAGTAACGACTTACTTGATAAATAAGCTAAGCTAAAGTAACAATTTTTAAATTCTCCAATACCATATTCAAAGACTAGTAGTTGTTAAGATGGATGTTTACAACATTGCTTTGCTATTACAAGACAACACAAGGAAACAAATATTCCAAGACAAGAAAAATATTAAATATTTTCCTGAATACATGTATTCAAATAAGAATGGAGATTATTGGCTGCTAAGATATTGGTTGCCTTGCATATGATACAATTAGTAATGAATCTCCTAAAAACTGAGCTAAGCACCATTATTATATTTATATTTTCATATTATGATATCCAAATCCTAGCATGATATTCAAAGCCTAGTGGCCGCTAAGGTCAAAGATTATTACATTGCATTGGTGCAACATAACAAAGAATTTATATTAGTGGTCATTAGGATAATTTTTGTCTTGCATTTAAGACAATTAGTATTTGTTGACATTTTCACACCTCGTGTGAAAAGTTCAACTCAAAAATTTAAAGTTGCTCGAGATCGGATAGTTAGAAGTTTTTACTATGTTCGTGGAAGCCATATTGGAAGGGGATATAGATTTTAATTTTTGGTTTTAGACAGGTTTAGGAAGTCACATTTGAATCATAAATGTAACTCGAGAGAATTCCAGAATGATATGCCTCATAGATGCAACCATTTCATTTGTTACCCTCATTAGAACTATGCAACAACTATAAAAACCATTACAATTCCCCGAGAAAGGCACGAAGGGAAGCACATATAGACATAATGTTTCAAGATACAAACAAGTTCACGAGGTTTTAATTGTGGAAAAGGAAGTTTTACAAACAACTTGCATTTCCAATGAGCATTAAAAAGGTACATTTGATTTTAATTTATTTCCATGATTAAGTGAATTAATTAAGTGTATTGAGTTGTATAAGTTCATTTATTATCCATACAAAATAAATTATAGAAAGGAAATCTATATACATCTCATTACATGAAAGTAGTTCATTTATTAATGATGAATAATAATATAGTGAACCCACATAATATGTGGGAGTAACTCTAAAATCAAGTGCATAAATAAAATGCATGTGTGTAAAGTTATGAGTAAAAGAGAAAGGGAGATCCAATTGCCTATTCAAGTGGATTCTTCTAGTTGATTTTTAGTTTTCATTTCCCCTCTTGCCAACATCTTGGGAAGGTACTTGAAAGAGAGAAGAAAACTATGTTAGAGCTCAACTTCCTTGTTCTGTTGTACTCAAAATTTTAAACAAATGGATTTTCTAAATGAGATTGGAATAAGAAGTACAAGAAATAAAAATCTATAGTAGAATTTCATTTTTAGAAAGCATGACAAAGAGAAAATGAAATTGATGATCAAGTACATATGAACCAAACAATAAATATCCATAAGTCCAAGGTATAGTTTCAATGCATTAAGTACTAGAAAGAGATAAAATCATGGTGCAAGTAATAGATAATGATGTATGAAAACACGTACAGTTGACCCAGAAAGAGTAATTGCTTCATTTTGCAAAGTATCGATTTGTGATAAACACTCATTTTATACATCACAGTCTACAAATGAAACAGGTATTGATAGGTAACTAAATAAAGAGATTTAGATATTTTACAAGAAGAGACAAAGTACAATGGAGCATCCGTTACACATTCTATGTCATGTTAAAATCATTGAATGTCTTCAGATTTCAATATGCTCTTCCAATTATAAGCTCATGCAACAAAATTACAAGATCGCATAATGTAGGTATCGGACACTAGGTACAATAATGGCTAATAACAAAAGCACATAGTGCAAGACATTTAATTTTGATGATTTAAAGTACGATTTCCATTCAAGGTGCACATTTCCATTTACAAGTTATAGCTTGATCATTTAAATCATATCAAGAGACATATATTCATGAAATAAGAGCTTGCCATCAATAAATAAATTTATTATCTTCCATCAAAGAGTTATGAAAACCATTGAGAAAGTATAATTTTATCACAGGATACCAAGAGAAGTACATCTTTTTCAAATTCATTATGAATCCAAGTACATGTTCATAATTTCAGATTTAAAGAGAATAAAATATACATAGATCCATAAGGAGGGATACCACATCATACGGATCAAAAAATAAACATCACAACCTCCAAATTAATTCAAAACAACATGAGAATACAATGTTTAGAGTTCATTACAATATGAAGGATTCTATAGAATTCGGTTTTGAATTCAAAGGATGAAGAAGGAACTTCAATTTTTATAAAGACAAGAATGGTGTCAAATAGATTACAGGATTTGAATATATAAGAGAAATACGAGTTATCGATCATATTTTGCAAAGATTTAAGTTTGAATGCAAATACATGGCAAGGATGTGTAACATCAATAAAAGATCTAGTACAATACTCATAAATGAAAAATACTACAAGTTTTCCACTACATAATGGAGGGTAAAAATCAAAGATTAAAATGAATGCATGGTTCTCCAAAGGAGGAAGAGAAATTCTTATCCTTGAAAAAAAAAGAGGCACAAAATAGAATATTATGCCAAGTTTTGGGAAAGGTTGATTGACAACTTCTAAGTACAAGTTCAATATCACAACTATGGATGATTAAGTGCAAGATCTAACGAGAAAACATAGATTTTCTAGTATATTACAAAATATCGGGCTCATATACCATCAATGAAATAAATACAAGGAATTTGAAAATAAATTTCAACAAAAATAGCCATTAGTGATACATATGCAAATAAAGTGCCAAAAATATGAAGAATTAAATAAATATGCACAAAATTCAAGGAGAAATCATGCCATTTGAATGGATTTCAAGATTATGGCGTACCAACAATGATCATCACTCATGAAAAGGAAACTACATGTTTGAACAACTTACAAGTGTTGAAAGATCAATGGTCGGGCACGAGAGTTCCTTATTACTTAAATAGGAAGCCAAAAAAGTTCAAAAAGTATTCAAGTATTTCTTAAGTTTATTAACTATGGTTAGAGTAAGTAAATGTAGATGGATCTACTTTTGAAATTAGCATGTGAACACATATTCTATCGGGAGTTACAACTCACAAAAACTATAGAATTTCAAGTAACTTACAGGATAAAAGGAAAATGACTAAGTATGTTCAAATAAGATCCACATAGAGATGGGAATATCACAAGATACAATTTGAAGCTCATAAAACAACAAAATCATAGCACATGCTTTAGAAAAGACATTATTATTCTCATGAATCGATTTAAAACATATAGTTTGCACTTAAACAACCCAATGTGTAGATCAAAATTTCTTCATTACATGTTGTTTTAATCACCATCTTGGATGTCCCAAAGGATTTTGATTACCGTGTAATTATAAAACAACAGTTTACATATAGAAAAAGAAAATAAACATACCGTAGTTCCCACTTCCCTTTCAAACCTTTTATTTTTTATTTTGATACTGTTGGCTATACGTATGGATATTATAGTATCATTTTGACTTAGCTTGATGTTAGATGATTGACATACTTGGATTATCTTTGGATTTTTATTTAGAGTATTATGTGTGTAGATTTTTAGAGATACTTTACATACATCGATGATGATGGACTGTCAACATGGTTATATATTATGACATTCATGTTTCGTTATATTGAGTAGACCTTAGTAGTTAAACTAATCTTGTGATCCTATTAATATTGATGAAATGTAAAATTGAGATGTGTAGAAATTGAAATTGGTAACATTACTTATCTAGATGATAATTTAATTTAATTTATATGTGGATGCTTATTGATTTATATTGTATATTTTATCTTGGATGTTTGATGCGGCCACGAGGACGAAGGAGGTATTATATGTTTTAAGTAAAATATAACACAACAACCAACGGGGGATTAGAGACCAACCACATCGGAATACCGGATGAATTCAACAAGGGTCACCATGGCAACTTGTGTTTTGTTGTGTGTGTGTCTTGTTTGTTGTTAGGGGGTCCCCATGGGGGATAACCTCCAAATGTGACCAAGGAGTTTTTGTGTTCTTTTTATTTCATTTCCTTTATTTAATTTTAGTATGTGATTATTTAGTGATGCATTTTTCCCTTTTATTAATAAATTAATTTGTGTCTAGATTAGTAAATTAATCATGCTTCTAAAATAATTATTGATAGGACAAAAAAATCATTTTTGGATTGGATGGCTCTTTGGTTTATGTGTTTAAGTTGATTTCTTTGATATCTTGAGTGTTGTACACTCCACATCTCCTTAGAAATTCGGATTTGGCCTTAAGGGTCAATTTTGGAGACTTGTGGGACAAGTTAAACTTGTCCCACACCTCTAAATTTATTATACCAACCCTACCTATGGGTTGGGGGGTCAAAAATAGACCCCATTATGTGTTTTGGGAAGACAAAAAGGTAAATTTTTATTGCACTTTCTTACATGTATTTATTTTTAGTCCTTAAGGGGTGTGTGCTTAGATTGTGTGTGTAAGTAAAATGTCATTTCTTCAACCATTTATTAATTATGCTTTGGGGTATGGGTTTGACTTGGGTGATGTGGAGTGGAGAGGAAATGATGTGGCATCCTACTTGGAGCCACATCATCCTCCTCCTCCTTATTTCTATTTATTCAAAATTTTGAGAGGAATTTGGGGTTACTCACTTATTTTTGAAGATTGTTTTCTCTTGGATGATTACTTGTGGTAGTTTGAAGATTGCTTGGAATTTTATTTTTTTGAAGATTTTATATCTAGTTTTCAAAGAGGACCTTACCATGGAAAGGTACATTATTTCTCTTTTATCTTGCTTCTTAATTCTTGCATGTTATGTGTTTGTGTGAAATGGTCTTCTCATTTGAAGTGTTGGGTAGAATGTTTACCTTAGGTTGTGTTGAGATTTGGATATGGGGATGAAATATGTTGGGAGGCATAAGAGATTTTTTTGGGTTAGAAGGGAGTGGGTTTTGGATGCCCCACCTTATTTTATTTTACTATATTATGTATTCAGGGAGCCATAAGAGTGAGGGAGGCATAAGAGACATGGTTTTGTTGTGAGGGAGGAATAAGAGACTTGATATTCAATGTGTGTTGGAGGGATTTAGAGGTGGGAATCCAAACCCTTGGGAGGCACAAGGGCACCCCCATTTTTCCTATCTCTTTTTGGCTATTTTAGAAGCCTTTGTTGGGAAATCTTGTGTTTAAAAAAAAAGTGTTTTTTGATTTTCTTCCTTATGTGTTTGGTTGTTTGAAAGTGAATGTTGAAGCATTGTTTTAGTTTGCATGAGTTGAATTATCCCTTATTGCCTTGTCGTTGGGGCTCAAGGGCCAATAAGAAAAATTGTTTCTTCTTCTCATTGAAATTTTTGTTGGGTGGAGAGTGTTGCCTCTCCCCCATTTTTGGTTGTTGTGGTCAAGTGATGAGAAGATGGAGCTTGGTTGAAGAGATTATTTTAGAGCTATACTTGAATACAAGTTGTATTTCATTTTAGCCTTCATTCTTGTATTATTTTCCCACTTTAAGTGGAAGACATTGTATTAGTATTTGTGATGAAAAGTTTTTTTGATTTTTGGACATTAAAGTTATATTGAATGTGAAAAAGGGGAAAGAAAGATCTATTTTGTAAGTTACTTTTGGTGAACTTAAAAAGGAGTTATAAAGGGAATTATCTTATTTCATGGTAGTTGTTTTAATTCCCACAAAAGTGTATAGATTTGATTGGAAAGTTAGTAGTTTCTCAATTTTAAAACTTATTGGAAATTTTGTAAAGTTTGGTTGTGAGAATGGTTGTAAAATTGTAGGTTGTCAAAAAATTATGTTTTTTCATTTTATCATAAAGTAGTTGAAAGAAAGTATAACTTGGATGTGTAGATGGAAAAGTTAGACTACCTTGTTCTTTTCTTGCATTGTAGAAAGAGAGTTAAACTTATTCAAGTGGGATGGAAAGAACTTAAGTTGTAAATTGTTAATTGCTTGATTTATAAAAATATAGTAATTATTAACATTAATAGAGAAAATAAATTAATCTTTTGAAAATTAGGCCCTTGCCTCATGGGAATGTGTAAATCCATTATCTAGTTATTATAAAATTGCTTATGACCTAAGGTGAATCAATACAACAAGAAGTAGAATTTAGGTAGATATCTCCTTATATTTCTTAGTATAATGCCATCCATCTTTAGAAGGAAATCTAAATTAAAAAATCTAGATTTGTAATAACATAACTATAAGCAATTAATGATATTTTGCCTACTATTAATAAATATATCACTACTTAATGACCAAATTATTAATATTCAAAATATTATTAATAAATTAACTTAGTAATAAAAATAATATTTAATACATATATATATATATATATATATAATTGTAGTTTATTTTAAAAACAAGAATTAGTTAAAGGTTGACCGAAGTTTTTGTTAATATTAAATGAAAGTGGGCTATGGAAAAGTGCAGCTTTGCACTTTTGTTTGTGTTTAACCACAAGTTTTAAGATTCAGAGGAAAGTGTTTGGAGTTCGGGAGGGTCACCACCCCACCACCTCCCGAACCCAAACACTTTCCTCTTGAATCTTAAAACTCGTGGCATGGTTCAAACCTACGCCTTCTTCCCGAGTGTGTTGCGGCCTCCTTCCTCACAAAGCCGTAAGTTTATTTTGTTCGGTTTGATTTGCAATGTGTATATATATATATATATATAATAACCATTGAACCCTTTTATTTTATTTTCGGTTTTCTCAATGGAAAGGTGTTTAAATGTATTTTTTTATTATACATATACATGTATATATATGTAATGTATATACATATATGTGTATCCCCTTAACTAATGGAAACACTTAACAAATACAAGTAAGAAATAAAATGGGCAAAACCCACAAGTTTATTTGGGAAAATCAAGGAAAATGAGCTAAATAAAATAAATAAATACATTTAAAACCCTAATGAGGGTATAAACAAACAAGAAAAATAATGGAGCTTGTAAGCCTCCCCAAAAGCTTAAAGGGCCTCCAATGGCTTCCCATCCTCCTCCAACAACCTGCAAAACAAAAGAGAAATAATGAACCAAAAGGAAATGAGAAAGGAGTTTTCTTAAGAAAACTTTAGGGTTAGTGGTCTTCTTCCTCATCTAAGGGTCCTAAGTGAATCCATCCAAGGGATGAGATTCATCCCTACAAAAAGTAGGTGGAGAGTGGGTGAGTGGAAATTATCTTTTAATTTAAATGTTTTAATTTCAAATACATGGGTTGACTTTTTAAGGGGTCACTTTATGGGGTAGGAGTATGTTTATTATTCTAACCCCATGTCAAATGGGGACCTTGTTAATTGTTATTAATCCTTGTGGAATTAAATAATTTTAGTATTTTGTTATATTAGCCCCTTTACCCTTGAGACTTAATGTGGGATATTTAACTATAGTAGGAATTAAATTGTTTATTAAAATAACACTTAGGGAGAAATTAACCATGCTTGGTCTAATTAAGTTCATTAAAGTATAATGTGGGTTTTAATATTTTATTATATTGGAAAATTTTCTTTTACTATTTAATATAACTAAATTAGAAATTTTTATGTGGCAACCGGCTGTCGTTTTAAACGTTTGTGGGCATGCTTTTCAAAAAAAATATTCCATAATTTTTCTAATTTTTCCTAGGTTGTTCCGGGTTTCGTGTGGGAAAATTTTAAGGGAGTTACACATATAGACTCGTAAGATTATAATGTTTAATACTTCCAACTATTTCTATCTTAGTTTCAAATTCACACAAACCTTGTGGATAGTGATTGAACACTATTTTATGGCAATTGGCTTACAAGTTAGAGAAAACATTTACAAATAGAAAATTATAGTCAATATACAGTTCAAATCAAATCCATGTGATGAAAGGAGTAAACGTTTTGAATTATCAGTTACACTAAAGAGTGAACCCAAAAGGAAATAATGATTCAATGCAAATCTTAAGCAAAATCAGGCTCGAAACCAAAAACCAACAGGGTCTAAAAACCAATGCCGAACCCAAGGTGGTGTTAAACAGTAAAAGTATGTAGATGATGTCAAATAATGAGCTCATAGTAGTTTGTGGAAATAAGTGTGGATTGACACAATTCACGAAATAGAGCTCAAGGATTGAACAAGAGTGCAGGCCATAAAATCAAAAATTGTGGCCAAACTATAAATTACGCCCACACTATATTAGCCAAGAATAATTTCAAATAGAGTATTCAAATAACCTTCATCCCAGTTCGAAGTGACTAAAAACCATCACAGATTCAAAGATGCTCGAGCCATATGATGGTAAACTCATTGTAGTGGAAATACCCTCCGTGGCTGTGGAAAAGAAGAGGACCTAGAGCAATGTAATGGCGGTCACTACTGTGAAACCCTAGGTGCTACAAATAATTGAAAATAAAAATAAACCCAACTTGCAGCAATCACGAGCATGGTGTACATCTCAATAGGTATAAAAAATGGTGGCCGTGAAGGGAAATCCATAGAAATGTTGAGCCCTCAAACAAGAAATAGTGGCCAAGACTGAAACTGAGCTGAAATGAGAGTAAAAGCAGAGCATCTATTACAAGTCACAGAGATCTTTAAAAACTAAAATCTGAACAAAATAAAGTGAAATAGCAAGATATAATACTCTCCATAATAGTCGTTTAGAGAAATAATAACATCTCACTTACCAATCATGACAACAACAAAGCTACACCTGATCATTAAAATAAATGAAGACATGTCGTTAAATCTTCACAGAGCAAAAATGTCCATATGAATTTCAAAATAGAGATCTTCGAGCTCATTCGTGGCGGTGCCCACAACAATTTATCGATAGTTTTCCTCGCTCATAGAGAGATAGATAAAAAAAAAAAATGATTAGGGTTTCAAATCCCTTTTGCCCCTAAATTCAACCAAGGAATTGATTAACTCTACCAGAGTTAAAAATTCCCACATGTCAACCAATCAAAAGCTCTAATCTAATCCATAGTTAGCTCTGTTTTTACCAATAATATTATGGGTCTTAGTCATCATGAAAAGGGGGCCATTATTTCAAATAAACAATTATTGTCCGACCATAGACTCTTCTATATAATAATCTAAAGGGCATTAATTTTTAATAAATAATTAATGTTTGATGACCTTAGACCATAGGGTGTGCATGTGATTCGAATGGGATCCAACCTTTTGAAAATAATGATTACTACAGATCATAACCAATATCAACAGGAGAGAAAATGATGGATGATGTTAACATACCATCGAGTAAAACCAAAGATACCTTACCTTAAACTTTGAAAAATATTTATAAACATACCTTAAACTTGGTTAAGGAGACCTTGTATAAGGAAGGGGAAAACATTATTATAGATGTGTATAGGATGCTCAAGAAGACAATTGTTTTTTTCTTGCGTGTGATCATAAGTGACAATGAATTATTCATGCATATAAAGAAAAGGACCAACCTTTGTACAATTGTCACATCAGTGCACTAGAGGACAAGAATATGTTTTGCATGCACATGATGATAACTTGCAGATTAAGAAAGGCTAATAATAGTAATTATTATTCACCCACAAATAACCTTATTTCTTCCAAAGATGCATTGTACCATCATGCAGTATTGGAGTAGGAGTCAAATCAGTTTGACTTGAGCTATTTTTTGAGAAATTAAGGCTCTTTTTCCTCTTGTAATAACATGTATAATTTTAGGCCTTATTTATTATTTATTCAAATGAAAAGGCTAAAATTATCATGCATGAATCCAACCTATTTTTAGGAGGGGTTGGGTGAAGTATTTTTCTATATATTGTGTGTATTAGCGAGGAACAAGGGGGAATTTTTAGACACAAGAGTGCCGAAATATATTTTTGTCAATTTCTCCTTGAATGAGAATCATTTGTTTCTTTTCCAATTATTTGCAGTGGTGTGTATCTTTCCATTAATTCTTGTGAATGTTAATTCCCTGATTAATTATCTTACCTTGCTGCAAATTTGGTGCTTTTTATACAGTCTTAGTGTGCATGTTAGTGATCGTGTTGTTATGATTTATTCCATCAGCACACAAGTGGTTTCCTTATGATCAAAATGAACCCCATTTTTGTGTCTTTGTAATATGTTTCTCAATATATTGTGCATGTACTCATTTAAATTCCTATTATCTCTTGAAATAGCACCCTTTTTGAGAGATGACAATAGGTGTTCTAAGCTTTCTCTATCTCTCACTTCCATAGATACAATGGAAACACCTTAGGTATGTGGATATACCTTGTTGGTGTAGGTGGTATTTTCTTCACTTATGTAGTGTTATTCCACCTAACCGGGTGAGTCATCTCACTTAGGTGGGCATGGATCTAGGTGTCATCTTGAAGTTATATGCCATGATTCTTTTACATAATCATCATATGTGTAAGTAATGTGTCATAGGAGTTACATTCCCATTTGTGAAAGTAACTCCTCTTCTCCTTATGTAGGAATATTCTTACATAGGAGTTACACATTACTCCCCTATTTGTACTCACCTCCTTTTTGGTCCATGAATATGCAAGGGATTCCATTCCACTCCATTTTTCGAATCTTGAGCTCTCATACATGCACATTGCTTCTTAAAAATTTACTTACCTTATCAGCGCAACTCCTTCTTGGTGAAGTCAAACTATTCAATGTATGTGTATTCCTTACGGGTCTTCGTCCTTCACTCTTTCATGTTATTGGTGCAAGGAGACCGAGAATCATGTTGCTCAACCTTGTTGCTCCATCGTGTAGTTGCTTGTGAAAGATATCTCTTTTGCATGTGCTTTACTTGCATATTTTCGAGATTCTTATGGTTATATTTAGTGGTTTGTTTGAGCAGTCCTTGTTGGTTATGGTTTTGTTTAGATTCAACTCTTGCATGATAAAAGAAGTGTCATTTCTTGGTATTTGACCATTGTTGTGTTTCCTTGACCACGTGATTCTTTGGGAGTTGTATGAAGTTTTGGAGGGGGTTTTCTTGTTTAGGTTGCGAGATATGGTTTCGAGTGGAAATTTTTGAAGTTCTTAGAATATGGTGGAAAAAGTGGTTTCTAGCCAACTCGGCCCCAACTCCCTATCTAAGAACCGAGTTGCCTTCCTCCTCACTATCTCGCTTCATTCTCACCCCTCATACCAGCTCACCATGGTGCGTTCATGCCATTTGGGCTCGTGGTTCCACATTGGCTCACTTTGGCCACATAGTTTCTTCACTTCTCGCGTTGAAGGAATGTTGCCTTATACTCGAGCTCCTGCTTGTGCATTTGCATCCACTCCAGATTACTCCTGTACTATTTCATTGGATGAACTTTGTGCTCATATTAGAAGTGGTATCTTGGTCTGCGTGACGATCGAGCTCGTCCCTTGTTCCATGCTTAGCCCTTGCATCACATGGTCACATTTTGTGGGGCTTCCAAATCGGCTTCCTTGGTTCACTCCTTCCATTGGATATTAATTCTCACCCCTTCTCAACTTATTTTAGGTCGTGATTGCCTCGCCATGCTCTTTGTTCACCGTGAATGTTCATTACCTCCATTTGGAGCTCTTTGGCTCGATCTAGTACATTTGGCCCCGCTCATGTGGTTTTCTGACATGTTTCTCACCTTGTATTTTACATGTGAGCTAGTCTCGACCACGTGTCACATGATCCTCCTAATCCTAAATCCTCCTCGACATCTCAACACTTTGCTTTGTTGTTTTTTTGTCTTCGTGCCATGTGGAGGTCTAAAGTTTTGAAAGTTTCACACCAGTCAATGCCTCTTCTTGTATCGATGCGTGGCTTCATGTATTAACCATAGTTTGGGTATAGCTAGGCTGCATCAACTACCTTCTCACCAACAATGACTAGGACTAACTCGTGACCAGCTCAACCCATGCATCACCCAAACCTAGCAAACTTAAACTCGGCCTTCGCTAATGCAATAATAAACTAGCTCGATCAAAATTTCAAATGTGGGCCCCCATCCTTTTTCCTTTTAGAATTGTTTGAAGGTTAAAAAAATCTTTGTTTTAATTTTTAAGATGAAAAAAATCATTATTGGCATTTTATGATAATTTTAAGCCTTTATTTTCTTATAATGATGCCCTTCATTCGGGTGTCAAAGACAGAGAGCCAAGTTCGGGGTTGGCAGGAGGATAATCCCCCTCACTTGTTAAACAAACCCTACCTAAAATTTTATTCCATTTCCAATGAATACCAGACGATAGCCTTTGCACCCGTTTGGTCACTTTTTTAATCCATTTGTAGGGCCTATGACATTTTCCATTAGTTGTGGGAATCATTTTCTTACTATAAATTTTGACTCATTTGCTCGGTTTTGAGTGCTTCTTTAGTCAAAGTTACACAATTTGAGACATTACATGATGACATTTTAAGTTTTGTAAACATACTACTTTATAAATTTCTACATTCAGCGAGTTCACTAGTACTCTTGGGTATTGTACCACATGCAAACGCATTATCGGTGAGTCCATTATCTTGCAATTTTTTTACATCATCGAGAGTTCTCTTTCCAGAATTGATAATCATAGGATCACTTTACATCCTATGCCACTTCTTACTAGGAGAGGGAACTATTTAGCATGGTGTGCTTCCATGGAACATTACTTCACCGATGAGGGTCTTTCACCTTTCTTACTAGGGATAGTTCTGCACCCACTAATCATCATCATCTTAAGGACTTTCTCAACACTTGTGACCATGTCTTTGGTCACTTGATGATGCATTTCTCAAGATCTCTTTGGTTTCACGTGGCAGAATCAGATCCACCCCATCATGTTTGGAGCATTATTCGGTCCCTCTATGGATACCCTTCATGTACTATCGCCGTTATTACTTCTACTAATTCATTGTCTCCTCTTGTTCTACGTGTGATGATAGTTCCAATGACACAAACTTGCTTGATTCTTCTTCGATGACAAGGATTGTGCTCCCAATTCTGATGCAAAGAGTACTACAGAGGACTTATCTCCACCTTTTCTCACTACTCCAAAGAGTGTGTCACCCCTCCCATCTCATAAGATATTGATCGAGTCTCTTATTCAGTCTTATACAAATCATCACACCCACCTATTTTCCACCTTCATTATGTAAGGCCCCTTTCACTCCTCTACCTTCATTAGATGACTAATACCTATCGACATCACTCTTCTATTTGTTGAGACACCCGATTGGGACAAGTATCTTCCTGAACTTACTCATATTTTCATAGAGTACACTTGTGATGTACTACGGGTTCCTCATCCATCTCCTAGTATTTCGAGGATTTCATCATCTCCATTATTAGGAGTGCCCCTTATAGGACTCTTACTACTTCCAATTTTCCGATGACCTTCATTGATCCACCCTTGTTTGTGAATCCATTTTCTATTTTGGGGGATGTTTTGTTGTCTTCACATCGAGTTGGACATCATTTGTATGGTTGTTCACCCTTAATTCTCACGATAATTTTGCACTCATGACATTACCTTCGGTTCCTTCTCACTCACTTTCTATACCTATGTCAAACTTTCATGGACCGGACTCATAGTTCTTCGTGTTACTACCTTCAATTTCCTTCATGAAGTGGGTATACTTCAACATGTCATTTATATCCTTCCTAATGGGAGGAAAAAAGTTCGGTGTGGGTGGATTTTCTTCATTCCAAATAATCCATAGATGATCTAGAAAAACTCTACTTCATCGAAACAATCAGCAAATGGAAGGAAAACATTAAACGGAGGTTTTGTATTTTAAGTAATAGGACCGTTGCCTTGTACAGGGGTGGCAATTCTGAATCGCTTGTCTCAGTATAGGGAGCAAGTCCTATCCATTATAGATAGAAAACAAAATTTGAAACAAACAACTTCCAAATTTGAAAGGATGTTCGTTTCCCTTGTCCTTCATGACCTTTCCCATTTTCCAGTACATGGGAGGACATGAGAAAGGCTATAAATTCATGATTGTAGAAGTGTATAAGATCATCGAGTATGAGAGCAAGTGAGCAAGAAGTCTTAGTCTTTGGAAATTATATTTGTAGAAGCAAGGAGTTTGAGAAAGATCAAGAAAGTAATCGAAAGGAAGTGTTGAGATATTATCTACTTCCCTTTCCTACTTATTGTAAATTATGTACTTGATTTGAATTGGCCAATAGAAGTGGGAAGAAAGTGAAATTTCCCTTCTCGACTATTTTCCTCCATTGGAGGTTTCAAGGATAAAATTGTTAGTGTTTTTGAGTTCTATGTTCTTTCCTTTACTGCAATTATTAATTCTAAGCACAATAATAATTCATTCACTAGCTATCTATGTTATTTCTAATAGAAAGTAAATAGTAGTGAATTATTGTGATCTTGTGAATTTTCCAAAGTTGAGAGTTTAGATCATTTTGGTATCAAAGCTAACAAGTATCTAGGACTGTGGTATTCATTCTTCAATTTGTATGATAGTGACAAGATCTAAAGGTGAAGAACCTTTACCTTGTGATCCATAGATTTCTACAAGGAAATGGAATCGGATAATTCAGGAGAAATGGAGGAAGAGAACGTGGTCTATAGAATTGAGATGCTAGAGACCATGAAGGATAGAATGTTTAGAAGGCAAGAGGAACTTTGATTTGCAGAAGATAGCTTTAGTCAAGCAAGAATCCATGGACTCGGTGGTTTGAGGCTTAGCGAAAAGTTTGGTATAGGAAAGAGCCACCGTGAGGAATATTATGGAGAAGAGCATGAAGAAGAGACTCCTAACACAAGAGAAAAGGTAAAAACGAACATAATCCTTTTAAAGTTGAGACTAAAGTCGATATCAAAAGCTTTGAAGGACAAGTAGATGCAGAATTGCTTGATAAATGGTTAAAATAGTTAGAAGTCTACTTTAGCATCCACAATGTTACTGAGGCACAAAGGATCACCTTTGCACATCTCAAGATGGAAGGACATGCTCTAGTTTGGTGGGAAACCCATATAACTACTTGTGAAAAGAAGAAGCGTCCTATTGTGAAGTCTTGGCAAGAATTCAAGGAATTACTTAGAGCTAACTTTTATCCTATTGGCCATAAAACTAACCAAATGATTAAATGGCAATATTTTAGGCAAGGCAGTGGTCAAAGTGTGTAAGACTATACTACGGAGTTTCGGAGGCAAGCCATGTTACAGAACATGGATTTAGAGGATGAGGATATTTTGACCAAATACTTGGGAGGACTTCACACTCACCTTGAAGGAAAGTTATCTCCATAAAGCCCAAATATCTCAATGAAGCGTGTGTGCAAGCTTACTACATAGATGATGAGAAGAAGCAAGGAGAAGTGGAGCCAAGGACAAAATAGTCAAAAATCAAAAGAAAAGGATTATGCGCAAACAAGTAACAAGAGTAAGTGGAAAGGAAAGGTAAACAAAGCGCCACTACTTTAAACACTTGTAAAGATCCTAAGAGTTTTTCAAAGAATTGTGATATCAATGGTCATACTGCGATGATACATGTTGGAAGTTGCATCCGGAGTTACATCTCGAAGAACCGAACCAAGGACTCAAATAAGTCCATGATAGCATGTAAGGAAAAAGGGGAGCTAGAGGTGAAATATGACTCGATGTAGACGAAAGGCTTGGATGCATGACCTCAGCGGGGATAACAAAGAAGAGATGAGTAGACTATTCCAAATCAAATTCCAGATCAATAGAACTAAGGTAAATGATTTGTTTGATACAGTTCTCAATCTAACTTGATTTACGAGGCTTCTGTAAAGAATCTTGGTCTTGAAAATTACAAGCATCCACACCCTTATCTTTGGGTTGGGTGAAGAAGGGTGTTGAAATTCAGTAACAAGAAAATGTAAGGTCAAGTTTGGGATAAATTCCCAATATATAGATGTTTTTGTAGTTGACGTAATTCCACTTGATGCTTTTGATGTGGTATTCGGGATTCATTACTTATATATTAGGGATGATATATTTATGAGAAGGGATAACTAGTACGAGATGGGTCAAGGATGGGATCAGCTATACCATCCAGGGCACACCAGCGTAAGATATAGGTTACTATAGTAAGTGCTAACCAAGAAAAACAGCTAATTCGAGGCAAATCATAATCGAGTTTTGTTTAATTTTGTTAAAAGATAAGAAAGATAGGGTAAATGTTTCAAAAATTTCTAACTAGGGGAATTAAGATTTGGGTAGTATCATCCAATCTTTTCAAGAAGTTTTTCAAAATCCTAGTGGATTACCACCAAAATGGGAAAGAGCATGAGATTTTGTTATTGTTAGAGTCACCTCTACCGAACATCGGGTTGTATAGGCAATCCTTGCTTGAGAGTACTGAAGTAAAGAAGCAACTCCAGGAACTAATAGACCAAGGGGTAATATGTCCGAGCACCTCACCATGTGGTTCACCTATTGTGATGGTGCCAAAGAAGGATGGTTCTTGGAGAATGTGCATCGACTACCATGCTTTGAACAAGATCACCATAAAGAACAGATATCCACTTCCCCGCATAGATGATCTCTTAGACCAGCTTCAGCATGCTAAATTTTTCATGAAGTTGGACCTCAAGTCTAGTTATCACCAAGTCAGGATGAAGGAGGAGGATATATGGAAGACTTCTTTCAAAACAAAACAGGGTTTGTATGAATGGTTAGTACTTCCTTTTAGGTTATGTAATGCACCTGCTACATTTATAAGATTGATGAATGATGTATTGCGATATTTCATAGATTCATGTGCCATTGTATATCTAGATGATATTTTGATTTTTAGTGCCACATGGGAAGAACACTTAACACATTTGCAGCAAGTCTTGCAAGTTCTCAAGGAGAAGCAGTTGTTTTGTAGCATGAAGAAATGTGAATTTTCCAAGCAATCACTTATCTATCTTAGACACGTGGTTGGAGGAGGAGAGCTATGAGTGGATCCAAAGAAGGTGGAAGGCATCAATAATTGGAAAACACCAACAGGAGCCATAGATACTAGAAGTTTTGTGGGACCAAGACAATACATGCGGAAGTTCATTTGGGATTCTCCGTGAGTGGAACACCTCTACACGGTGGCCATAAAGAGTAAGGGTTTTGATTGGGGTGAGGAACAAGAAAAATTCTTCGAGTTAGTAAAATACATGATTATTCATGCTCAAAGTACTTGCTCTTTCTAGTTTACAGCAGACTTTTGAAGTAGAGAAAAATGCCAGTGCTTACGCGATGATCACAGTGTTGCTTCGGGGAGGTAAACTTTGTATGTTATCATTCTAAAACTTTCACTTCAGCGGTTGAAGGATATTTAGTATATGATAAAGACATGTACGCACTAGTTCAGGAAATTAAAAATGGAAACATTATTTGATGGGTAAAGAAACTAATGTGCACACCTAATTGACCACAAACCTCTCCAATATTTTTAAACTTTGTCTAAATTGTAGCGAGGCAAGGCACTACAAATGGATGAGGTTCCTTCAACGGTTCCATTTGGTAATCAAATACAAAAAGGTAGTATAAATTTGGTGGCGAGACGGGTTGTCTAGGTTGCCCACACAAGAGAAACTCTCCTAGCTTACTACTATTTCTTAGATCAAGCCCTTCACAAAGGAAGCATACGAAGAGGCATATGCCCGAGACAAAGAATTTGGGCTGACATTTCAAAAGTTGTAGTCCCAAGGGGATGAAAGGATGGGGATTGAAGATTGTTGTCTTAAGGATGGGCTTCTCTACCGATGGGGAAAACTTTGTGTGCCTAAAGAAGAAAGACTTATATTGATGAGGGAAGCACATAACTCGAAAGTAGTAGGACATTTTGGTGTTGGTAAGACTATAACCCACTTGAAAAGGTATGTATATTGGCCCGGTATGCAAGAGGAAGTATCAAAATTTATTCGTAGATGTAAACTTTGTTGTACTTAGAAAGTCAAAGACTAGGAAGGAAGGTTTGTATATGCCTTTACCCGAGTACCTACTTGTTCGTGGGAGGACATCTCTATGGATTATGTAGGAGGATTACCTATGTTGTTATTGATAGGTTTAGTAAAATGTGTATTTTTATGGCATGTAAAAAGACGGTGAAAGCACATGAGGCAACAAATATTTTCTTTGCTAATGTATGGGTGCATTTTGGTTTTCCAAAGTCTATTATCTCTGAGGATTCAGATTCTTAGAGAAGTTTTGGAGTACATTATGGGACAAGAAGGTTACCAGTTACGAGAGGAGCACAACTTTCCATCCGAGACAAATGGACAAATAAAGGTGGTAAACATGAATTTGGTGTTGTTAATTAGAGGGTATAACAATAAGTACCAAGGACTTGGGATGAGTCCTTAGCCTACATTTAGCATTCCTACAACCGGGCAATACACACATCCACCATGTAGTCACCATTTAAGGCATGCTTGGGATATCTACCTAAAAATCCACTTTGGACATAGTAGTTGGACAACGGGATGAGGAGGATACACGAGACAAGAAGGTGACTAGAGCAACAAAATTCATTGAGAGGATCCGGAAAATCCATCTCAAGGTCAAAAAACTGTTAGAGAAGTCTCAAGTGAAGTACAAATCTAGGCATGATCAGCATAGAAGGGAACACAAGCTTCATGTTGGAGATAAATTTTGGCTTTACTTGAGAAAGGAGAGACTACAAGGTCAAGCATGGAAGCTCAAGCCACTACGATATGGACCCTTCACCATATTGCATTAGTAGGTTGGAGAAAATGTTTTTCGACTTGATTTACCATCATTCATGAGGATGTACTCTATAGTAAATTGCGAGAACTTGCACCTACATGAGTCATCCATGTTAGATGAAAATGAAGGACTACAGATTCTACCTTGATAGAGGATTGTGTCTTGGACTCACGAGGTGAATTGGAGGAGGATGTAGTGCTGCAGTAGAAGGTCAGAGAGACTAGAAGAGGTCCACAAGAGTCTTGGCAGATTGGACTGAAAGGAAAGACACCAAGGAAGGCCGGTGGTATTCAAAGGAGAAAGTGAGGGAATTTTTTCCTCATCTACTCCCCACTAAGCTTTTATGAGACCAAAAGCCTCCTAAGAAGGTGAGGTGTGATCCATAAAGGATCCGAGAAAAACTCTACTTCATCGAAACATTCAAAGACAAGGAAGGAAAACATTAAATGGAAGTTCTATATTTTAAGTAACAAGACCGTCAACTCGGCAGAAGTGCGGGCGGCGGTCACGTAACCGCTGCTCAACCAAGGTGGCTATTATTACAGAACCACTTGTCTACGGGGTGGCAGTCCTATCCATTACGGGACAGAAAACAAAATTCAAAACAAACTGACTTCCAAATTTGAAAGGATGTTCGTTTCCCTTCTCTGTATGACCTTTCCCATTCTCCAAAGTGCATGGGAGGACATGAGAAAGGCTATAAATTCATGATTCTAGAAGTGTAGAATATCATCAAAGTATGAGAGAAAGTGAGAAAGAATTCTTAGTCTGGAAATTATGTTTGTAGAAGCAAGGATTTTGAGACAGTAAGGCAAGCAAGTAATCGAAAGAAAGGAAGTGTTGAGATATTATCTACTTCCCTTTCCTACTTATTGTAAATTTCATACTTGATTTGAATTGGCCAATCGAAGTGGGAAGAAAGAGCAATTGCCGTTCGACTAGTTTTCCTCCATTGGAGGTTTCTAAGATAAAATTGTTGTTGTTTTTGAGTTCTATGTTCTTTCCTTTACGAAATTATTGATTCTAAGCACAATAAAATTTCACTCACTAGCTTTCTCTATTATTTCTAATAGAAAGTAAACAACAACGAATTATTGTGATCTTGTGAATTTTCCATAGTTAAGAGTTTACGGATCACCGAGGCGAGAGGATCTCGTGATCGACATTCTTCCGGGACACCTCCTAGAGTTTCAAAGTTTAGATCTCGTACATGGAATCTTCTGAATTCCACTCGTCTTCCTATTCTTCTCTCTTCTTCTTCTTTCGAGATATTTCCTCTTTGTACATGGGTACCTTTACAGGCTCGTCGTGGACAGTGGGACCCATCTTTGGCATCTTTCTTAGATTAGAGAGTGGAATTGTCTCTCTTTTGGGGGATTTTTCCCACTAGGTTTTCTCCTTTTACTCCACTTTTTGAGAGTTTATTGTATGTGGGTACCTCATCAAGCTTTGTGTCAAGACCCATTTCTCATTTTTGACTTGCCACCTCATCCGAAGTTAGGATGAAGGGGGGTGTTGGTGTAGGTGGTATTTTTATTAACTTATTTATTGTTATTCCACCTCACCGGGTGAGTCATCTCACTTAGGTGGACATGGATCTAGGTGTCATCTTAGTTATGACAGATTCTCTTATAGAATATATCATATGTGTAAGTGTGTCATAGGAGATACATTCCCATTTGGGAAAGAATTCCTCTTCTCCATTATGGAGGAATATTCTCTTACATGGGAGTTACACATTACTCCCGTACTTGTACTCACCTCATTTTTGGTCCATGACAATGCAAGGCATTCCATTCCACTCCATTTTTTGAATCTTGAGCTCTCATGCATACACATTTCTTCTTAAAAGTTTTCTTGCTTTATCTTGCAACTCCTTCTTGGTGAAGTGCAACTATTCGATGCACGTGTATTCCTTCCAGGTCTTTGTCCTTCACTCTTTCATACACATTATTGAGGTGAGTCTCCCAGTATCAAGGCCGGTTCCTTATTGATGTATCCTAAACTAATTTTTGGGGTTTAGAGGGTAAAAAGATGACTGTAGCTGAAATTGAAATGGGTGATAAAATAAATTTATTGAGGGATTTGACTGAGTATTATTGGTGTGAATCACAAAGCACCCTTGAAATACAGTAACTTGATGGGTTGAGATTCTCGGTGTGATTTCATAACATGGAGATTTTCCCAAGTGTGGGACCTTGTGAATCGAGTAAAGCTCTGGATGAAGGTTGGTTCCTATTCCTATGTTCGAGATGCACACATAAAAATGCAGAGGATTTACTCAAAAACCTAATCTAACTTGCCAAGGAGAGGGGGTAAGAAGATGCATAAAAATAAACCTAAACTAACAAAGGTGATGCACTAAGGAATGAAGAAACACTGTCTTGCCTATAAACACAAACCATTAAAATGCAATGCAAGATCATGCATAGATAACTAGATTTGTAGTGAAAGATCAGGAGGATGCAAATGAACACAGAGAGGGTTGAGAATCATCCACAGACATGCATTATTTGCTCCAAAGATTTATACAATACACTACAGAATGCCAAGAGGCAAAGTTGCATTACAGTTTTAGATGAGAGGTTTGAACTCCACAAATTAACTGCTTAAAGAGAAGAAGGAGGGGCAAAACAAGAATGTCCAACCATTAGAAAAAAGCCCCTCCTTAAAATTTATAGGAATAATAAGAGAGGGAAGAGAGAGGAATTCCAAATCTACCCCGACCACCTCTAGATTGTATTTAATTCATCTCATTATGGTGGTAGGTGAGAACCCTAACAAAACCAAAAAATGGTGAACTATATTTTGCATTTTTGAAGAACTTGTTCTCACCCAATTAAAGAGGACCTTCTAAGCTTTCCAAAAATTCCATTTGAATTTTTGGGTGAGGGTTTGCTTCTGTTGGGGTGTCGATGCTCAAAACATTGCGCCTCCCTGAAGATGCGCTGGGTGCATCCATACTCATGTCAACATACTCTTAATTTTTCCATAGGCGTTGAAAATGTGGTGTTAACACCTTGTGCTTTACTCCTCCAACCTGCGCCTAGGCGTAACTTTTTACGTGTCGACACCTTGTCTTGTGCACCCCCAACTGTGCTGGTGAGTGGTGGTGCAAATAAATGTCGGAGTTTTGAGTTTATTTGATTTCTATATTCTTTCGCTTGTCCATATTTACACGGGCAAGGGAGATATATACAACAAGTATATGCACAATAAAAATGAGAACAAATTTTTGATACATGAACAAATGGTTTTCAACAAAATTTTAAGTAAAAACACTTATGTATTGAGGATAAATCACAACAACACGACAAGATAACATGCACACTAAGACTATCCTAAAAATACAAGATTTGTAGCAAGGCAAGATGATTAATCAAGGAATTAACATTCACAATAATTAATGGAAAGATACACACCACTACAAATAATTTGAAAGTCAATACCCAGTTCTCATTCAAGGAAAAACTAGCAAAAACTATCCTTCAAACAAGCACTCTTGTGTCCAAAAATTCCTCCTTGAGCCTTGCAATTCCACACAATATATAGAAAAAGTACTTGAACCAATCCATCCTAAAAATAGAATGTGGATTGAACTCACCCATACATGCTAATTTGACCCCTTTATCATGAATAATTAAAGGAAAAAATAGACATGTTGATCACAACGAGGCATTACTAGCGTTAGTTACAAAAATACATTCTAGTCAAACCTGAAGTTGAATGTTCTATTTTTTAATTAATTGAAATAATTGGGTGAATTTTTTTGCTAATATTAGCCACTTTCTTTGTGTGCAAGTCTTCTCTAATGTACATGCAACTTCTTTGTTGTTGATTAAATAATCATACTTAATCATTGATGTAGCACTTGCATATTCACCCACTTGTAAGGGTATCTTGGCTTTATCTTTGTTTTGTCATGTAGTGATCATATGAAAAATAATACTTCTGTGTAAGAAAAATAATAATGCATTTGATCTCAATACTTCACAAAATTATTCAACTTGTAATGTGGGGACCACCTGTAGGCATGTGCAAAAATAATACCTTTATTTTGTGAAAAATAAGGTAATTAGGACTTCAAAAAAGGCTCCATGTGCTTTGATGTTGACCTCTGCATGCATTATCCTCTTTGTATTTTTCCACCATGTCATGAACATACTTGGAAAAATACCATTTCAAGTGTGGGGACCACTTTAACAGAGTTTAAGGTAATCATATTTAACCCTGGCCTTTCACACTTTCACATGTATTTTGATCATTGCACTAAGCTTTAGTTAACTAAGGTCATGGGGACCTTTAACATTTTAAATGACCACCTTTTGATCATGATGTTTGAAAAATATAAGGTCCTTTTATTTGATAACCCGTAGCACATAGTATCACTTTTCAAATAATCATAACATTGTAAGGTTTAGGGTTACTTTTTGATTTATCATTCTGCAATGAAAACGTTTGGTTTATACTTCTTCCTTCGCACACGTATCATTGGAATATTGTTTATTTGACTCCCCTTTTGAATTATTAATCATAGAGTATTATACCGAACCTAGAAGGTCAATGAAATAATATTAAATCATTGGGGTTGGTCCGCATCCCATGATGCTTTGACTCTTGTTTCTTTGTTGGTGGTGAGCTTAACTCACTAGTTATGGTTTGTATACGGCATAGGCACGTATGCTACTTATGAACCATGGTTTAGATTGAAATCAACGTGAGTTTTATTGGGTACTAATGATCCCGATCCTCATCATTGATCTTAGTAATGTATAATCTCCATCATTTATGACTAGTAGTTGTTGGTTTACAAACTCGATCATCGGAACCTATAATTTTTGATATGAAGTCATTGATTTATTGTGCCATAACGATTCAGATTGTGATGAATTTAATGAGCTATTATAGGCCGTTGATCTTGGTACTTCATAATGAATTGTTGATTTCTTGACATGTTGTTGAAATATGGTTGAATGATGGTTTTCGTTGACAAATTGCTCAATGTTGTACTTTGTGAACTTAGTTGTTGGATAAACTCAATGGTTGAGTTAGTAGAGATAAAAGTGCATTTCGAATTCAACCTTTTTATTATTGTATTCCTAAGGGAATGGTTGAAGCCCGGAAATGTTTTTTTTATTCCACCTGGATTCATCATCGAGCTTGGTTTCTCTCTACAAATCGATCTTCCGAGGCTCGAGAGTCCGAATATGTGTGCTTTTCTACCATATTTTCTCTTTCCGAGATTCGAGCGATATTAGTTCCCCTAAATTTATGGGTTCGAGATTTATTTTTGTTCATTTCGTCTTCGACATTATTCTTACACTTGAGCTCGAAGCTTAGTTAATCTTGTATTCCGATTTCATGAGGGTTCGAGCATTTGTTACTTTCTTTACGTGTACTTTGTATTATTTTTCCTAAGCTAGATTCAAAGCAAGAACTACCACCTAAATAGTTCCCTAACCTAACTAGAAACAAGAAAGAGTACTATCAAGATGAATAAATGAACAAGGCCTACACTAGCATTTTAACTTTGAAATAGTGAATTCAAACATATTGCAAATAAAGAACACTATTCTTCTAAATTGCATAATTAAATCAAATGGACCTATGTAGTCCAATGGAAATCAACAATATTGCTTGCTTGATCCTTCAAGGATGCTTGGGTGTGAGGCTTAGCTCTTCAAGATGGATGATGGAGGGCTCAAGAATAACAAAAGGCTTTTAGTGTAACACTATGTGCTTTCTTTTGTCTCTCAAGAGATTTAGGTGTAGGTGTAGAAGTAGGAGGAGGGTTCTTTATATAGCCCAAAGGATAAAGGATTCAACACATCCTCTTGAATGTGGGATAATGGAGATGTAGAGTTAGTTATGGATAAGGGGGGTTTAGATGGGGTTGAGTTAACTTTAGGAGGGTTTAGCTTGTCCTTTAGTGGCTCATGTGGATAAAGAGGGTTATTTAATTAACCAAGGTGATTAATTAAATAGATGTGCATGCTTTTATAAGCTTTTAGAGGAATATTAGTATGATTTAGACTATAGAAGGGGATTAAATCAATTAAATAGTGATTTATTGATTTAAATGAGAAGGGAGGATAATTAACTAATGACAATAGAAGGGGTGATGAGCACTTTTGATGATATGTCATCAATTTGCGGGGAAGGAGATATCTAGCGTAATTTAAGTATTTAAATTGCTCGGGCGTAATTATAGGTGTCTACATTTTCCCCTCTTTAGGATGTTGTAAGTAATGTCACTTCAAAGATAGTAGGTAGGTGAAATTTTGAAAGGGAGAAGAAACACTAGTAGGAGGGAGATATGCCCCTCGAGTGTTGATGGGGTGATGAAGGAAGATGATCAATGATAAAAAATGTGAGAAGTGGATAGAAGGAAAAGGGAGAGGCATGATTTCCCAATTGAGTGGAAGAATAGTGTTGATAGGAGGGTGATGTAGAAGAAATATGTAGAAGTGGTGAGAAGAACTAGCATCTAGCCTCTGCATCGAAGAACTTCACGTGTCATCATATTTCTAAAAGAACTACGTCATCGGTCCTTATTAAGAATGTAAGCATATGAAAAAAGTAGAATGACATGAAAATCTAGACTACAAACAATTGTCCATTGCTCAAAGTACCAACTCAATGCAACATACAAAATGCAATGCAATACGAGAAGGAAAACAAACTCATTTAACAGGGAAAACAAGTACCAACACACATATTCCAACCAACAACGGTCAAGATGGTTGTACAAATGTTTTGTTAATCAAGATGAAGATATCCACATGTTCATGATTGACGACAAGGGTTAAAAATGATACCTCGAGAAAGGATATATGCAAGGGGAAATGATGATGGACACGGGTTCTAGGGAAAATCTTTGTGCATAATGAAATAGCACCAGACAACCAAATGTGCCCAGAGAGTACAAACAAAGTAAGCAACTAGCTTTGTGATGTTTTGTGAATTTGATGATTTGCAAGTCATTCTATCGGTGAAGATGCAAAACAAACCAGCAGGATATGGAAATAATACCATGCGTCGATAGAATTTTAATCTCACTTGATAAGCGAGTTTACCTATTTTTGTAGGTTTTTAAAAATTTAGGATGTTTGTAGGGATTTTTTTCTTTTTTTTGGGTTTTGTTTTCTAGATTTTGGTGCATGGTGAATGCGTAGAATAAAGTAGAATAATTGAAGTGAAGTGCCCAGACATAAGGAAAATGCTCCAGGGGAAGAAAGAGAGAGAAAGCGACAAATAATGCCCCTGCTAGATGAAAAATTTAACATAATTATTTAGTCAAAAATAATTATCCGATGTAGTGTGGAGAGGAAGAAAATCACCTAGGAGCAAGAAAAATGCCCTAGGGAGAAGAAAGGGGTACCGGGTGACAAAAATGCCCCAGTACGATGAAAAAGGAGAGAAAAATAATCATTCACGGTGGATAGAAGAAGAATTAGGATGAACACGATGGTCAAAACAAGTCTCTAGGCATCACAGCGGTTGAAAATGGGTTAATATACCCCACCCGAGGTGGGGTAAATCATCGCGACCAATTTATTGTTACCGAGCTCTGCCAAATTTTTACCATGAGACCCTGATAGTGACGAGGACGATGGTGAGAGCATGAGCACAGCCCCGGAGATACGCTGACGATCAAGTCCACGATTACTTACGACATGCCGAAGAAGGACATTTCGTGAGTACCTTGACTTTTCTTGTCAATTAGTCATTAATGCATGTATTAATGTCAAAACATGTAGTAATTAGGATAGTTTAGCATGTGCATGCATGCATGGCGGAACAAAGCAGTGCCGTGTGTGCACAGTGCAGGCAGCCCTTGGGCGTATGCACGCACACACATACATGCAAAGAACAATCACCTTGCACGTGCACACACCTTAGGAAAATGCATGTACACACAAGTTCCAATTTGATGGTGCACACACACACTTGGTACTTGCGTGCTAGTGTAAGCATGGAAACAATAACACACATGTCATACAATGGTGTAGGCATCAATGGGACACTTGCGTGCACGCATGCGGATAGAAATAATGACACACATGCCCAAATGGGTGTGTAGGCATGTTAGAGTAGAAGAATGACTTGGAAAATGCCAAAGAAATGAATTTTAGAAGAAAAATCCAGAGGTTTGGGTGAATCCAAAAAAAGGGATAGGTAGGACTTAGAAGAATTTGCTAGAAGCTAACTTTTTGATTGACTTGTGCAGAGATGTTTTCCGTCTTGAAGACATGATAGCATCACACCGTATCAATTAGTTAGAGGGGATCATGTACCGGCATGATCGATTCTTGATGAGCATACTTCTAGAGGCAGTAGGCCTAGGCCCCATTTCCCGTGATGCCTTCGATCACTTTAGACGACGAGCTCCTCACTTTGCCTTGATCAAGTGGTGGCATAGTGAGAGCTAGTGCTTCCGGCTCCCAAGACAGGGGAGATGACAGTTACCTTAGAGGACGTATGGAGGATCTTGTGCATGCCTATTGTAGGCACATTGATTGACCACCCTGATTAATCACTTCAACGTTGAGTGACCTATTCAAACGAGAGGAGATACCCCATGAGGGTATGAAAATTTCTATGCATGAGTGTATAGCGGATTATTCATTACACTAAGGTCCACTTTACATGATGTGTCTTATCAGGGGTCGTTGCTCACAGATAATATGGGGACGTCATTTTCGATGGGATTGATGCCATTGGTATAGGGGATCTTCAGCGGTGAGTGCTATTATCTTTGCCTGGACAGTACCTCACCGGCACATTTATACTGGGACCTACACGATTGCATACCACCGTCGAAGATGGTGGGCCAGCCTTCATTATTACAGATTTGGTCTTGGGACCACATAGCGATTGGTGCCCATTAGGTCTATTACAAGTCCATCTCCCAGAGGAGCCGACCTTCATGGCATGGGCCCCAGTTGGTGGGGATCCACGAGATCACTTGGGCAGCATGTACCCTTATAGACGTGAGTTCGATGAGCTGCTAGACAGGGATGTTATATGGAGGCCATATAGGCACATTCAGTGGGCCGAGGATGTAGTAGAGCTCAACATCTACATAGTTGAGTACTTTATTATAAGCATTCAATGATATTTCATTGAGCCATACAGAGTTGATAGAGATGTCGGCAGCAGTTGGGCCAAGTACAAGGAGTACCACATCGACATGTGCTATACACTGTTATATTTTGAGTGTCTTGATTTTGGGCCACACATATAGGTGGCATGTGTGAGAGTGAGTTTTCTATAGGTGGCTCTGCAGCCATGGGATCCATCTTGACAGATCAGGGATCCTGGGCACAACCATTTACTATTGGGAGTGGTACGCCAAAGTTTTACCACGTTTCCTAATGATCTTAGAGGCAAAGATGGGCAACAGGAGTTAGAGCCCTTTTTGAGCTTCCTTAAAGTAGCTTGATGAGGGGGTGATGCAAGAGTACGTAGGTGAGATGATCCTTTTGATGGGAAGCCCCATGATGGGTAGGATGTAACACATGTGCAGGGGCCGCCTGGGGTCCCAGATTTAGAGTACGTAGTCATGAGAAGATACCAAGATAGGCTAGAGTTATAGGAAGAGGCACATGGACCTCTTGGGGGACATACAGGTAGAGGCACATGTGTAGGGACCTATATAGCCACAAATAAAGGGGAGAGGAATAGGTGGAGGCACTGCAGAGCCCCAAGCTGACGATAAAGAACAGTGTAGCCTCGGGACTATACACAGATAGTTGCGCTACAATAGTAATTATAGTAGATGATAACCGAGTGAGATCATGCTCGAGCTCATGTAGGGTCTTTGATAGCATCTTGGGCCGAGGCCCATGCACGGAGTGATTTCGTGATGGTGGAGCAGACCACATCATCTACTAGGATGACGAAGGGTCATACATTTATAGCAGATACAACGAGATGGAAACCTAGATGGCCTAGGTTACGAGTCTCGCACCAGCAGCTATAGGTACAATTCCTAGCCCATTGTTATAGAGAGGGACAGGCTCGGGAGTAGAGCAGTTTGTTAGGCGAGACATAGCTAGTAGGCCACAATAGAGATAATGTCATATAGACACACAGATGGCACCGTAGTGACACCACAAGAATGTATAGAGACCTAGCCATAGCAAGAGTGTCGAGCCCCTTATTACAGGTACTATATTATGAGGTAATTACTTCTGAGCTCCAAGCACCGTCTTATAGCCAGCAGAGTTGAGTAGGTCGACTAGAGGAGAGACCTCCAGAGACCATAGGCTTTAGTTGAGCAGGTGGAAGGGCCACTGCTGGATCTATCGAGGGCATGCCATGTTACCCCACTAGGTAGACCATCCAATCCTTCAAAGGGCTCGAGTCAGCCCTGATGTACTTTATATTATTTTGTTGTTGGCCTCTTGATGAAGGCACATAGTACCATTTTTTATGTATAACACTTATGTGTACAGATTATTCTTTTGTTCATATCATTCTTTGATATACACCTCTGATGAAGGTAGTTGTACTTATGAGTGATGTATAGACCTTTTCTTTTGTATGCCTCAGATGAAGGCACTTATTGATGTATGCCTCTGATGAAGGCTTCTTGATATATAACACTTATGTATACCATTTTTTATGATATATATGTATATGACACACATATATATATAGATGATTACCTTTTGGATCGAGACATGTGTTTATGAGATGATGTACATTTTTGATTTGATTCAAGTACTTATGGATGTACTTTGGATGTTATTTGATTCAGCACTTGCATGTATGTTATATTGACATTTGATGTATACACATGTGTTTTGCTTTGTAGATGATAGATCCTTAGATGATATCAAATGTATTACTCATGTGATACTGTAGATGTCTATGGATGGGATGATATGATGATATTGGTGTGGAGGGATAGATTTTTGATCATTTGTAACCCCTCTTTCCCCCATTTGACGATACGATATGTGATGATTAGCTTAGTATACATGCATGATGTACCACTTAGCATTTTTGTTTATATATGATGTATAGATGATGTTAGATGTGATGATATTGATGGATATATGATGATGTGATGACACAACAATACACATGCAACAAACAAACACAAGTAATGCACTAACCAATCTAAGCAACAGAAAACAAAGAATCAACATAACAAAGAAACACTTTATTCACCAACATGCTGAAAACACACTCCAAAAATGCATAAGTAAGAAAGAATCTAATCTAAGCAAGACAAGATAAAACCTACAAAAGTATGTCCAAACAACTAACAACATAAGCAAATAACATGAAATAACCATGCAAGCAAATAAGCAAAGTAGGAAACAAAGCAAGTAAACTAAAGCTATGTTTTTGCAAGATTCCTTTTGTCTGTGATTTTCTATTGTTTAGTCTTTTCACATAAAACAATTTTTATTGTTTAGGCTTTTAATGTTTTTGTGATTTTCCCAACATATTTGAATGTTTTTGTGTTTTCCAACATATTTGAGTGTTTTTGTATTTTCCAACATATTTGAATTTTTTGTGTTTTTCCAACATATTTGAATGTTTTTGTGTTTTTCTAACATATTTGAATGTTTTTGTGTTTTTCAACATATTTGAATGTTTTTGTGTTTTTCTAACATATTCCAAAGCTATTCACAGGTAATCGAGAAACGTGGATGCCCCCAACATTAGGTGGGGAATATACAAGGGTAGATGCCACATGAGTATAGACAAGAAGGTGAAGTTTTCATAAATTCCCCAGTATTAGATGGGAGATAAACAAAGACCAACCCTTCACGAATCAACAAAGGAAAAAGCCGGATCAGGGCTTGGCAAGAACGGGTCACACAGGGAATCTTGGATGTAGATGCAGGACTAACCCTAGGCTAAGAAAAAGTACCCCTTAGATGTAAGATGCTTGTGAACAATGAATCCTCCCAAGGCATTGGAAAATGGTTTTCACCCAAGGACCTACCCATAGTGCCATAATTGCGTGGTTTTCACAAATGGATGACCTGCTTTCTCTTTTTATTTTTCTAATTTTTAAATTTTCTTGTATGTTCTATTTTTTTACACTCCGCACCATGCTTAAGCATATAAGCGCTTAAGGTGCATGGCATTCATAGGCTCCCAAAGTTCATCACCATTAGGATGGGAAATTTTATAGGCTCTAGTGCCATACTTGGCCACAATGACTTATGGTCCTAGCCAATGTGGTTCAAACTTACCCTTCTTATCTCTTTCTACCCGTGTGTTGAACTGATTCTCTTTCATAACCAAGTCACCAACCTCAAATTGACGAGGTATGATCCATTTTTTGTAACTAAAAGAGACTTTGTTCTTATACACTTTAAGGTGATCTAGGGCATGAATGTGCTTCCCATCCAAGTAGCTCCATTAAGCAAGCCTAGCTACTATATACTTCTCATCTTTATCCCGATAATCTCTAAGAGAGAATCTTAGGGAAGGAAGTTTAATTTCCAATGGGATGATGGATTTTATTTTGAACACCAAGGAATATGGTGTTGCACCTGTAGGAGTGTGAATAGAGGTCCTATAAGCCCACAGGGTTGGGTGAATCTACAAATGCCAATTACGACCTATTTTACTCACCATCTTCTCCATGATGTGGACCAAGGTTTTGTTTGTAGCTTCTGCCTGTCCATTACCTTGAGGTAATAGGGTGTGGACCACTTCAATCTTATCTAAAACCTATGAAAAAGGTATTTCATGATTTTTCTTTTAAATTATTTTCCATTATCGGTAACAATAGTGCCAAAGAATGCCATCAATGACATTAGGCGATTCATGATAAACTTTGAGATCTAAGCACCTGTAACATATGTCAAAGGAACAACTTCTACCCACTTGGTAAAGTATTTTGTAGCTGTGATGATGTGAGTATGACCATTAGATGAAGTGGGAGTAAGCTTTCCTATCAAATCTAGTCCCCATTTGGAAAAAGGCCATGGGGTGGTGATGGGTTGCAATGGTTGCGAAGGAGCATGGATGAAATTTCCATACTTCTGACATAGGACACATTTTCTGACATAGTTGCAGCAGTCAGTTTCCATGGTGGGCCAATAGTAGCCCACTCTCAACAATTTCTTAGCCAACACCATCCCATTTGTATGGGCTCTGCACACTCCTTCATGTACCTCCTTAATAGCTTGGACCGACTCCGTCACATCTAGACAACGTAATAGATTCCCATTGTAGCCATGATGATAAAGTGTACCTCCTAAGAGAGTATAATGGGATATTTGGAGAATAAGGCTTTGTTTCTCAGTGTGGGATATGTCAGGGGGAAACATGTTGTCTTTGAGGTAGGTGAAGATAGGTTCATACTAAGGGGAATGGGGACCAACAACTTCACAAGCCAGACAAGACTCTGGCATGTCATACGCAGGCTGGCATAGGTTCTCCACAAAGAAGGGCATGTCATTGCTTTCCAAAGGAATGCGTAACATGGAACCTATGGTTTCCATAGCATCACTGCTCTATTTTTTGCCCTTAGAATTTGTTCAAAGGTGATGCACACAAAATATTCTTTCAATGCATCCACCAAATTCTTATAGGGGATGAGTTTCTCATCTTTAACTTTGTATTCATTGTTAACTTGTTTTATAATCATATGTGAATCACCATCAATCTTGACATGATGGATGTCCCATTTTATAGCAAGCTTCATCCCAGTGATGAGTGCTTCATACTCCACAATTTTTTTCCTATAAGGAATCCGGGTGGAAAGCCTACGGTATAGGTTCCCTAGAAGGAGTAATGAGCACCACACCTACTCCTGAACCATGAAAAGTAAAGGATCCATCAAAGTGTACCTACCATATGATGGAATCCTCAATATATAGTAACAAAACATCTGGTAAATCTAGACTCAATGGTTCAGTCCCTTGTAATGGTGCTTCAGCCAACTGATTAGCCTGAGACCTGCCCCTTGACTGACTTCTGATGTACAAACTCAATGTCAAACTCGCTTAACAGGATGATCCATTTCCCATTCTACGGTGAGGGTGGATTTAGACAAAAATACTTGAGTAGGTCAACTTTAGATATGAGATTAGTTTTTGTGATTAACAAGTAATGGTGAAGTTTTTGAAAAGTAAAAACAACAACCAAACAAGCCTTTTCAATTTGAGGGTAATTAAGCTAATAGGAAATGAGAGTACGGCTAAGGTAATAAACTACCTTTTCTTTGTGACTAAGGTCGTATTAGGTGAGCAACATGCACTAATAGAAAATTGAGTGGCAGAGATATACAAAAGGAGAGGCTCATCAAGGGGTTTGATCACATGAGGACATGCAGATTAGCAAAATATTGCTTGAGCAAGGTCAAGTTCTGTTGTTAGTCTAGTCCCCAGACAATGGTGACATCCTTTTTCAACATATAAGTGAATGAGTGGCATTTATCAACCAAATTTGAGAGATGAAGAGCGGCATAGCAAGTATTTTCCATTGAAAACTATGTAGCTACTTGAAAAATGTGTAGCTACTTGATGTTCTTAGGAGGAGGCATGTTATTGATAGTAGACACTTTTGTAGGGTGTACCTCGATCCCTCTCATGAGACAATGAACCCAAGCAATTTTCCTGAAAGGACACCAAATACACATTTCTTTGGGTTCAAATGAACCGTATATTCCCAAAGGTGCTCAAATATACGCTACAAGATGACAAGGTGATCCTCCCTTATCTTGGGTTTTCCCAAGATGTCATCTACATAATCCTCCATGATGTCATGGATCATATCATGAAACATCACTGTCATTGCTCTTTGATATATAGCTCCTACATTTTTGAGACAAAATGGCATCACACGGTAACAGAAGGTACCCCAAGGTGTTTTGGAATCCATCTTATGTTGATCCTTGTCTACTATCTTGATTTGGTTGTATCTGAAAATACATCCATAAGAGATCGCATTTCATATACCGAGTTGTTGAGTCAATGATCATATCAATATTTGGTAACGGTAAATCATCCTTAGGGAATGCTTTTTTATGTCCGAAAATATATACAAATGTGGATCTCAATAGGATTCTTTTACACAGGAACAATGTTTGATATCCACTCTAAATAGTCAATGGGTCGAATAAATTGGGCCACATAGTAACTTTTCTAGCTCTTCTTTTGGGCCACTCTTGGGTGCATTTTCTTGAGATTTTTTTATAGGCTTAGCGTTTGTATGCACAAAAAGTTGTGCAGCACCAAAGCTAGGTCTAAGCATTGCATGTCCTTATAGGACCATGCAAACACATCTATGAATTCCCGCAGCAACATTGTAAATGTTTTTTACTCCTGTGCTGAGAGCGAAGCTCCCAGTTTAACAATTTTAGGGTCTTCTTTTGTACCAATGTTCACATCAATGGTTTCTTCAACCAACATTTTTGACAAGTCCTCCATACGCATAGGATCAGGAGGAAGGTTGAGGTCTTCATCCAAGGATGTCTCCATGAGATTTTCATCCTTGGCGTGGTCACTTTGATTGTCCTTTGTCTTTTCCACCTGTTGGTCTACCAGTGCCTCAAAGAGGTTTTCACTATGTGACCTAGACTTTGAATTTTGTCAAGGCTTTTCTTTAGAAATTTTTCCCTCACGTTTTCTTATGTTTTTGACCATGAAGCTCAACTTCCTCCCGAAGTAGGCGCAGGTGTCCAAGTCAATGTAAAATTCCTTTTTATGGTCTCTAATAGGGATTGAATCTCGTACACCCATAAACTCTGCAATGGCTTCATCATTTTCAAATATATCGATTGGTATGTGATTTTGTTGGTCCCATTCGATTAGAAAAGGGTAGACAAGGTCAATGGTAGGTTCCGTGGGTGTTATGGTAAGGATAAGCAGTATTATTAAATAGGTTTTTTGAGGAAAGGTCGTCGTATAGGCTATAATGGAAATCCGTATCACCTGCTCCATGGATAGTCGAGTTATCCTCACATTTATAATAGGTAATATCTTGATCATTGGGATGTGCCCCATAGGGTCTAATGTCGATGCCATACCTCTCTATTTTGAAGTGTGGGAGAGGGATTGGTTATCTCGCCCTTGTTCATGTTTTATTTAGCCTAAACCTTTGTAGCCCATGGAATACATCATGCGGCTAGACTTCTCATATCCGGGAATCCGGTAGCAAGTAGGCTGGGTATCCTCTGGGACCCAAGTCGTAGGAGGGTCTAACAATTTTTTTTCACTAGTAATCCTCCAGGTAGGAATGACCCGATAGTCTGCTCATCCCGAGGCTTTCGAAAGTGATAGTTGGGTCATCCTCTGGTTTTTGGTGATAAGGATAAGTCGAAACTAGAAGAGCCTATTGAACATTGTACTCTCCACAACCATATTCTAAGACTTTCATCTCCCAAGAGTCAAAAGGGGAGGTAGATGTGGAAACGTCTTGAGTACAAGAAATAAGAGAATTAGAATCCACTCATGAGTCTATGGCTTTAGACTGAAGAGGCTATAATATCAGCTGAGGGGCATGCATATGTACCTCTACGAGTAAAGCTGTTAAGGGCTCTGCAATGAGAAAAAGGTTCTGGGTCTCCCGTATCATGATAGTATGTCCCTCATGCTTCAACTTGATGCACTTGATGAAAAGTGGAAGGTATAACCTACATGGCATGAATCCATGGGCGACCGAGAAGCATATTATATGGAAGTTCCAAGTCCAAGACATGGAAATTTATATTATAACAAGTAGGCCCAACCTCCATTGGTAACATGATTGTGCCTACTGATTCCCTTTCCACGTTGTTGTAAGTGGTTATGGTAATGATTTGAGCCTCTAGGTCTTCCTCTGTATGTCCCAATTGTTTGATAAGATTTAATGTGCAAATATTGAGACCCGACCCGTTGTCCACAAGCACCCATTTGATCTTTTTATGGGTAACAAATACTTCGATGTATAAGGGAAGATTATGCATGGGATCTTCACTAGGAAGTTCCTTATAATCAAGGAGATATAGTCAGTTGGTGCAATGTTTTCCACCATGGCCTGCAGATGTGAAGGATCTACTTCTAATGGTACCCTGACCCTTGGAGGGTTTTATACAAGATGTCCTTATGGACTGTGGATATCTTGAGAAGATCCAAGATTGAAATCTTGGCAAACATCTTCTCAAGTTGATCAAGGAGGTTATATCTACCATCCGTGGGGTCGCTGGAAAGGGTTTTGGGGATTTTGAGATGAGTGTGCCTTGTTACAACAAGTGCAATCCTTCCCTTTGATCCGGATGGTATTGATATGGTCATGGGGAGAGTGGACACACCCAATGAGTGAGTCATAGTGGTGATTGTCAGTATTGGTATATAAATAATTGGCCGCCCTATAACTCTTGGATGACTCTCTTGATCGGATTTTTTCTCCTCTACCTTTCCATGCTTAGGGAAAGGTTCCTTGTAGATTCCCATCTTTTCATTTGGGGTCTGGTTTCTCTGGGCTATCGACTTCAATTTCCCCATTATCAATGAGGTCCTAGATGTAGTGATGAAGCCACAGGCATTTATCAGTCTTATGTCCTTTGACATGATGCATATCACAATATTCATGTTCCTTGTACCATGTAGGTTTGGGAACATTTTCATCAAAGGGATATGTCATAGGGTATGTTACCATATGAGCTACCTCAAGTTGTTTCAATACGGTAGATAATGACTCATTGAGTGCAAAGTGAAAATCTTACATTTGGGTGGTGGCTAAATGGGTCCTTTGGTCCTTTTGAAAGGTTGACTAGATTAAACCACTTGCACACGCTTGGAATCTGTAATTCGTATCCTATGACATTCTTTTTCTTGTTGAATATTTTTGAATTCTCCATAGGTTTGACACTTTGACTATCCTTGGAGTTTGTTTTAATGGTCCCTTTAGCAATAAGGGATTTCTATCTTGAACACCTTTCTCAATGACCTCCTCAAAAGTGTGAACATAATGCATTTGAATGTGAATGGTGATGTCTAGATTTAGATTAGGCACAAAGATGCTAACTAACTATTTTTAGAAAATGCACAGGGAAGTGTCTAACTATCCCTCTCCATCTTTGTAAGAAGCTAGAAAAATCTCATTTGGGTGTTGTTTAGTGCCACATACATCTACCATCATTATATCCCTCTCAATATTGTATGAGAAGTGTCACACAAACCTTTCGCTAATTCTATCCGGTGAAAATGGATCGGCGAGGTAAGCGTGTAAACCACTCCAAGGCTTGACCTCCTAGACTCTTTGGGAAAAGTCGTATGAGGTAGTTATCACTATAAGACACTTCTTGAAACACCATGTAAAAATCCTTTACATGATCTCTTGGATCACCTTTCCCTCTATATTTATCAAACTTAGGCATGTCAAACTTTTGGTGAAAGGTAGAAATGTCATTGTTTTGTCAAATGGATGAGGACATAACTCCTCATATTGATACTTTCTAATGCTTTCCACACTACTCTCTTGGAGGCTTGTAAGTGTTGCTTTCATAGATTGTACCTCTTGTGTGAGAAAATTTTCTTTAGTGGGGGAAGCGGGGATATACACCCGGCTGTAATCCATATCATCTCCTCCTAGGTTTTCCGCTGAGGTTTACTGATCCTAACCTTAGGTTTTGTCTTAAGTACATTCTTGCTTGTTCCATTTTGTACATGTGAGGTTAGCAAGGCTAATTGTCTACTAAGGTTATTGATTTGTTGTTGGATCACGTTCTCTTCTTCCAGAGGTTCCTCTTCTTCTTCTTCTTGAGGGGGTTCATTAACATTTTCATGTTCTACTCTAACCTAACATGTATTCTAAGAAGAGGTATTCTATGTCCTACAACGTTGTTATTTTCCACATTTGAGGTCAAAATCCTATCCATGCGTGAGGATATCATCCATATTTATGAGGGGTGTTCTTCCTCATTTGTATCATTTGTAGGTGGGAGTGTTTCTTGGTCAGTGGGAAATTTAGCCCCCAACTCTACCACACGTGCTAACACTCTATCCTTGTTCCTGAAAAGGAACTCATCTAACAAGGTAGGATTGAAGTCAAATTCTGCATGTGGAGATTCTAACTCATCACTGCTATGATCTATCATGTCATCCATTTCTTTCTCGGTGGAGAATAAAGGCGCAAGATCATGACCTATGAAGGGATTTGACCCTTGTTGGTTTGAGGCCTCCCAATTTTTCATTTTTTCTGCTTCTAAGTGCTTGTCTCTTTAGCCCTAATCTCGTTTTGGGAGCCATGACGTGCAACAATTTTCACTAAGGTGTTTGCAAATGTGTTTAAAAAATTTTCTATCAAACCTAAGTGAAAATGTAAAAGAATGTTAAAGAATATAAATGAGAGTAATGAATACTCAAAATATCAATGTGATACAATGATTGCCTAAAATGCAAGATTTCAACAATGATGGTACGTTCAATAACAAGTCAACCGACTGAATGAGATACTTCCCATGTTTGTTTTCAAAAAAGGTAACCAAAGTGTCACAAGATGATTAACAAGATGTCCCTACTTATGTCGAGTTCAAAAATATGAACAAGGCGTAAGTAATAACAAAAGGCTAATATGACCTCCTAACAAAGTATACAAGAAGCAAGCTCTAACCCGACCAAAACCTATACTCTGAAAAGTGTCAGTTATAATTTTTGGGTGACACACAATGTCACCGAGATATGTGACCCAACTTTGCAAGAAAGTAGGGTAACAATATTGAGATGATATTGATGTAACACACGCAAGTAGTAACACTACACACTTTTCAAAAACAAGGTAATAATTGGAATTAGACCTAAAGCATCGAGTACACCTAAGAATTGTCAAGGTGTGTATAGCATAACCTTACAATGGGGATATTTAGGTCACGTTTACAAGAAACGAGACGTGAATATCACAATCATAGTGAGATGATATAAACAAGATAACCACTCCAAGGAGAATCAAGGTGATGAACCAAACTCTAACAACAAGAGTGATCCTGACCTAGATATCAAGATCACAAACAATGACTGAAGATAAGACTAAAAAAACATCCCTACTTATGTCAAGTTCAATAATATGAACAAGATGTAAGTAAGAACAAGAAGCTAATCGTGACCTCCACAAGGTATGCTAAGAACTAATTTGAGTATTGACGAAAGAAAATTGTTTTGAAAATCGAAGCCATAAGTAGATATAGTGTAACAACGTTATCCCGATATCTTAACCAAGCAAGCAAGGTGTCGATATCAAGACAACATTATGACGATATATATAACGTGGTATCAACACTCGTCAAAAGACCCAGACGACGTCTAAACTAAAATCAAGCAGAGAGTATAACAAGAAGTCTATGATAATGTGAGCAGCATAACCACAATAAAGGGATTTATACTACGTTCCCAAAAAATGGGAGACACAATGTAAATACCAAGATTGAACGACTAGAATGCAAGAAAAACTGACAAACTAGGGAAGAGACAGACAATGAAACAAACCTGTAACAATGAAGATGATCTGAAATCAAGATCGTAGGACCACCAAAGATGTGAAAATGCACCGCTTGCTTTAGTCATTTAATAGCCCACCATTTGTAAACATGGATGAGTGTAAACGTACAAAAAAATAGCCAGGACTATCCCTGATAAGACACGTAAGGTATGCCTCTATCCGAATTCCAACATGGGAAGCACGAATGCATGGGTATATATCAAGAAAGTGTGAAAATAAACTCAGTTTCACTTGGGCAGAGCTTCACCTCATTCGAATAACGAGAAAGAAGCTAAGCTAAGTAAGACGTTCATCTAATTTCGTGATGAAAAACACTTAGATCCAACTTAGAATGGGTTTGTTACCATGTTCGACAAACACGGTGTCTGAATCCAAAAAGTTATCACTTCATGATGGAAAATGACGTGAATGGACTAGTAAAGTGGGCCTCTAGACAAAATGGTCTCCTTAATAAGTTCTCTCAACTAGGTGTTACAAAGTCATCTTAAGAGAGCTTGATTTTCCTAGGTCGCAATGACTATATCTAGGAGTATCTTATCTTTACTTTACCCCCTCCGAGCACAAAGGGAAACTAGTGCATCCACGTGTGCTCTTCCTAGGGTCTCCATATGGACAACTTTGTAATGCTAACTCACAAGGTGTACTAGTCAGGTGGGTAAGCGAGGTGCTTCCTATTTCATCCACGAGGTTACTCAGCGGTGGACTACTTTAGGGTTATTGGTACCACCCCCATTGTTATATCTTAAGGGGTTATGCCAAAGGGGTTATGTTCTAGTTGAGAGGGGAGGGACGTACCCTTTTCCAAAACCTGTAAATACAATGTTTTTAATGTGGTGTGTTTTTTTATCTTTTAAATTTAATGTGGTTTCAAAGTGGCACACCATTTGGCAATCTACAAAAACACGTGTATTAGAAGTTTTGCACTTCATTTCGATTCCACCTTTCTTTGACAAGCGTTAGGTCCTACACAATGTATTAGTAGTTTTCCATACAAGGAACAAACATCATTTCTGATTCTCAAGATCATCCAAGGATGTAAGAGAAGAGCATACGTGGTGTTTGTTTTAAGCAATCTATGCAAATATCAAATGGAAAACATACATATCAAGTCTAATTGATTTTCTAACTAAGCATGAACAAACTTAAACTTTCTCAAAAGTGATCACAAAGAACAAGAGTCGTTTCTGATTCCCAAGATCACCCAAAAAGGATGCGAGGGAAGAGCATACGTGATTCTTACTCCTTTTAAACAAGTATATCAAGTTTTCTAACTATTTGAGCATAAGTAGGAGCTCATCACAGAGACCTCGGGGAGTCCATAGTGGGATCATCAAGATCCATGGTACAGACCTCTAGAGTACCATCTAGAGTTGCATCTCATGGGAGATGAACAGGTAGTTGTTATGGATGTGGCATTCTTTGGACATAATTAGAGACGGTTCCCACATAACCCTAGTAATAAGGGTAAGGCACATATTTGAGAGCCTACAGTTGGCAACATGGGACATAGCTATCGAATATATGCAACGGTTGAGAACCACCAAGGTGAGCACCAGACAAAGGTGCTAGAGACTACAAGTAGCATTGGTAGTATTCTTACCTCCATTTTGTTTGATTCTGGTTCTTGATTCTTTTATTGCACCATCTTTAGTATAGCATTGTAGGTTGGTGGTAGTTATACAAGTCCGTAGTTGAGGACGTAGAGATGGCTTGTAGCCAAAATATCTATAGACTCCTTAGTTAAGGAGTATGTAGTAGATTTGGTACCCTTGACCACTACCTCTAATCTTTGTATCCTTCCGTTGGGTTATATGGAGTCTTTTTGGGCATGGAATTTTTGTCTACACATAGTTCTAGATTAGATTGCTACCATAACATTTTACCATGTATAGATGATTTGGGGGTTGAGTCAAGCGATATGAGGAGTTAGGAGGTCCATTTCCATCCACACTATTTTCACTATACATCTTAAGGAGTGTGTGTGATAAGGTTGTCATATGTATGCTATCACAATTAGTGACAAATTTGAGGATGAGTCTAGTGGGCCATCTCTTGATGAGCATCACATCTTGAGAGATTTATATGATTTCTTTAGAGGAGCTTCCGGACTTACCTACCCCAACGTGAGATAGATTTTAACATATATTTAGTTACGCAGTGCGAGCCTATCTCACGAGCACCCTATTAGATGACTACCCCCGGCTCTATGAGCTCAAGTTACAGCTTGAGGACCTTTTAGAGAAAGGCCTAATCCATCCTATTGTATCCCCTTGGGGTACACCGGTGATTTTGTTAAGCATGGATCGATGTGTTTGTGTATTGATTATTGTCAGCTTAACAAAGTAATGATCAAGAATCGTTAACCCCTTCCATGAATTGATGATTTATTTGATCAGATGAAGGGAGAAACAATATTTTCCAAGATATATCTTAAGTCATGATATCATCAGCTAAGGATCATGGAGGAAGACATTCATAAGACTGCCTTTTGTACTAGATATGGCCACTAAAAGTTCACAATAGTGCCTTTTGGTTTCATGAATGCCCTCACAAAGTGTTCATTATCTTGATGAATGGGGTATTCGACCTTTTTGGATGAATTTGTGCTCATTTTTTTACGACATCTGGATTTACTCACGTACACATGAGGAGCATGAGTGGTACCTTCGTCGGGTTCTTTAGTGTCTTCGTGAGTAGTAGATTTAATGGAACCTAGAGAAGTGTGCATTATTTCTAACCGACGTGCGGTATTTGGGCCACATCATTTCTAGGGAAGGTATCATAGCTGATCCTTCCAAAATTTGAGCTATTATAGATTTTCCACTACCCAATAATGTGACTAAGGTGTGCATCTTCATGGGTTTGGTAGGATAATATAATATATTTGTATAGGATATTTCTCGGGTTATGCACCCCATCACTTCCCTTCACCAAAAAGGGAAGAAGTTGCTATGGTCGAGATAGATGTGATCAAGCCTTCGAGGAAACTAAAGGAATTTCTCACGATGAAAGCACCTATTCTTGCATTGTTAGACCATCAAGGTGAGTTCTTCATTTGCACGAGATGCTTCTTTGGAATATCTAGGAGGTGTATTGATGCTAGAGGGATGAGTGGTTTCTTTTGAGTCTCTGAGAATCAAATATTATGAGCTAAATTATCCAAATCATGACCTTAATCTTGTAGAAGGTCTTCATGCCTTGGTTTGGTGGAGGCACTTCCTTCTTGGCTAGAGATTTAGACTTAGGGTGATCACTTGAGTCTTCATCACCTCTTCATGCAGCCCAATCTCAACGCTCATCTAGGCGGCATTGCATGGAGTTTTTTATGAGTACAACATGGAGATAGAGAATCTTAAGGGGAAGGAGAACGTGGTTTAAGATGCCATGAGTAGAAGGATACCTATGGCTATGGCTACTTGAGTGGGTAAAAATTTACGGAGTATGATTTTATAGCAGACTTCCTCACGAAAGATTCTACCTTGCAATTAAATCATAGATTGAGTATCAGAGGCCCCTTGAGGGGATATTTGAGGGTTTTTCATTAGACTTAGATGGCCTTCTCAAACACGAGTTTGGATATATGTCCCTAGAGATGGAGGTTCAAGAAAGGACATTTTGATAGAGGCTCATCGTGCACCTTATTCAACCCATCTCAAGGTGAATAAGATATATGCCACCTTGAGATAGTTGTACAATTAGAGAGGACTACGAGAGAGATGTAGCTCGGTTTGTATCACGTTGTTTGAAGTGTTATAAGGTGAAGGACAAGAATCAGCATCAAGATTGCCTTATCTTCCCTCACGCTATCTTGGAGCGGAAATGGGACACCATTTCCATAGAATTCATAGTTTGGTTACCGATGTTGAGATATCACCATGATGCCATCATGGTCATGGTGGATAAATTGATGAAGTGGCTCACTTTTATTCGGTGAAGACCACCTACATAGCTAGCATAGTAACACAAGTATACCTTGATGAGATTGTCATACACGGGATTCCATAGAAGATCATTTATGACTACAATCCTTTGTATACTTCTCATACGGAATACCATCAAGTACACTCTCGGGATGAAGATCAACTTGAGAATTACTTATCACCTTGAGACAAATGAATAGACAAATTGGGTGAATAAGGTCTTAGAGGCCATGCTTTGGATGTACGTCATGGACCATCAGTTGAGGTGGGAGGAGTACTTGTATTTGGTTTATTTTCCTACAATAATAGTATTTAGAGTTTGATAGGCATGGCTCCTTTTCGGGAACTATATGGTAGAGAGTGCAAGACACTTTTGAGTTGAGACAGTTAGAGGAAAATGTATCTCTTGTGTCGGCCTTACTAGATGATATGGAGCAACGGAGTTGTTACGATAAGAAAGATATTGCAAGAGGCTCAACACATGAAGAATAAGTATACACATCATCATATGACAGATTATAGTTTTGAGGTGGGAAAAAGGTGTTCCTTCATGTCGGGAATCATAAGATCCCTAACCGTTATGGAAAAGGCTCTAATATTTCTCCTAGATTTGTGGGTCCCTTTGAGATCTTTAAGAGTATTGGTCATTTGGCCTATCATCAAGCATTTCTACCCATCTTGTCTCACGTTCATGATGTATTTTATGGTTTTTAATTAGGAGGTATATTGTAAATCCTTCCCATGTATTATATTACACCTCATTACGGGTGCGGGATCGGGGCATGTGATGGTGGAGCCTATCCATATTTTATATTGTAATACCTGGGCCTTCGAGAAGAGAGATTGACTAGGTTTGAGTCTAGTGGGATAGGTATGATGAGACTGTTGCTACATGGGAGGATGCTACATTTCTACGAGTCAAGTTTCCACACCTATTTCAGTGACTTTTGGGAGGAATTCGAGTCTAAGGGGAGGGGGATGTAGTTCCCACTTCCCTTCAACGTTTATTAGACTTTTATTTCTATTGTTGTTGACTATATACATGGATATTATTGTGTCAGTTTTTCTTATCATTATGTTAGATGATAGAGATACTTGGACTATTATATGATTTTGATTCATAGTATGATTTGTGTGGATTCTTAGAGACATGTTTTATATTGATGATGATGTTTTGTTGAGATATTTATATATTTCGACATTCGGCATTCTCGTCATATTTAGTAGATTTTAGTGGTTAAACTAATCTTTTGATCTTATTATTATCAATAAAATATAGAATTGACATGTTGTTGGAATTTTAAAATAATAACTAGTATTTGTCTAGATGATGATTTAATTTATATATGGATTATTGTTGACTTATATGTGTATATTTTATCTTGGATTTTTGATGTGGCCACAAGGCCAAAGGAGGTATTTTTTTATTTTATAGGAATTATATCACAAAAATTAAAGGGGGGTTGAAGACCAACCACATCGAAATGTTGGATGGATTCAACAATGCTCACCATGGAAACTTGTGTTATGTTGTGTATGTTTTTTGGTTGTTAGGGGTCCCTATGGGGATGACCTCAATTGTGACCAAGGCTGTGTGTATATCTCTTTCCTTTCTTTTATTTAATTTTGATGTATGTGATTTAATTTGTGATATAATTCTCCTTTTATCATTAATTGGTTTATGTGTCTTAATTAAGTGAACTAATCATATTATTAAGCTAAATTTTGGATGTGACAAAAGGGAGTCATTTATTGGAGTATTTGGGTCTTTGGTCTTTGTGTTTATTAGTTGAGTGTATGTGATTTTGAGTGTTGTACACTCCACCCTACTTGGGAAACTCGGATTTAAGATTAAGGGAAATTTTTGGAGGCACATGGGACAAGTTAAACTCTTCCCAAACCTCTTAATTTCTTATACCAACCCTACCTATGGGTTGGGGGGTTAAAAATAGACCCCATTATGTGTTTTGTAAGGTAAAAGGTGAGATTTGATTTGCACTTTCTTACATGTGTTTAACTTTTGTCTTTATAGGGTGTGGGTTGGAGTGGTGTGTGTAAGAGGTTTGTCATACCTGTCAACCACCTATTTATTATGCGTTGGGGTATGGATTTGAATTGGGTGATGTGGGATGGAGAGGAAATGATGTGGGATCCTACATGGAGCCACATCATCTCCCTCTTTTTTTTTTTTATTTATTGGAATTTTGGAAAGCTTATGGGGTTACTTTCTTGGTTTTGAGCTCTCTCATTTTGAACGCTTACTTGTTGAAGTTGAAGGGTGCTTGTAATTGCTTGAGTTTCAAATATTTTTGGAATTTCCTAAAAAGTTGAGATTTACCGTGGAAAGGTAGGGTCTTGCACCCTTGTTTTCTTCTTTGTTTTCTTATGTCTCATTATGTGTTGTATGGATTTTTTTTCTTTCGTGAAGTGTTGTGTAGTGATATGGATTTAGGTTGTGTTGAGATAGTGAAATGGGGATGAAATATGTTCGCGAATAAGAGATTATTTTTTTGTTTAGGAGGAGTGGGTTTTAGATGCCCAACCTTGTTCTATTTTTTTTTATTTTTGTGCATTGTGGGAGCCATAAGAGAGAGGGAGACATAAGAGTGAGGGAGACATAAGAGACACATATTTTTTTGTTATAGGGAGGCATAATATATTTTTGGAGGATTTTATAGGTGGGCATCCAAACCCTTGGGAGGCACAAGTGTATCCCCATATTCCTATCTCTACTTGGCTTGTTTTAGAGCCATTGTTTTGGGAATTTGTTATGTTTCAAAATGAGTGTTTTGTGGTTATTATCCTTTGTTTTTTTTACTTGTAAGTAATTGTGGAAGCATTTTATAGTTTCCATGTGTTGATCCATCCCTTATTGCCTTTTGGTTGGGGCTCAGGGGCCAATGAGGAGGATTTTTCTCCTCCTCATTGGATTTTTGGTTGGGTGGAGAGTGTTTACTCGTCCCCATTTATTGTTTTGATCAAGTTGAGAAAAGATGGATCCTTATTGGAGATTTTGAAACTTGGATAACTTATAGAGGACTAAGAAATCTTTCATTATTGCTACTTATTACTAAAAAAATCCGCTTCATGTGGAAGATCTTTGTATTGTTTTTGAATGAAAAGTTGCATTGAATATTGGTTATTAAGATTGCAATGAATGTGGGAAAAAAATACATTTTAGTGAGACAATTTTGATAAAATGGAAATGTAGTTGAAAAATGAAACAACTTGTTTACATTTTACTTGATTTATCATCTCACATAGGGGGTGTTTCTCTTTTTTTTAATATTGAAAAATATATGTTGTTGAAAGTTCTTGTGGGCATGTTTGCAACTTATATGTTGCAAAGGAAAGAAACATTAATTTCTATTTCATTTTCTTAAAAATGAATATGATAGAAAAATGAACTATAATTGTACATTTCCTTGTATTAGTTGAAAGAAAGTCAAACTTTATATGTATAGATGGGAAGAACTTAAATTTTTATTTTCATTTAATTTGTCAATAAAATAAATAAATTCCTAAATCTAGTGGAGTAATGAAATTGCTTGGTTACTTATAAATTGATTATAAATTTATTAATAATTTATAAACGAAATAAAATTATTCATACCCCAAAAAATTTACTAGAATATTTTAGAAAATTTAAAGTATAAGATTTAAATTAGGTGATCCTATTAACACCATAAATATTATTATTTATTGACAATAGTACTAATATTAAAATATTATTAATAATGTTATTAAAATAATATTAATATAATATATATATATGAAAAGAGTATATGTTAAATGAATATTAAACAACCCCAAGAAATATTTTAATCAAAAAACAAATACTGATCATAAAGCTACGGTTGCGACCTATACATAAAGTTTTAAAGAAAATGGTGGGGGTGGGTTGGTGACCCCTTGCAATAGTTTTAATACTTACAAACCCCAATACGAGTATCCACGTTTTAATTTTTCGAACTACGTTTTCTTATGTGTGTCCATGCGTTTCAATACTTTTTATAGGGTGAACCTTTTCTCAAACGTGCACACACACACACACACACACACACACACACACACACACACATGGATTTGTTTTATTTTAGGTGTAATAAATAATGTGAATAAAAATATTTTAAAACACTCTTGTACATACAAACACACATACACACACACACAAATATATATATATATATATATATATATATATATATATATATATATATATATATATATATATATGTATATATATATATATATGTATATATATGTATATATGTATATATATATATATATATATGTATATGTATATATGTATATATATGTATATATATATATATATGTATATGTATATATATGTGTATATATATATATATGTATGTATATATATATATATATCTGTGTGTGTGTGTATACATCCTATACATTTGAGATATATACATTCTTCCACCTATTTCACTAAAATACTGTAAATAATCACATGCCCATTTGGGAAAATGCTACATTAATGAAATAAACAAAAATATATTATTACATTAAAACCCTAGAAGAGGGTGTAACTAGAACAAGAAGGGAAAAGAAGAATGTTCATTCTTCCAAGAGCTTGAAATGGCCTCTCATGGCACGCCTCCTCCTTCACCAAACGCAAAACAAAAAATAATAATAATAAGCCAAATAATAGAAATAAGCCTTCCATAAGAAAACTTAGGGTTAGATGGATTTCCAAATCCAAGGGCCCTAAATGAATCCATCCAATGGATGAGATTCATCCCTATAAAAAGTAGGTGGGAAGTGGGTGAGAGAATTTCAAATTTTAAAATGCATGGGTAGGATTTAAGTGGGGCCACTTAATTAAGTGTAAAAGGGTTGGGTGTTATCTCTTTCCTAACCCAAATGTCTTTAGAGGCATTTTAATTTAATGTCAACTTTTACCCCTTTGTGGGTATAATAGAACCCTTTAATTTAATTAAATAGACCCTTTTACCCTTGGGATTAATTTGTGCAAGTTTGACTATGGTGGAATTTAAATGTTTATCAAAATAAAATTTAGGGGAACCTAAACCATGCCTTAGACTAATTAAGTTTATCAAAAGGTATTGAGAGTTTTATTATTTTATTGGAGTTAAAAAAATATATATTATTAATTTAAAGTAACTTAGAAACAAGAATGTGACAACTATTAATTTGAAACATTTTTGTGAGTATGTTTAACAAAATAAAATTATTCCATAATTTTTCTACTTTAACCTAGGTTTTTCTTGGGTTTTGTGTGGTTAAATTTGTGGGAGTTACACGCTATGGATGAAAAACTATAAATATAGTGTTTATAATGAGATGAGGTAAATGTACGAGCTTAGCGACCACTAACCTATAACATGATTTGTTATTTTATGGCTATTTTAAAAATAAAAACTTTTAAGCGAAAGTGGGTCCGATATGTCACTTTTTCAATAAGTAAATGATCTTAGTGGTTGGTAAGCATTTTGTTTGACAATAAATGATGAAAAACATGATTTGTAAACCATGTATCTTATGGGAACTACATATTAATAATAACGATAAAAAAAGTAAAGATAGTGTTTATAATGAGAAGAGGTAAAGGGAGTATCCTAAGTTTGCTTAATTATACTATGATTTGTTACTTTATGGTTATTTTTAAAAATTAGAGACAAACATATTTGAATTATATGTTACAAACAATATGTCTTGTGAGTAATGCATAAGTCACGATCCTTCTTTAGTGTTTGCAAGATCTTTTATTTTATCACTATTTTCAAATTATGAAATGATTGAACCTTACGCCCGTTATGCCGTTACTTTCGATAAGGAAAAATGCTTAGAATTTTCTCCCACAAGATCCAATGTGAATTATGTGTTTCATAAAATATACCCTATGGTAATTACGTAAAGTTGGATCCGTCTCTATGTTATAAAGTGCAACTATTGTCTCCACGAGGTACATTCCAACCAACATGATATAATTATAATCAATGTAAAACACTAGCGATCAAAAGCTATACATATAGATTTTACAATTACCATAATGGTAAGATCCTCACGGTCCCTTCGCTAGTTTTGATTTATTGTTTAATCACAATTTCAAAAATAAGAAACTGTTGAAACTAGTGTCCATTGTGTTGTTGCTTTCAATACAAAATGAAACTAAGCGTTAGGTAAAGAACTTTTCCCATACGAAACATTTTGAAGTATATGTTATAAATAATATATTTTATGGACAATAAATATATCTTGATCCTTATCGAGGATTTGTAGAGTAGCATTTTTTTCGTCATGGATAGCCTATAGATATGATACAATTATAATAGATGAAAATCACTAGTGAGTAAAAAGTGTACTGATTGTGATTACAATAACAAGATGAAATGGTATAACCTTAGCTTCCAATAATATAGGTCATGATTTGTTATTTTATCTCTAATTTTAAATTTATAGTCCTTTATACCCTCAATCGATACAACGTATCGGAAAAAAAAATTGCAGCCTAAGAAGACTGGCACTCTAAATGCGTTAACATAAATTCAAACGATTTGAAATAAATTTCTTCAATTAGTATTGTAAATATAACTTATAGTCAGAGTAAGAGATAATAGACCCTTATTTTTGGGGTGCTCATTAAATATTTTTAATAACCTAATGTTTTCTCAAATTAGTATAACCCACCATGACCTTTTAGAAAGCACTATTTCCACAAAAAATGACTATTGTGAGGATAGACATACTTACATTTTAGCAAAGTGTAATCATTCTTGTTAGTTTTTGATAGCTTTTTTTGTAATTTCCCAACAAGAACTACACTTAAAATAACATACTTAGACTAGTTATAAACATTTAAACTTAATGAATAGAGTATTTCGATATACATATATTTCACATTATATTATATAACAAAATTTCATGAGATATCACTACCTCTGTTAATGTGATTTTTTTCTAAAATACTCTCCTCAAAAGACAAAAGATTGGATCTTCCAACCATTATGCTTTAAACATATTTGTTAGTCTTGTTATAGGGATTTAATCCTTACTACTACACTTTGACCTATATACACATAAAACACATTGAATTCTACAAAACAATCCCGAGAAACCACAAATTCTGTTATTGGGATTTGTTGCTCAAACTTGATGTCTTCAAAATATGGGTTTCCGATCAATAGTTGTAAATGGATAAAAATGATTTCCATTATTCTTTTACTCGTTGACTAGAAGTCTATCGCCACTAAATTAAATATTCTTTGATGTTCCTATCATGATATTTATATAATTTTAGAGCTTGTATGACTCATATTTAATCCTTTCAAAAAGGTTCAAATGGTTTCATATGTTTGATGCATAATAATTTGATTTAAGAATTTTATAAAAATGTGTTATTATTGATTTGATAAAAAAACTGAATTATTGTAACCAATTGAATGATACATAAGATGTCCTATAAATGCTTAGTGGTCCCTAACCATTTAGTTAATTAATCTCTTATGTTAAATAGTAAAGAACTCTAGAGGTGTGTGTCCACTAAGGCAATATTTAAATTCTTTATAAGAAAATGTGAGAAAAACACTTTAAAGGTCGGAAATGACCTAATTATTATTGTGTTTTACTAAAATTATAAGTTAAATTTCTTCCAATGTTTTCGATCCATTAAAAATAATTCCATTCTTTGTAGGCAGGTATTTGTTGGACTAAAGACACAAGGAATGGTTTGTTGAAACCCATTCCCTTGAAAAATACCATGTTGACATGTGGCTATTTTTGTTATAGATGACAATCACAAGGAATTTGGTATTGTTTAATCATCATAAGTTATTGATTTGGGGACACTTGTGTCCATGTGGAATGCTTTTACTTTGAAAACAAAAATTTTCGTATTCTAGATATTGAGTTGAAGGTTTATTTAATTGGGAAATGGGAAATGCAATCCTCCATAAATAATAAACCATATTCTTGTCCAAAATATGGTTGGAATTTGGGGATTCTAATATATTCTAATAAAACTTGTTGTTTAAATGTAAAAGACATTACAAATGGTCTTTCCTTTGACACTTTAGATATTGATCTGATATTGTTGATCTTATTTTGGATGTTATTATGTTTTGATTATTATGAGGTGTAGATGTTAGACCATGGATTATTATGGATCTGGATTGAGTTATTTTGCATGATGATTATTAAAAATTTCTTATATGTGGATGATGATATACTATTTGACATGGACATATCATAGATGTTGTTGGAAACTTGTGACATGATTTTGTGGATAGATCTGAAATGGAAGATTATTGGATGATGTTATAGTTGTATAATTAAATTCAAATGATGATGTTGAATTCGTGATATTGTTGTGATTTATATTTGATCTTGAGATGTTGTTTATATAATTTTGGATGTTCTAATATGGCCATGAGGCCGAAGGGGTATTTGTATTTTGTAAGTCAAAATATCACAACAATGTTTGGGGAATGGAAACCAACCATAATAGAATTTTGGATGAACTCGATGAGGTCACCATGGCAACTATCTTGTTTGAGTGTTGTGTTTGTTAGGGATTCCCATGGGGGGGATCACCTTTAAAATATGACAAAGGATTTTATGTTTTACTTTAATGTGTTTTCCTTTTTGTAATGTTTTCATGTGTTTATTTTGTGATGTATTACCCCTTTCATTAATTTTATGTGTTGAGTTAATATTGTGAATAACCTTTTGTTAAATAAATAAATCAATATGTCATAGGAATGCAATGAAGTTGAATATTAATTAATATTAAGAAACATGTGTAAGAATATGTAAGAGAATTTAAGATGTAAAGATTTAAGAGTGTTAAGACACTTAATCCTCTTGGGAATTCGAATTTGTCCTTGAGGGATATTTTTGGGTCTTCTAGGACAAGTTAAACTTGTCCCACACCTCTTAAAATTAATTACCAACCATATTTATGGGTTGGAGGTCAAGTTTTGACTTGTTTAATGTATTTTGATTTGACTATTTGTAAGCATTAATTGTACTTCTCTTACATGCTTTAAATTTTGTCCTTTTTGGGGTATGGGTTAATTTGGAGTGTGTAAGTTGATTGTCATTGCATTTATTGTGATTAATTAATGATGTTGACTTTTATTTTAGGGTTGAGGAAGAATGATGTGGCATCCCACATGGAATCCACATCACCCTCTTCTCTTCCTCTCCTTTAAAATTTGAACTCTTTGCTTGTTTATGGGTTGTTGAAACTTTGCGCATTTCCTCTTGGGTGAATTTTATTGCTGTTGGGAGCTCTTGCTTGTGAAGGAGTTTGGAGACCTTTTTGCATAATTTTCTTTTTGTTGTTTTTTCTAGACTATGTGTTGGGAATTGAAGATCTTGTTGTGTTGGAACAAACTCCATTATGGAGAGGTAGGAAACTGGACCTTTTTATATGCTTCTTTTTTCCTTTACGCATGCAGAGAAATGGTGTTTGTTGTATGTGTGTTGTTGGCTGGTTGGGTAGACTGCTTAGGGTATGGTGTAGGAGAAGGCTATGGGGATTTCATATGGGGGGATAAGGGAATGCCAATGGCATCAATTTATTGTGGAGGGAGTTTGGGATTGGGGAACCACCATGGAAAAGAAATAGCTTGCATTTCTTACTCTTTGGGGGGATAAGGGAAAAATTTTGGGGGCATAAGGAGGAAGTTTGGGGGCATAAGGGTATGGAAGATGATTATTTTTGTGGGTTGTTCAGGTGGATTCCCATTTCCCATTGGGAGGCATAAGTGAAAGCTTTCCCCATAGATCCTTGCTCTTGTTTTGGCTTGCTTGATGAAGCCTCAGTCTTGTTTGTATTTGTTATGTAGTTGGGAACTACATCTTCTTGAAATGTGTTTTTGATATGTGAATATGCTTCCTGTGTGTTTGTGGAAGCCATTATTGCCATGTGTTGTTCTTCATTTTTTATTTCATTATGGTTGGGGCTCTAGGGGCCAATGAGGAAGGATGGATTCTCCCTTCTCATTGGATATCTTGGTTGGGTGGAGAGCATTTCCTTTCCCCCTATTTTGTTGTGATCCTTTGGAAGATTGAAGAAAATCAGCATGTTGTTGTTTGGACCAAAAGAAAATGTATAGTTTGATAGTCCCTTGAAGTTATTGTAACCCTTCCCACATTGAGTGGATGAAACATTTTATTATTTGTAATGGAAAGGCACTTGTATTGAAAATGAAAGATTGAATTTGATATGTGAAATGTAAAATTTATAATCTATTTCTGTTTGAAAGAATGTGAAAGAATTGATATACCTTGTATATTGTATTTAGAAATCAAATGGAAAAAAAAGTTGTAAAGTGGGTTGTTGGAATTCAATAAAAAATTTGCTTTCTGTTCTCAAATTATATTATTGTGTTGATTTGAGTTGTTGTTGATAAAATGAAATCTCTGTTTGAAAGGAAAATATATAAGGAAAAAGACCATATTTTATTCCTTGGAATTAAATTGAAAATTGGAAATCAGACTTTTGTATTAAGATGTTAAATGGTTTTTGTTTGAATTAATGGAATGTATTAGTTATCAGATTTGAAATGTAATTCCCATGCTTGGAGGATGAAAATGTTTTAAAAACTTTTAAGGTTGATCTCTTTTTATTTATTTTAAATTTGGAAATCAATTTATCAAGAAATGTAAAGTTTGAATCTTCTTGAGCTAAGTAATGAAACATTACAATTTAGATGTATTAAGTCCCAAATGAACTCAATTTGACATTAACACTTAATAAAGACCCTTCAAAACTTATATAAAATCATTTTGAAACTTACACACCGTTTTTCTATCTAAGTTGGAAAAATATAAATTAGACCTAAATCAAACAATTGAACCTTGGAACTCTATTAATCTATCCAAGAATAAGTTCCCATGTCTAATTTACATGTTGAGAAGGAAGAAGAAAAATATTAACAAAATCCTTTAAGTTGGAAAAATTGCTAGTTTTGCTTTTAAAAGCCTCGTAGTTTGTTTTCTTCTAATTGGCCATTCAAAAAATATAAATATAATAATCTAATCTAATAAAAAATTAAAATTTTCCTTTGGAAAATTTTCCCAGTTTTCTTCACCCTCTCCCACTCATGCCCAATCAGGGTGTTGACACGTGGCATGCATGTGAGTGCGATGTGGCATAAAAATTTCTCTTGGGTGGAGGAGCGCATAATAAGGAAGTTTTCCTTGTTGACATGCATCAAGAGGAAATGTGTTGATGTGACAACTGAAGGAGTTGATGAGCGTCAAGAAAAGTGTTGTTGACATGTCATTGGGGAAATGTTGACCCGAAAAGGAGAAATTTTTGACATGCGTGTCAAGAGAGAAGGAGTTGGCGCACATCAAAGGAAAGTGTTGATGCGTAAGTAGACACCCATCAAGGAAATGGGTTGATGTGTGACAAAATCAAGGGATGTTTTGACGCATGTCATTGATGGGAAAATGTTGATGTGTGACAACATGAGGTTGTTGATGTGTGTCAAAGGAGGCATTGACGTGTGACAACTAGGGTTGTTGATGCATGTAAATAGGAGGTGTTGACATGTGACAACAAGAGGTTGTTGACGTGTGTCAAGAGGTAAATGTTGAGTGCTCCTCCTTAAGAAAATGACACGTGGAAAATTTGAATCTAAAATTCTGGTCTTGATAGTTAGCCTTAAACTTGGTTGTGTAATTTGTTGCCTTGTAACCTCATTGTTGTTACCCTTAATAAAAAAAAAATTATTCCATAATTTTCCTAGCTAATCCTAGTTTATTTCTTAGGTCTCAAGTGGTGGTTTGAAGCGGGCATTACACTTGGTATCAGAGCAGTGGTTCAAAAGCTTGGACCATTGGGCACACTAGAAAACTTGAGACATGAATTTTAAAACTAGCACATCTTTAACCTAGAGAACAAACTGTTTGAAACTTGTATATGATAGTAAACTTAGAAACTGAAGAAGACTTAAAATAATGAGCTAACTCTTGTTTTGTTCTATGTAGGAGGCAAAGACAAGATGAGGAGTCTTTCCACATAGACTTAGATATACCACCTCCGGATCATGTTGTGGCAGCCATCCTGCCACAGATCTTGCAGACCCTTCAAGGATGTTAATGCGCATTATTACATGGAGTTCGGTAAGAGGGCATGTAGACATGATAGAGTCACTTCCATTGAGGGACATGCACCTCCTCCACTTAGTGAGGAGCATGGAGGAGAGAATTTCCATGGAGAGTTAGCTAGAGAAGAGTCACTTTGAGGGGACATGGTGACAAAATTTTGGGACATAGAGAGAGGTCTCAGAGCCCTAGGCTTGGGGATGAGCATGTAGAGAGGCCTAAAGGCCATCAGACCATAGTTGTAGATCACATAAAGGAGATCCTAAAGCTTCAGCCATCACATTATTTAGGTGACATAGGAGGATTTCAGGAAGAGGCCTTGCTAGTGAGCTTGAGCGGTTGCTTCAAGCTTTTCCTTGTTTTAGCAACACGAAAGCTCATGTTGTGATCCACCTACTGAAGGATGGAGCCAAAGTATGGTGGAGGACTAGAGGAGTAGAAGCTCCATGTTGATTCGGAGATAGTCACCTGGGAGCTATTTGAGGAGAGATTCAGAAGTAGATATTTATCACGGAGGTTCATACGTAGAGGATCGATGAGTTCCATGACCTCGATAGGCATCCCTTACAGTGGAAGAGTATGAGAGTAAGTTTATGGATCTACTCGATACATTGAGTACATGCAGGATGAGTAGGTGTGGATCCACAATTTCATCCGGGGCCTTAATCTAGACATTGGAGGTGTGGTCGGATCCACTACCCACAGACTTTAGCAGAGGCCGTTGAGAAGGCCTACATAGTAGAGGAGACTCGGGGGAAGACCCAACAAGGCTAGAGACCGAGTCAGGAGCCGCATACAACAGATGCAGGATAATAGATCGAGGGGGTCAGCTCCTCCTCCTTGTGGTGGTCAACATTCTTCACAGTCATCCTTTGAGACCCTAGTAGTAATAATAGTAGCAAAAGATCCCACCCACCATATAGGCCTCCACAGAGAGTCGATGCACATAGAGAGGTTAGAGTATGGGGCCTCCTCCTAGGGGTCCCACGAGACACATAGGTAGACCTAGAGCTTAGTCAGTGGGAGCTTGTAAGAGGCCACAAAGCAAACTATAGTTGGATCATCAGGATCCACAACACCGTACTTCTAGAGCACCTTCTAGGGGTGCTACTCCTTGGAGAGGAACAAGCGGTTGTTTTGGATGTGGAGTTATAGGACATTTTTGGAGAGACTACCCTCAGAACCCTAACAAGGGTAAGGCACCGATCTCAGAGCCAACAGTTGGTGATATGGGATGTAGCCACAAGATTTATGTAGCATGGTTGAGAACCACCAGGTCGAGCACCAGAGCATAGTCATTGAGACTACAGGTAGCATTGGGGGTATTCCTACCTCCATATTGTTTGACTCTAGTTCTTCCGATTCTTTTATTGCACCATCTTTAGTAGAGCGATGCAGGTTGGTGGTAGTTAGGCAGGGTCATTATTGGGATGTTGAGATGGCTTCGGGAGCCAAGATCTCTATTGACTCCTTGGTCAAGGAGTGTGTTGTAGATTTGGGACCTTTCACCACTTCTTCAGATCTTCGCATCCTTCCTTTGGGCTCATATGGAGTCATCTTAGGTATGGATTGGTTATCTATACACAAGGCCAAGATGGATTGTTATCACAAGACTATATCTTTGTGTAGATGATCTTGGAGTTGAGTTGGTGATTTCAGGGGGTCGGGAGACCATTTCTATTGCACCATCTCTACATTATGCAGCTCAAGTGGTGTGTGCGATGGGGTTGTTAGATGTATGTTTCATAGTTAGTGACAGTCGAGAGGATGGGTCTAGTGGACCATCGCTAGATGATCATCCCATTTTGAGAGAGTTTGTAGATGTCTTTCTAGGGAGCTATCGGGATTCCACCCCACGTGAGATTGAGTTTCATATAGATCTTGTTCCAGAGAGAGCCTATCTCATGAGCACCTTATCGGATGACCACCCCGGAGCTCTGTGAGCTCAAGTTACAGCTGGAGGGCCTTCTAGAGAAAGGCCTTATCCATCCTAGTGTATCCCCTTGGGTGCTTGGCGGTGATTTTTGTGAAGAAGAAGGATGGATCCTTGTGGTTGTGTATCGATTACCACCGCTGAATAAGGTGATGATTAAGAATCGTTATCCTCTTCCACGTATTGATGACTTGTTTGATCAGATGAAGGGAGCCACGGTGTTCTCTAAGATTGATCTCAAGTTAGGACTACCATCAGTTGAGGATTACGGAGGTAGACATTCATAAGACTACCTTTCGTATGAGATATGGGCACTATGAGTTCACTTTGGTGCCTTTTGGTTTGATGAATGCCCCCGCAGTGTTTATGAGTTTGATGAATGGGGTATTCAGGACCTTCTTAGATCACTTTGTGCTCATCTTCCTTAATGACATTTGATTTACTCATGTACACGTGAGGAGCACGAGGGGCACCTTCGCCAAGTTCTTTAGTGTCTTCGTGAGTACAGCACTTTATGGGAACTTGGAGAAGTGTGCTTTCTTTACCGAAGGTATAGTACTTGGGTCATATCATCTCTGGGGAAGGTATCACAGTTGATCCTTCCAATATTAGAGCCATTATGGATTGGATAGCACCCACTACTATGACAGAGGTGCATAGCTTCATGGGGTTAGCAAGTTACTACCGAATATTTGTTCAGGACTTCTCTCGGATTGCACCCCATCACTTCCCTTCAGTGGAAAGGGAAGAATTTTGTTTGGTCAGATAGATGTGAGAAGGCCTTCAGGACATTGAAGGAATGTCTCACTACAACACCTATTCTTGTAGTACCGGATCCACATGGTGAGTTCTTTGTGTGCATGGATGCTTCGTTGGCAGGCCTTAGAGGTGTGTTGATGCAGAAGGAAGAGTAGTGGCCTTTGAGTCTCACAAACTCAAGGATTATGAGCTTAATTATCTAACTCATGATCTTGAGCTTGTGGCAGTTGTGCATGCCTTGGTTGATGGAGGCACTTTTCTTCTTGGTCAAAGATTCACACTCAAGACAGATCACTTGAGTCTTCACCACCTCTTCACACAACCCAAACTAAACGCTCGTCAAAGGCATTGGATGGAGTTTCTTTGTGAGTATGACATGGAGATAGACATGTGAAGGGGAAGGATAATGTGTTTGTAGATGCTCTCAAGCAAGATGAATACATGTGAATATGGCCACTTCAGTGGGTATAGATTTGTGGAGTAGGATTCTTCAGCAACTTCCTCTTGACAGCTTCTACATTGCAGTTCGAGTAGAGATCGAGTCCTAGAGACCCCTTGAGGGAATTTTGATGGTTTCTCACTAGAGGTAGATGGTCTTCTTAGGAATAGAGGTCAGATTTATGTTCCTAGAGATGGAGGCTTGAGGAAGGACATCTTGATAGAGGCACATCGTGTACCCTATTGACCCATCCTCGGGGTGAAGAAGATGCATGCAACCTTGAGATAGTTGTACCATTGGAGAGGAGACTTTATAGGGATGTGGCTCGGTTTGTGTCATGATATTTAGAGTGCCTAAAAGTGAAGGCTAGCATCAACATCAGCTGGCCTTCTCTTTCCTCATGTTATATCGAGTGGAAATGGGACACCATTTCCATGGATTTCATTGTTGGGTTACCGATGTCGAGATATCACCATGACACCATCATGGTCATGGTTGATAAATTGACAAAAGTGGATCATTTTTATCTAGTGAAGACCACTTATATAGCTAGTGTAGTGGCATGTGTCTATTTGGATGAGATTGTTAGGTTGCATGGGATTCCGTGGAAGATCATTTGTGACCGCGATCCTTTGTACACTTCCCATTTCTGGACTACCATGCGTCATGCCCTTGATGAGGATTAATTTCAGCACATCTTATCACCCTCGAGATAGATGGACGGACCGAGAGGGTGAATCAATTTTGGAGGACATGCTGCAGGATGTACATGATGGATCATCAAAGGCGAGATGGGAGAGAGTATCACTTGGTGGAGTTTGCTATAATAATAGTTTTCAGAGATCTATAGGCATGAATCCTTTTTAGGCCTTGTATGGTAGAGAGTGTAGGACACCCCTTAACTGGGATAGGTTGGAGGACAGAGTATCTCTTGGACCAGCCCTTTTGTAGGACATGGAGCAGCAGGTAGTGATGATCACACGGAGATTACAGAGGCAGAGATAGACATAAGAAGTATGCTGATCAGCATAGGACCGAACATAATTTTGATGTGGGCATGAAGGTGTTCCTTCGTGTTAGGCCACATAAGAGCCTATCCATTATGGAAAAGGTTCCAAGTTATCTCCTCGATTTATTGGACCTTTTGAGATCTTGGAGCGTATCGACCCTTTGGCTTATCATCTAGCTTTGCCACCCTTCCCTTGTCACATGTACATGATGTGTTTCATGTTTTTGTTCTTAGGAAGTACATTACAGATCCTTCTCATGTGCTAGATTGGACCTCTTTGTAGGTATATGATCAGGGGAAGGTGATGGTGGAGCCCATCCGTATCATAGATTGTAGGACCCTGGCCTTCGAGGCGAGAGAGATTGATCAGCAAGGGTACAATGGGATAGAATACGGAGGCTGTAGCCACTTGGGAGGATGCCACCATGTTATAAGTGTAGTTTTTGCATTTTTTCCAGTGACTTCTAGGAGGAAGTTGAGTCTAAGGGGATGGGGGTGTAGTGCCCACTTTCCTTTGACACTTTTAGATACTAATCCTGATATTGTTGATCTTATTTTGGACGTTATTATGTTTTGATTATTATGATGTGTAGATGTTAGACCATGGATTATTATGGATCTGGATTCAGTTATTATGCATGATGATTATTAGAGATGTTCTTATATGTGGATGATGATATATTGTTTGACATGGACATATTATAGATGTTGTTCGGACTTGTGACATTGATATTGTGGATAGATCTGTATGGAAATTTTGGATGATGATATAGTTGTTAATTAAATTTAAATGATGATGTTGAATTTGTGATATTGTTGTGATTTATATTTGATCTTGAGATGTTGTTTATATCATTTTGGATGTTCGATATGGCCATGAGGCCGAAGGGGTATTTGTATTTTGTAGGACAAACATCACAACAATATCGGGGGACTGGAAACTAACCATAATAGAATTCTGGATGAATTCAACGAGGTCACCATGGCAACTATTCTGTTTGAGTGTTGTGTTGTTAGGGATTCCCATGGGGGATCACCTTTAAAATGTGACCAAGGGATTTTATGTTTTTGCTTTAATGTGTTTTCCTTTTTTTAATGTTTGCATGTGTTTATTTTTGTGATGTGTTACCCCTTTCATTAATTGTTATGTGTTGAGTTAATATTGTGAATACCCATGTGTTAAATAAATAAATCAATATGTCATAGGAATGTAATAAATGAAGTTATTGATATTAATGCAATGTGTAAGAAACATGTAAGAAGATGTTAAATGTGTAAAGATTTAAGATATAGATTTTGGAGTGTAAGACACTTCATCCCCTTGGAATTCGAATTTGTCCTTGGGGGCTATTTTTGGAGGCTTGTGGGACAAGTTAAACTTGTCCCACACCTCTTAAAATTAATTACCAACCATATTTATGGGTTGGAGGTCAAGTTTTGACTTGTTTAATGTATTTTGATTTGACTATTTGTAAGCATTAATTGTACTTCTCTTACATGCTTTTAATTTTGTCCCTTTTGGGGTATGGGTTAATTTAGAGTGTGTAAGTTGATTTGTCCTTGCATTTATTGTGATTAATTAATGTTGTTGACTTTTATTTTAGGGTTGAGGAAGAATGATGTGGCATCCCACTTGGAATCCACATCACCCTCTTCTCTTCCTCTCCTTTAAAAGTCAAACTCTTTGTTGTTTTTGGGTTGTTCAAGCTTTGGCACATTCCTCTTGGGTGAATTTTATTGATGTTGGGAGCTCTTGCTTGTGAAGGAGTTTGGAGACTTTTTTCATGTTGGTTTTTGTTGTTTCTGGATTGTGTTTTGGGCATTGAAGATTCTTTGTGTTGGAACAAACTCCATTATGGAGAGGTAGGAAACTAGACCTTTTAAATGCTTCTTTTTTCCTTTATGCATAAGTGAAATGGTGTTTGTTGTATGTGTTGTTAGCTAGTTGGGTAGGATGCTTAGTTATGGTGTAGGAGAAGGCTATGGGGATTTCATATGGGGGACATAAGGGAATGGTAATGGCATCAGTTTATTGTAGAGGAGTTTGGGATTGGGATCCACCATGGAAAATGAATAGCTTGCATTTCTTACTCTTGGGAGGCATAAGGGAGAAACTTTGGGGGGCATAAGGAGGAAGTTTGGGGAAGAATAAGGGTATGGAAGATGATTATTTTTGGTGGGTTTTCGGGTGGATTCCCATTTCCCATTGGGAGGCATAAGAAGCTTCCCACATAGATCTTGCTCTTGTTTTGGCTTGCTTATGAAGCCTCGGTCTTGTTTGTATTTATTAATGTAGTTGGGAACTACATCCTTCTTGAAATGTGTTTTTGATATGTGAAAATTTTGCTTGTGTGTTTGTGGAAGTCTTGTTGCCATGTGTTGTTATTCATCTTTTATTTCATTATGGTTGGGGCTCGGGGACCAATGAGTAAGGATGGCTTCCTTTTCTCATTAGATATCTTTGTTGGGTGGAGAGCATTGCCTTTCCCCCTATTTTGTTGTGATCCTTGGAAGATTGAAGAAAATCAGCATGCTGCTGTTTTGGAGCAAATGAAAAATGTAGATTTTGACAATTCCTTTTGAAGTTCATTGTTAACCCTTCCCACGTTGAGTGGATGAATCATATTATTATTTGTAATGGAAAAGGACTTGTATTGAAAATGAAAGATTGAATTTGATATGTGAAATGTAAAAGTTATAATCCATTTTCTGTTTTGAAGAATGTGAAAGAATGAGATATTTTGTATACGACATTTGAAAAAAATCAAATGGAAAGGAAAGAGTTGTAAAGTGGGTTTTGGAATTCAATAAAGAGTTGATTTTGTTCTCAAATTCTATTATTGTGTTGAATCTAAATTGCTGTTGAAAGTGAAATATCTATGTGAAAGGGAAATGTGTATAAGGAAAAAGACCATGTTTTATTCCTTGGAACGTAAATTGAAAATTGAAATCAAACTTTGTGTTTTGGATGTTATTATGGTGTTTGTTTGAATTAAAAAAATGTATTAGATAGAAGGAAAAGGATTCCCATGCTTGGATAATAGAAAATGTTTAAGAACTTTTAAGGTTGATCTCATTTCGTTTATTTTAATTTGGGAATCAATTTATCAAGAAATGTACATTCGAATATTCCTTATGAGCTAAGTAATTAAACAATACAATTTAGATGTAACAAGTCCCAATGAATTCAATTTGACTTTAACACTTAATAAAGACCCTTCAACACTTTATAAAAAATCAAATCTGAAACTAGCACAAACATATTTATCTCAAGAGTTGGAAAATTATAAATTAGACCTAAATCAAACTGATTGAACCTAGGAAGCTCTATTAATCCATCTAAGAATAAGTTCCCATGTCTAATTGAAATGTTAAGAAGGAAGAAGACCAAATTTTAACAAAATCCAATAAGTTGTCAAATTACGTTTGCTTTTAAAATCCTACAATTTGTTTTCTTCAATTGACCATTCAAAAAAATAATAATCTAATCTAATATGTTAAAAAATAAAAATTTGCCTTGGGAAAATTTTCCCATTCTCACCGCCAACCATGCCCAATAGGGTGTTGACACATGGCATGCATGGGTGCCACATGGTATAAAAATTACACATGGGCAGGAAGTGCGTGTCAACAAGGAAACTTTTCCTTGTTGGCGTGTGTCAAAGGAAAGAGTTGATGCACGAAAATCGATGGTTTTTAACACGCGTGTCAATAGAAGGTGTTGACACGCATCGGTGAGTTGTGCGTCGGGAGAAATGTGTTAACACATGATAAGTGAAGGATTTGATGTGTGTCAAGAGGAAAGTGTTTGACGCATTATAGATGTGTGTCAAGGAAATGGGTTTATGTTTGACAATAGGATGTTGTTGATGCACATCAAGGGAAGTGTTGACATGCGACAACAGGAGGTTTTTGATGCATGTCAAGAGGAGGTGTTGACGCACAACAATCGGGGGTTGTTAATGATTGTCAATAGGAGGTGTTGATGCGTGAAAAAGGTGGTTGTTGACGTGTGTTAAGAGAAAATGCTGAGTGCTTCTCCTTAAGAAAATGACAAGTGAAATTTTGAAATTTGAAGATTCTGGTCTTGATAGTTAACCTTAAACTTTGTTGTGTAATTTGTTGTCTTGTAACCTCGTTGTTGTTACCCTTAATAAAAAAATCATTCCATGATTTTCCTAGCTAATCTAGTTTATTTCTTAGGTCTCAAGTGGGTGATTCGAACAGGGCATTATAGGGTTTTTTGAGTCTAGTGTAATAGGAAAGACATTTGATTCTTACTTCAATAGAATAAAAGGAGACGATAAAATAGAGAAAAAATTATGTATTATTTAAGAAATAAACATCCAGATAATATTCTATTGATAGCTAGTAGTGAATCAAATGTAATTGAAACAATTAAATTTAATGAATCACACTACCACTAGTTGTCTGTAATATTGGGTGAAGAGAGAAATGGAAAAATAAAATATGATTCCCATATAGGGAAAAAATCAAAAAGCAGAAAAAATATCATGAGATGGAAGAAGTTCTTCCTATCAAGACTCGATTAATATTACACAACAATGTGATGTCATTAGAAGGAAATTTACCAGCAAGGATGGAAGATATAAAGAATTTTTATTTTAAATGTGCATATCCATTCCAACTTCTATTAACTTTATCAACAATTCCTTTGACTTATCCTTTCAATGCTAAATGTGTGATCACCGATTTTTGTAAATTTTCTAGCGATATGTATTTTGATATAATAATTGAGCTTCTAATAGTTATCGAAACATATGTGCTTGATTGTATTGTTATTGTTCTAATACCAACTCATTATTAAAAATGTTAAGTGATACGGTAAAAGATACATGGAAAAGGTTAAAGAAACTACAATATCAATTCTAGATGGATTCTATAGACTCTATGATAGTAACAAGACATTCAAAAAAATTTGTCTTATGTAGAAAATATATGGTTTGCCTTAAGCTGCGACAATAACAATGAGTATAGAGAAGATGTCACTAGAGATTTGGTGGAGACAATTTGACAAAAGCTCAGAATCGCAAGTGAAATTGACCTACTGAGGAAACATCCATCCTTTTCCTTATGAAAGATTGTATGTGTTATGGGATGAAATGTTCAGCCAATGTTGTACAAATTTTTTTATAGTGCTAGTGCTTTACTGAGTGGAAGTGTTGCACTGTACATAAATGGATTCTAAACTACCGTTATTTTTACTATTGAGACACATAGTAAAGAAATGTTTCTGAAACAATATTATTCAAATCTGAAGAAATGTTCTTTACCAAAAACAACTTCAATAAGTGATTTTGTTTAATGGAATTGTAACCAATATATTGTACTTATACATTTAATGTTTATACAAACAAAAAAAGCTATAAAATCTAATGTACAACCCTTTCACCTTGACTCTACATAACTAGTTCAATGTGGTGATTTACCTTAAATCATTTTATAGATATGTTTAATGAGATCTATTTTCAATTTTCATGGCTTTCAATTTTTAACAAACTTATGTTTTTTATAGTTTATAGGACAGATGTAGAGGGCGTGGGCACAACATCATCAAATACCCCATCATATCCAGGTATGCTAATCGTGTCAATTTCCAAAGAAAACCGTTAATAAGCCCCACAAATTTATAAATAAATAAATGATGCGAGAAAAAATAACTATGGAGGTGCGAAGGTATTGAGCATGAATACACACTCGTAACCTAGTATTTTAGCCATATGTATTTTAAAAAAATCATTTGTAAGTCCCATAAATTTATAGGAAACGTTAACTAACAGAGATTAGTTTATATGATTGAATATGGTAGAAGAAAAAGTTTAAGGAAATCCATTTGTAAGCTACGGTAAAGATTTCAAACAAAGTATAGAGCTTCACTGGACTCTATGAATCCATTTTCAATACTTTTGTAATGGTTAGAGTAAAAAGCTTACATTCATCAATATCTCGTTGTTTTACGACTACCTACTATCTATAATGTTTCATTGATTCACTACTGCATATTGAATACTTACAACGAATTACCATTGTTTTGGCTGCAACATTATCATAAACCAAACTATATAAGGCTTGATCCTACTCATAGGTATGTAAAGAAACACTTATCTAGCCTTATTAATGTTTTTTTAGCTAAGTGTAGTCGACAATGATGGCATAGCTTGACGGTTGCAAATGTCATCAATAGTTCAAGACTATTTTCCTCAAAGGGTGGTTCGACGAATATAAGCGTAGCCTAGCGGCTGAAAATTTTGAATTATAAGATGGAGAACAATTGATATTTTGCTTACCATATCACAATAGTAACCACTATGTTTATCCATTTAAGATTTTATTTTCACATCATGAAATCGATTATGAATTGATTTATGTTTATTTCAAATAAATTACGCTCACAATTTTAGTAGCAAAAATATATTATGAATTGATTAATGTTTATTTTAAATATATCTTCCATCAATGGATCCAATAGCATGTAAATGTGGTGTAATACAAGCTACAATCTCAATCGAATAGCTTTGTTAGTTATAAGCTAAAATGTTGTTTATTTCAATTGGTTGTAATTGATACATGGTGATGAAATTTAATTTTTTTCTTCCATACATGTAGCGTTAAGATTTATTTACTTATTTTAGACATAGAGGACCTTCTATATGGGATAAAAACATACAATAGAAATATATCATTCGAGTTCGACATGAAAACTTTCAACTTGCGATGAGGTGGCCTATAAGAATTTATAAAATTATTATCACCATACCATGAACGGGATTCTAGTCAAACAACATCACTTTTTATGATGTTAAAAATATATTAGTGCGATTCAATAACAAATATTGATTGTATTGCATCCAAGACTCATTTGAGGAAAGTAGCATTACAATATATTTGAAGGAATAACAATACTGAAGACCTAGAAAAAGTTTGGAGTAGAAACTATTTTTCATACAGTTCTAGAAACACTTTGTGTATTACATTACGCACAAAGGAAGCCCTCTTGAAAATTTTATGATGTGGATGAAAAGAAGACGCAATTATTGTATAAAAGATAAATGGTTTATGGCCGATTTGTACAAACAAATATAACAAATAGTGTCTCAAGGATTGAATGTAGTAGAGGGCATCAAATATTTGGAGAAAGAAAATGCTAAATAAATATTTATATTTTCATAATGTTGTTATGATGGTACTTCTTAACATTATGAATAATATATACATTCATATTTTATTATGATTGTCTTTGCGTAACTCTGTTATATTATGTTGATATTGTCGGAATATAAGTTGGGTGGATTTATATTTTCACTTATTATAAGATGACAATATGATTGAATAACTTCTATGGTGAATTATCAGAAAAACTTTCCCTTGAAAAATTGTAAAATAGTATATTTTTTACACTATTCATAAAATAAATATTAAATTATACTGTATATACTTTTTTTTTACTATATTTTAATATATTTTATCAGATAAAGTAAAAATGGATTTTGAAAGGATTGGTAATCCTATACTAACCAAAAATAGGAATCAAGGAACAAAGGTGAAATAAACAAGGAACAAGGCCCAACCAGTCTAATGAAGAAATAAACGAGACAAACAAAACCCTAAAGGAAGAAGCCCAAAAGATAAAAGGGCCCCTAAACAAGAAGACACGGTGACTTGGACACCCATAAAGAGAAATCGTAACTACCTTGGAGCTTCCCCCTTTGAGACCTAAGGCTCATATTAGTAGGAGAACTTGCAGATTTTCCTTTCTTTTTTGTTCACCATCTTCCAAAAATCACCTACATTATGATCCACATTCTCATCTGGGTCAACAGGTAGCTGAATGTCAAGAACCTCCTTGTTATAATTCTTTTGATTTTGCTTGAGACACGGAGATCGGGCCAATGAGACCTCGCCCTTTCCCACCATATGATTTAAAATCTTAGACAAACTAGTAGGTAAAGGGGAATCCTCACACAACTTCTCCTCCGGTTCATCCTTGAGACTAACTAAACCATTTTCTGAATCATCATCCTCAAGTTCATAGACAACAATATTTTTGGATTAAAATACTTCCACTAAGAAACTCTTTCTTTAATTTGTTTTTAACCATTTTACAACCATTAGTATGATGTTTAGATGTTAGACCATGGATTATTATTGATCTTGATTCAGTTATTATGCATGATGATTATTAGAGACATTATTACATGTGGATGATGATATATTGTTTGACATGGATATATTATGGATGTTGTTCGGACATGTGATATTGGATATTGTGAGTAGATCTAGTATGAAATTTATTGATGATGATATAGTTGATTAATTAAATTGAAAATGATAATGTTGATTTCTTGATGTTGTTGTGATTCATATGTTTAGATGATCTTGAGATGTTGTTTATATCATTTTGGATGTTCTGATATGGCCACGAGGCGAAGGAGGTATTTGTATTTTTGCAGGTTAAAATATCACAACAATGTCGGGGATTGGAGACCAACCATATTAGAATTCTAGATGAATTCAACAAGGTCACCATGGCAACTATTATTGTTTGTGTGTTGTGTTTGTTAGGGATTCCCATGGGGGATCACCTTTAAAATGTGACCAAGGGATTTTATGTATTTCTTTAATGTGGTTCTTTTAGTAATGTTTGCATGTGTTTATTTTGTGATGTGTTACCCCTTTCATTAGTTATTATATGTTGAGTTAATGTTGTGAATAACCATGTGTTAAAATAAATAAATCAAATATGTCATAAGAATGTAATTAATGAAGTTGTTTGCTCTTAAATGTAATGTTGTAAGAGTGTGTAAGAAATATGTAAGAGTGTGTAAGAAATATGTAAGAATGTGTAAGGGATATGTAAGAGAATGTAAGATAGATTTTGGAGTGTTAAACACTTCATCCTCTTGGGAATTCAAATTTGTCCTTGTAGGCTATATTTGGAGGCTTGTGGGACAAGTTAAACTTGTCCCACACCTCTTAAAATTATTCACCAACCATACCTATGGTTTGGAGGTTAAAATTAGACCTTTTAATGCATTTTGAAATGACTAATTGTAAGTTTTAATTGCACTTCTCTTACATGTTTTAAATTCAGTCCTTTTGGGGTATGGGTTGTTTTGGAGTGTGTAAGTAAATCTATCATTTTAATTTATTGTGCTTAGGTGAATGATGTTGACTTTTTCTTTGGGGTTGAGGAAGTGTGATGTGGCATCCCACATGGATCCACATCATCCTCTTCTCTTCCCTCTCCTTTAAAAATTTGAACTCTTTGCTTGTTTTGGGTTGTTGAAACTTTGCATATTTCTCTTGGGTGAATTTTCTTGCTGTTTTGGGAGTCTTGCTTGTGGAAGGAGATTGGAGATCATTGCATGTGTGTTGTTGCTGATTTTGGACTGTATTTTGGGCATAGAAAAGCTTGTTGTCATTGGAACAAACTCCATTATGGAGAGGTAGGAACTTGAGCCTTTTAAAATGCTTCTTCTCTCTTCTATGCATGTATGAAATGGTAAATGTTTTATGTGTTTGATTGGCTGGTTGGGTAGACTGCTTAGGATATGGTGTAGGAGAAGGCTATGGGGATTTCATATGGGGGGCATAAGGGAATGCCAATGGCATCAGTTTTATTGTGGAGGGAGTTTGGGATTGGGATCCACCATGGAAAAGAAATAGCTTGCATTTCTTACTCTTGGGGGCATAAGGGAGAAACTTTGGGGGGCATAAGGAGGAATTTGGGGGGGGCATAAGGATATGTGAGATGGATTATTTTTGGTGGGTTGTATAGGTGGATTCCCATTTCCCATTGGGAGGCATAAGTAGTTCCCCATAGATCCTTTCTCTTTTTGGCTTGCTTGATGAAGCCTCAGTTTTGTTTGTATTTGTTTAATGTAGTTGTGAACTACATTCTTCTTGAAATGTGTGTTTTTAAAATGTGAAAATGTTGCATGTGTGTTTGTGGAAGTCTTGTTGCCATGAGTTGATTTTTCATCTCTTATTTCATTATGGTTGGGGCTCAGGGGCCAATGAGGAAGGATGGCTTCTCCCTTCTCATTGGATATCTTGGTTGGGTGGAGAGCGTTGCCTTTCCCTATTCTTGTTGTGATCAATTGAAGATGAAGAAAACCAGCATGTTGTTGTTTTGGAGCAAAAGAAATGTACAGTTTGATAGTCCCTTCTTGTGAGCAAGTTTATTGTAACCCTTCCCACTTTGAAGTGGATGATTTGTATGATTATTTGTAATGAGAAGTTACTTGTATTGATGAGGAAAGATGAAATTGAAATGTGAAATGTAAAGAGTTATATTCCATTCTCTATTTTGAAAAGAATGTGAAAGGATGTTATATATTTTGCAAATTGTATTTGAAATCAAAGGAAAGAGATAAGTTGTAAATTTTTTGTTGGAAATCAATAAAGGAATGCTCTACTTATCTCAAACTTGCATTGTTGTATTGGAATTTATTTTTGTTGTTGTGATTTATAATCTCTGTTTGGAAAGAAGAATGTGTGTGAAGGAAAGACAATGTTTTATTTCCCTTGAAAGGTGTTTGAAATTTGGAAATCAGACTTTGCATATTGACTGTTAAATGGTTGTTTGAATCAATTAAATACATTAGACTAGAATGGAAATGAGTTTCCCATACTTGGAGGATGTAAAATGTTTAATAAATCCTTTAGAGAATGATCTCTGTTTTGTAATTCAAAACTGGCAATAATTTATCTAAAAATGAACAGTTTGAATCTTTATCAAGAAATAAGAAATGAAACATTAAAATTTAGACATAGTAAGTCCTAAGGAACTCAATTTGACAATAACACTTAAGAAAGATCCTTGAGAACTTGTAAAATCAAAATCAAACTTGCACAACAATTATGTTGTCCAATGATGTAAAAAAATTTCAATTGCAACTCTTTCTAACTAATTGAATCTTGGAACCCTTCCTAAATCCCTTCTAAAAACAAGTCTCCATGTCTATTTTACATGTTGAGAGGAAGGAGATCAAAATTGAACAAAAATTTATAAGTTAAAATTTACCAGTTTGCTTTACAAAACCCTACAGATTGTTTTCTCAAAATTGACCTCTCAAACTTCATCAAAATCCAAAATTGATGACTCTGTGCAAAGAGGGCTTTGAGAGATTTCCATAAAGTCCTCGTTTTCCCAAATCTGAGCTTCCTATCAAAAGTTATGGCCATTTGAAGTTTTACTTCAATTTGGCCTTCAAAAAAAAATAAATCTAACTGTTAAACTTTAATTTTTAACTTTGGAAAAATTTCCCAAAAATTCTGCCCCACCATCCCGCAACCAATCGGGTTCTACCATGTGGCACCTCGGAGGGGTGGACCCTTTTAAAAACTTGTCTTTTTGAAAATTTTGCCTTGGGAAAATTTTCCCATTTTTTTCCCGCATTCCCGCTACCCGTGGCCAATCACGTGCTGACACGTGGCTCGATGGATGCACGGGAGAAATTTTAGAACTTAACCTTTTTTTCCATTTTGGAAAAATTTCCATTTTGCCTCCATGGCCCTACACACAAGTGCCATGTCTTATTTTTTCTTTCACACATGCGTGGGCCCACGCAAGCTTTTTAGACTTTTTTTTTCCCTTTTGGCTAAATGCCTTGATTTTTCACCACCCCGTCACCCGCACCCAATCATTGGGTGACACGTGGCATCACCCAGATCATGACGATGGGAGAAGTGGAGAAATTTTCCCTTTGAAATTTGGGATTTTTGGCTTGGGCAAAAATCCAAAGTTTTCCCCCCCCCCCGCCCGCCCCATCCAATCATGGATGACACGTGGCAGCCTATGGCTTGGCGGAGACATGGATTGTTCTTGACCTTGAAGTTTTGAGTTTTTTTGGTGAAAATTGTAATTTTCCTGCCCCCATCACCCGCATGACCAATAGGGTCATGACAGTGGGCGCCTTTTTGCCTTCAGCGGAGGCACGCACAAAATTGAACCTTTTGGTTTTAATCCTAAAAATCTTAATTCTTCCACCGCTCCCGCCCATCCATTTTTCCCTGCGCCAATCCCTTAGTGACACATGGCATCTTGGCATCGGCGTTTACGCGACCACCATTGATGGTCCCCTTTGCTTTTCGGTGAAAGAGACTTATTGTCTCAAACCATGCTCCGTCGTCCCGCCATTTCTCTCCCAACCAAGGGTGTGACACGTGTCTCCCTCATCGGGCTCGCGGGTGCGTGAAGGTGAATTTGCTTTTTTGCCCAAAGGAGGAAAATGCATTTAAAGTTTCCCCACCCCACGCCGGCCGCGCTTGGGGAAAATTTTCCTCCCTAGGCCCGCGGACTATCCCTTGGGAAAATTTCTCCCCTAAAGTCCGTCGGCTCATATCTTGCAAAATATAAGGAGTTAGGAGGACTTCTTTATACCATTGGAAAGGTGAGAAAATTTCCTATCAATGGGCATGATTTAGGGAAGTTTTGATGGCATTAATTTTGTGAAAAATCAAGTTGAACCCTGTGATCTAGTTAGAGAGGGGTTGAGTGAGAAATTTCTCTCCTGACCTAAGTGGTTAACCTAATCCCTTGTTTTGACCTTGTGTTTTGTTAGTGCTAGATGTAAGAGGAAATTCTGTAAATCATTCTTTATAGTTGATCTTAAATCTTGTTGTGCTAACTATTGCCTTGTAACCTAGTTGTTGATACTCTTAAACAAAAAAAATTATTCCATAATTTTCCTAACTAATCCTAGTTTGTTCTTGGGTCTCAAGTGGTTGTTTTAAGTGGGCATTACACTTGGTATCAGAGCAGTGGTTCAAAATCTTGGACCATTGGGCACACTAGAGAAAACTTGAGACATGAACTTTAAACTAGCACACCTTTTAAATCTAGAAAACAAAATGTTTTGAAAATTGTATGTGATAGTAAACTTAGAAACGAAGGAGACTTAAAATAATGAACTAACTCTCATTTTGTTCTATGCAGGAGGCATAGACAAGATGAGGAGTCTTTCCACATAGAACTTAGATATACCACCTCCGGATCATGTTGTAGCAGCCATCCTACCATAGATCTTGCAGACCCTTCAGGATGTTAATGTCGCGTTACACGGAGGATCAGTTGGAGGGCATGCCAGACATGATAGAGTCACTTCCATTGAGGGACATGCACCTCCTCCACTCAGTGAGGAGCATGGGGAGAGAATTTTCATGGAGAGTTAGCCAAAGTAGAGTCGCCTCTGAGGGGACATGGTGACCGAGTTTTAGGACACAAAGAGAGGTCTCGGAGCCCTAGGCTCAAGGATGAGCATGTAGAGAGGCCTAAAGGCCATCAGACCACAGCTGCAGATCACATCAAGGAGATCCTGAAGCTTCGGCCATCACATTACTCAGGTGACATAGGTGGATTTAGGAGAGGCTCTAAGGGAGCTAGTGAGCTAGTGAGCTTGAGTGGTTGCTTCAAGCTTTTCCTTGTTCTAGCAACATGAAAGCTCGTGTTGTGATCCATCTACTGAGGGATGGAGCTGGAGTATGGTGGAGGACAGAGGAGTAGAAGCTCCATGTAGATTCTGAGATAGTCACCTGGGAGCTATTTGAGGAGAGATTCAAGAGTAGATATCTATCATGGAGGTTCATACAAGTAGAGGATCGATGAGTTCCATGACCTCGACAGGCATCCCTTATAGTGGAAGAGTATGAGAGTAGGTTTTGGATCTACTCCAGTATGTTGAGTACATGTAGATGAGCAAGTGTGGATCCACAGGTTCATCCGGGGCCTAAATCTAGACATTGGAGGTGTGGTTTGGATCCACTGCCCATAGACTTTAGCAGAGGCCGTTGAGAAGGCCTACATATAGAGGAGACTCGGGGAAGACCCAACAGGCTAGAGACCGAGTCAGGAGCCACATACAACAGATGCAGGATAGTAGATCGAGGGGTTATCTCCTCCTCCTCGTGGTGGTCAAGCATTCTTCTCACTCATCCTTTAGACCCCAATAGCAGCAGTAGTCCCACCCACCTTATAGACCTCCACAGAGAGCTGATGCACAGAGAGGTCGGAGTATGGGGCCTCCTCCTAGGGGTCCCATCAGGACACAAGGTGGACCTAGAGCTCAGTCAGCGAGGAGCTCACCAACAGAGGCCATAACAGACCATAGCTGGATCATCAAGATCCACAACACCTACTTCTAGAGCACCTACTGGGGGTGTTACTCCTTGGAGAGGATCAGGTGGTTGTTTTGGATGTGGAGTTGTGGGACATTTTTGAGAGACTACCCTCAGAACCCTAACAAGGGTAAGGCACCGATCTCAGAGCCGACAGTTGGTGATATGGGGCATAGCCACAGGATTTATGTAGCGGTTGAGAACGCCAGGCCGAGCACCAGAGCATAGTTATTGAGACTACAGGTAGTATTGGTGGTGTTCCTACCTCCATATTGTTTGACTCTAGTTCTTTCGATTCATTTATTGCACCATCTTTATTAGAGATGATGTAGGTGGTGGTAGTTATTAAGGGTCATTGTTGGGATGTTGAGATGGCTTGGAGCCAAGATCTCTGTAGACTCCTTAGTTAAGGAGTGTGTTGGATTTGGGACCTTTCACCACTACTTCAGATCTCGTATTCTTCCTTTGGGCTCGTATGGAGTCATCTTAGGTATGGATTGGTTATCTACACACAGGGCTAGGATGGATTGTTATCACAAGACTATATCTTGTGTAGATGATCTTGGAGTTGAGTTGGTGATTTCAGGAGTCAGGAGACCCATTTCTATTCACACCATCTCGCTATGCAGCTTAAGTAGTGTGTGCGATGGGGTTGTCTGATGTATGTTGTTATAATAATAGGTCAGAGGATGGGTCTAGTGGACCATCGCTAGATGATCATCCCATTCTGAGAGAGTTTGCAGATGTCTTTCTGGGAGCTACAGGGATGCCACCCCCACGTGAGATTGATTTTCATATAGATCTGGTTCGGGAGTAAGAGCATACTATCTCACGAGCACCTTATCGGATGACCACCCTGAGCTCTGTGAGCTCAAGTTATAGCTGGAGGGCCTTCTGGAGAAAGGCCTTATCCATCCTAGTGTATCCCCTTGGGGTGCACCGGTGATTTTTGTGAAGAAGAAGGATGGATCCTTGCGGTTGTGTATCGATTACCACCAGTTGAATAAGGTAATGATCAAGAATCATTATCCCCTTCCACGTATTGATGACTTGTTTGATCAGATGAAGGGAGCCACGGTGTTCTCTAAGATTGATCTCAAGTCAGGCTATCATCAGTTGAGGATTACGGAGGTGAAACATTCATAAGACTACTTTTTGTATGAGATATGGGCACTATGAGTTCACAGTGGTGCCTTTTGGTTTGACGAATGCCCCCGTAGTGTTTATGAGTTTGATGAATGGGGTATTCAGGACCTTCTTAGATCACTTCATGCTCATCTTCCTTGATGACATCTGATTTACTCATGTATGCGTGAGGAGCATGAGGGGCACCTTCGCCAGGTTCTTTAGTGTCTTCGTGAGCAAAGCAACTTTATGGGAACTTGGAGAAGTGTGCTTTCTTTTCATTCAATGAGGTATAGTACTTGGGTCATATCATCTCTGGGGAAGGTATCATAGTTGATCCTTCCAAGATTAGAGCCATTATGGATTGGCCAACACCCACTACTATGATAGAGGTGTGCAACTTCATGGGGTTAGTAGGTTACTACAGGAGATTTGTTCAGGACTTCTCTCGGATAGCACACCCCATCACTTCCCTTCAGCGGAAAGGGAAGAAGTTTGTTTGGTCGAATAGATGTGAGCAGGCCTTCAGGACACTAAAGGAATGTCTCACTACAACACCTATTCTTGCAAAGTGTCGGATCCACATGGTGAGTTCTTTGTATGCACGGATGCTTCGTTGGCAGGCCTTGGAGGTGTACTGATGCAGGAGGGCAAAGAGTAGTGGCTTTTGAGTCTCAAAACTCAAGGATTATGAGCTTAATTACCTGACTCATGATCTTGAGCTTGCGGTAGTTGTGCACACCTTGGTTTGATGGAGGCACTTTCTTCTTGGTTAGAGATTCACACTCAGGATAGATCACTTGAGTCTTTCCACCTCTTCACGCAGCCCAATCTAAATGCTCATCAGCGGCATTGGATGGAGTTGCTTTGTGAGTATGACATGGAGATAGAGCATGTGAAGGGGAAGGAGAATGTGGTTTCAGATGCTCTCGGAGAGATGGAGACATGTGAGTATGGCCACTTCAGTGGGCACAATTTGCAGAGCAGGATTCTTTGCAACTTCCTTTTGTGACTTCTACATTACATTTTGAGTAGAGATCGAGTCCTAGAGACCCCTTGAGAGGAAGTTTGATGGATTCTCACTAGAGACAGATGGTCTTCTCAAGCACAGAGGTGGATTTATGTTCCCAGAGATGGAGGCTTGAGGCAGGACATCTTGACAGAGGCACATCGTGCACCCTATTCAGCCCATCCTGGGGTGAAGAAGATGCACGCTACCTTGAGACAGTTATACCACTAGAGAGGACTTTCATAGAGATGTGGCTCAGTTTGTGTCATGCTGTTTAGAGTGCTAGAAAGTGAAGGCCAAGCATCAGCATCCAGTTGGCCTTCTCTTTCCTCATGTTATACCGAGTGGAAGTGGGACACCATTTCCATGGATTTATAGTTGGGATACCGATGTCGAGATATCACCACGATGCCATCATGGTCATGGTTGATAAATTGACAAAAGTGGCTCACTTTTCTCTAGTGAAGACCACTTATACAACTAGTGTAGTGGCACATGTCTATTTGGATGAGATTTTCAGGTTACACACGGGATTCATGGAAGATCATTTGTGACCGCGATCCTTTGTACACTTCCCATTTCTGGACTACTATGCAGCATGCCCTCGGGACGAGGATTAATTTCAGCACAACTTATCACCCCCAGATGGATGATGGAAGACCGAGAGGGTGAATCAGATTTTGGAGGACATGCTCAGGATGTACGTGATGGATCATCAGGCGAGATGGGAGGAGTACATATACTTGGTGGAGTTTTCCTATAATAATAGTTTCAGAGTTCTATAGGCATGGCTCCTTTTCAGGCCTTGTATGGTAGAGAGTGCAGGACACCCCTTAGCTGGGACAGGTTGGAGGATAGAGTATCTCTTGGACCAGCCCTTTTACAGGACATGGAGTAGTAGGTAGTGATGATTAGATAGAGACTATAGGAGGCACAGGATGATAGAGAAGAAGTACGTTGATCAGCATAGGACCGAACATAATTTTGATGTGGGCATGAAGGTGTTCCTTCGTGTTAGACCACATAAGAGCCCTATCCATTATGGAAAAGGTTCTAAGTTAGCTCCTCGATTCATTGGTCCTTTTGAGATCTTGGAGCGTATCGGCCCTTTGGCTTATCATCTAGCATTGCCACCCAACTTGTCTCGCATACATGATGTGTTTCATGTTTCTATTCTTAGGAGGTACATTGCAGATCCTTCTCATGTGCTAGATTGGACCTCTTTGCAGGTGCAAGGATCAAGGGCAGGTGATGGTGGAGCCCATCTGTATCATAGATCACAGGACCCTGGGCCTTTGAGGTAGAGAGATTGATTAGGTATGGGTGCAAGTGGGAAAGATATGATGAGACTGCAGCCACTTGGGAGGATGCCACCATGTTACGAGTGTAGTTTCCACATTTTTCCAGTGACTTCAGGAGGAAGTCGAGTCTAAGGGGAGGGGGATGTAGTGCCCACTTCCCTTTGACACTTTTAGATACTGATCTTGATACTGTTGATCTTATTATGGACATTATTATGTTTTGATTTAGTATGATGTTTAGATGTTAGACCATGGATTATTATGGATCTTGATTCAGTTATTATGCATGATGATTATTAGAGACATTATTACATGTGGATGATGATATACTTGTTTGACATGGATATATTATGGATGATTGTTCGGACATGTGATATTGGATATTGTGAGTAGATCTAGTATGGAAATTTATTGATGATGATATAGTTGATTTATTAAATTGAAAATGATAATGTTGATTTCTTGATGTTGTTGTGATTCATATGTTTAGATGATCTTGAGATGTTGTTTATATCATTTTGGATGTTCTGATATGGCCATGAGGCCAAAGGAGGTATTTGTATTTTGTAGGATAAAAATCACAACAATGTCGGGGATTGGGAACCAACCATATTAGAATTCTGGATGAATTCAACAAGGTCACCATGGCAACTGTTATTATTTGTGTGTTGTGTTTGTTAGGGATTCCCATGGGGGGATCACCTTTTAAATGTGACCAAGGGATTTTATGTATTTCTTTAATGTGGTTCCTTTTAGTAATGTTTGCATGTGTTTATTTTTGATGTGTTACCCCTTTCATTAGTTATTATATGTTGAGTTAATGTTGTGAATAATCATGTGTTAAAATAAATAAATCAATATGTCATAAGAATGTAATTAATGAAGTTGTTTCTCTTAAATGTAATGTTGTAAGAGTGTGTAAGAAATATGTAAGAGTGTGTAAGAAATATGTAAGAATGTGTAAGGGATATGTAAGAGAATGTAAGATAGATTTTGGAGTGTTAAACACTTCATCCTCTTGGGAATTCGAATTTGTCCTTGGAGGCTATATTTGGAGGCTTGTGGGACAAGTTAAACTTGTCCCACACCTCTTAAAATTATTCACCAACCATACCTATGGTTTGGAGGTTAAAATTAGACCTTTTAATGCATTTTGAAATGACTAATTGTAAGTTTTAATTGCACTTCTCTTACATGTTTTAAATTTAGTCCTTTTGGGGTATGGGTTGTTTTGGAGTGTGTAAGTAAATTGTCATTTTAATTTATTGTGTTTAGGTGAATGATGTTGACTTTTTTTGGGGTTGAGGAAGAATGATGTGGCATCCCACATGGATCCACATCATCCTCTTCTCTTCCCTCTCCTTTAAAATTTGAACTCTTTGCTTGTTTTGGGTTGTTGAAACTTTGCATATTTCTCTTGGGTGAAATTTCTTGTTGTTTTGGGAGTCTTGCTTGTGGAAGGAGATTGGAGATCATTTGCATGTGTGTTGTTGCTGATTTTGGACTATATTTTGGGCATTGAAAAGCTTGTTGTCATTTGGGAACAAACTCCATTATGGAGAGGTAGGAACTTGAGCCTTTAAAAATGCTTCTTTCTCTTCTATGCATGTATGAAATGGTGAATGTTTTATGTGTTTGATTGGCTGGTTGGGTAGACTACTTAGGATATGGTGTAGGAGAAGGCTATGGGGATTTCATATGGGGGCATAAGGGAATGCCAATGGCATCAGTTTTATTGTGGAGGGAGTTTGGGATTGGGATCCACCATGGAAAAGAAATAGCTTGCATTTCTTACTCTTGGGGGGCATAAGGGAGAAACTTTTGGGGGCATAAGGAGGAATTTGGGGGGCATAAGGATATGTGAGATGGATTATTTTGGTGGGTTGTATAGGTGGATTCCCATTTCCCATTGGGAGGCATAAGTAGTTCCCCATAGATCCTTGCTCTTTTTGGCTTGCTTGATGAAGCCTCAGTTTTGTTTGTATTTGTTTAATGTAGTTGTGAACTACATTCTTCTTGGAAATGTGTTTTTAAAATGTGAAAATGTTGCATGTGTGTTTTGGAAGTCTTGTTTGCCATGAGTTGATTTTCATCTCTTATTTCATTATGGTTGGGGCTTGGGGGCCAATGAGGAAGGATGGCTTCTCCCTTCTCATTGGATATCTTGGTTGGGTGGAGAGTGTTTCCTTTCCCCTATTTTTGTTGTGATCCATTGAAAGATGAAGAAAACCAGCATGTTGTTTTGGAGCAAAGAAATGTATAGTTTGACAGTCCCTTCTTATGAGCAAGTTTATTGTAACCCTTCCCACTTTGAAGTGGATGATTTGTATGATTATTTGTAATGAGAAGTTACTTGTATTGATGAGGAAAGATAGAAATTGAAATGTGAAATGTAAAGAGTTAATTATTCCATTCTCTGTTTTGAAAAGAATGTGAAAGGATGAGATATGTATTTTATATTGTATTTGAAATCAAAATAAAGAGATAAGTTGTAAAGTTGTTTGTTGGAAATCAATAAAGGAATGCTCTACTTATCTCAACTTGCAATGTTGTATTGGAATTTATTTGTTGTTGTGATTTATAATCTCTGTTTGGAAAGAAGAATGCATGTGAAGGAAAGAGATAATGTTTTATTCCCTTGAAATGTGTTTGAAATTTGGAAATCAGACTTTGCATATTGACTGATAAATGGTTGTTTGAATCAATTGAATGCATTAGACTAGAATGGAATGAATTTTCCATACTTGGAGGATGTAAAATGTTTAATAAATCCTTTAGTGAATGATCTTTGTTTGTAATTCAAAACTGGCAATTAATTATCTAAAAATGAACAATTTGAATCCTTATCAAGAAATTAGAAATGAAACATTAAAATTTAGACATAGTAAGTCCTAAGGAACTCAATTAGACAATAAAACTTAAGAAAGATCCTTGAGAACTTGTAAAATTAAAATCAAACTTGCATAGTCAATCTGTTGTCCAATGATGTAAAAAAATTTAAATTACAACTCTTTCTAACAAATTGAATCTTGGAAACCTTCCTAAATCCTTAAAAACAAGTCTCCATGTCTATTTGACATGTTGAGGAAGGAGATCAAAATTGAACAAAAAATTTTAAGTTAGAATTTACCAGTTTGCTTTGCAAAACCCTGCATATTATTTTCTCAAAATTGACCTCTTAAAACTTCATCAAAATCCAAAATTGATGACTCCTTTGCAAAGAACTTGAGAGATATTTCAGAAAGTCCTTGTTTTCCCAAATCTGAGCTTCCTATCAAAAGTTATGGCCATTTGATGTTTTACTTCAATTTGGCCTTCAAAAAATAATAAATCTAACTGTTAAACTTTAAATTTTTAACTTTGGAAAACCCGCCATCCCACAACCAATTGGGTTCTACCACATGGCACCTCGGAGGGTGGACCCTTTAAAAACTTGTCTTTTGAAAATTTTCCTTGGGAAAATTTTCCCATTTTTCCCCACATTCCCCTACCCACGGCCAATCACGTCTTTGACACGTGGCTCGATGGATGCTCTTCGGCATTGGCGTAGGTGTGGGTCCATTTGACCCCTTAGCACTTTTCGGAAAAAGAGACTCAAAGTCCTAAGGTGCTCCATCGACCCGCCATTCCTCCCGACTTATCCTCGCAGTTGATCTTAATTCTAGTTGTGCTAACTATTGCCTTGTAACTACAGTTTGCCGACACTCTTAATCAAAAAAATCATTCCATAATTTTCCTAAGTAATCCTAGGTTGTTCTTGGGTCTCAAGTGGTTGTTTTTAAGTGGGCATTACAATGGTGTGATCAAAGGAATCGGTTTTGGAATGAATAACAAGAAATTTACCCAACGTGTCACCGATAGCTCTGAAACACTCCTCGCTCCCGAGAAGTGTAGGGAGGCGGATAGTGTAAGCTAATCCATATTGGTCTCAAATTAAATGTTTCAGTTGAAGGATTAAACTGAGGAAACCATGGTTTCATGAGAAGGATATGCGATTGGAAATCCCAAATTTTCCCAAAAATGATCTCCTTATCAGGAGGAACTATCAAAAACTGCAACAAAAATGCCATGGGCGAAGGATAAATATTAACTTTACCTTTAATGAGGGGGCACCATTGTTCAAAATCAAACTGCATGTGCGAGTAGGGAGCCCAGTGGGCAGCCATTACTGAACCTACAAATCAAGCCCCTCTTTTGAAAATATTCAATAGTCTCTGTAACCTCATCTCCGAAGGAAACCTTAGGTGCTTGTTTATTATAGGCCATGGGTTTAGCAAGAGGCCTACACCCACTTTTGGCCACCGTTAGGAAAGATTTTACCCCAACCGAACCACCCATGTTTGGACCGATAGAAACCCTACCACCTCCTCTACCCACATTCCCTGGCCTCACTTGGAGCACCGGTGAAACCACAAGAAACTTGACCATGCCAACACCATCGCCGTGAATTGAAGGACACAGGACCGAAGAAAAAAAAAAATCGAATCGGGGTAGCGGCAAGGAATAGGGTAACCGAACCCACCATTCTTCACAAAACTCCACCACCCAAACAAGGATATGATGAATTAGGGATACCAAACATGGCTTGGGAGGAAGATGCCACCCCTTGCTCCAAAACGTCTGAAACCCCCCCACCGCCATCACTGCCCACCTACATAACATAGATTCAACTAGGATTAATCCCACCCATACAACTAACCAAGCCATTTGATCTACTTGATGGTCGAGATCTGAGTCACACAATGAAGACACCCAGAGGCACCCACGCTTCCAGGAAAGAAGCAAAGCCATCACCAAGGAAGCTAGGGTTACAACAAATAACGGGCATGGGCATGGGAGCCATGATCAAAAAATGTTTTTAAATTGTATGAGTGGGAATACTATTTTTTAATATAAGTAATATATAATTATTCTATAAAATTGCTGTCATATCTAAAATATAGAAGTCATATGTGATGATTTTTTCAAATATTTCCAACTATTTGATGGATAACAACGATAAAAAACATGTAAACGGGCATCACATTTTACACCACATTGTGGCCTTTGTTAAACTCATGAAGAAAAGAGAAGATGTTCAGGGAATGATATTTTATCAAAAACCAAATTCATGGGAACTTATTTTTTGGTGCTTCACTATGAAAAGGCATAAATAATGCTTATATGGCCACTAGAACGTTTAAAATATAAATATTTTTTTATATAACATAAGATAAATAATGGATGGCGGTCGCTTAGCCCTTATAAAATAAACATTATTTGTACATAAGAAATCAATAATAATACCTAGCTATTGCTAACTTTGTATAAACATGTACATGTTTAGTTTAGTCCAAAGCATTGATAATGCCTAATGGATGCTAACTTCAGTATAATGGATTCCAATATTTGACTTTTTGTTTTCTACTATATGAGGCTTTGAAGTACAAAAAAAATTCCAATATATGTAATTTTTATTCCAATATTTGTGATTTTTGATTCCAATGTATGTGATTCACGATTCCAATACATGTGATATTGGAATCTAAATATGCGATTTTGAGTCCAGATAATTCCAATATCTAACATTTTTGAATCCAAAACAAGTAGTTTTGGATTACAATATTGGCTATATTTTTATGTTGTTAAATCTTTGGAATAAGTCTTGATTTAGTGAAATAAGTGTTACTTGGTTAAACTTTTTTTTTGAAAAATTAAAGTAATGGTATGGCCTTTTATTTGAGAAAAGGTAATGTGGTATTATGGTTTATTTGCAAAAGGCTAATTTTAGATTGTAGTGGGCACATGTACTATTTTTGTCTTTTCATGGCACTCATACATAGGTAAGGAAACTATAGATTGATCTCTTGGCTTTGGAATACATAATCATGGATGGTTTTATTGGTCAATCCCTTTGTGAGATAGAAAATGCATGGCTAATAATAAGGTGACCTTTTGACTATGATAAGGTTTGTGATTCCCACTTTGTAATGCCCCAACCAACCTTGTCTCGTCAGCATGCTTTATCTCCTTCTTGGCGTGGAGGGTGGAGTATTAAAGTCTAGGCGTGTTGGTCTTTCCCTTGGTTTGAATGCCAAGTGGGGGGCAGTTGGCCGCCTGTCTCCTCTAGCAACTTTTCAACCACTTCAGACTGTCATCTTTTATGACCAGCTCTGCTGTTTTTGACTTCCTCTTGCTTTGTCTACCGCGTCTTGGAAGAAGGAAACCCCTGTTTCGGGGAGTCTTTTGGTTGGTTTTAGTCTGGTTTTTGCCCGAGCATTCTTCCTGGCCGCATGGGCTCCTTTGGAGACTGTTTCCTTGTGGAGGAGGGGCGTGGAGCTTCAAGCTGGTGAGGAAGGCATGTTACCTCCACGTTTTTGGGTGCTGCGAAGGGTGTTCTTGTCGGGGATCCACAAGCAACAGCCTGTAATAGCTTTTAGCCAGGTAGCAGGCATGTTGCAGTATAGCCGAAGCCTTGTGAGTGCCTCCACCAAGCAGGTTGTACAACTTTGTTGTTATCTGTTCAGTATCAATGCATCTTCAAATTCGGGAGTCTCCTTCAAGATTTTTTTATCAAAATCGACTATGTGACAGTGAGAGTGCTTCCAGCAGACCTGATGAAATTTATTTACTAAGATTCTCTATTGATTTCTTGCTTGTTTTACGTTGTAACTCATGGACGAGTATCTCATAAAGGCGGATCTGTTTTTTATCAGAATATTCACGAAGCTCAAATTGCCTTGCTCGTTTCATTTCTTCCACTCTGCCCCGTAGATGAGTGTCTGTCTCCATCGTGTGTTTGATTCCGGTGGCTTCGGTCACACTTTGGCTCAGTCTTGTTGGCTTGTCAAACTCAGCGGCATCAAGACTACTGTGTTGTGAGCTTGCTCTCTGTATCTGGCCTGGTTGGATGCATTGCCTGCGTCTATTTTATATGTAGTCCAAGAGCCATATATTTGGTGGACTTTTCTGCTTTATAAGCCTTGACAGCGAGTTCGGGGTTACCAGAGACTATTTCATGTCTCATTCTAGAGATTCAGGGCCTTTTGATGATAATGTAACTGGAGTTCCAGAGGAAGATTCTTGAGAGATCTGGCATAGGTGAGCACTCATACTTTCCAGGAGCCATTTTGGCTTCTCCACCTAGGCTAACCATGAAAGAAGCCCGTGCAGAAGCAGAGATGGTGATGTTTGGTGCCTTGGATGAACTGTTTGAGAAAAGCAGAGTGAGGCCCAATGATATTGGGATTCTTGTGGTGAACTGCAGCTTGTTTAATCCAACTCCATCTCTATTTTCCATGATTATCAATCACTACAAGATGAGAGACAATATTATGAGCTTCTTCAACGAGTCACTAAGTTTACAGGCATAAAGGTTTTTACATTGAAATTATCACACCTTGCAAGCTATAGTTGTAATATTTGCACCAAGAGTTTGATGCTGTCCTCAAATTTGAAGGAGGAAAAGGTTTATTTATCACTACGGTTGATGCCTTTCAGAGCCAGGAGCGTGATGTAATCATTATGTCTTGTGTCCGAGCTTCAAATCATGGGACTTGCCTTGTATTGGATGCCTGCGTTAAGTATGGTGTGAGGAGACTTATATATACAAGCACATATAATGTTGTATATGCGGGAAAGGAGATTGTTAATGGCAATGAAGCATTGTGATATTTTCTCTGGAGGATCATGTTGACCCCTATGGGCATAGTAAAGCTTTGGCTGAACAGTTAGTCCTCAAAAGTAATGGTAGATCGTTGAAGTATGTTTACCAGCAGCATCAATGCAATTGTTTGGTGATTCAGTTGTCTTTCTTTGCGGTTGACAATAATATGAAAATAATTATTAGTAAAGTCAATAGCGAAATATTTTGAGACATGCATGCAGCCCAAGTGACATTATGTACAACATATCTCCTCTATTACAAGCTGAAGTATGTTCATCTATTCTACCAACCTAAGATTGGATGTCGGGGGTGCCAGATTATATTCCATCTTGTGAGTGCGTGCATGGCCAACAAGTTGTCACCATTGAGCTCCCTCATGGCTCTTCTTTATATGGCACTAGAGAAGGTAGTGGTTCCCTCGAGTGAACAGGCAAGCGTGTCTTTACGTGGAACACTGATGCTTGGGGTTATGGTGATAGTACGACATCTCTATATCAGTCCCACCCATGGGTGTTGGCTGTTTTTCCAAATGGGGAAGATTATGGGATTCTAGCTGACACTACGAGGCGGTGTGAGGTGGATTTGCGAAAGGACTCAACGGTTAATTTTTCTGCCCCATCAGTCGATCCAGTTATCACATTTGGCCCATTGACATCGCCAGCAGCAGTACTCACATCCTTGTCTCATGCTATTGTTTTATGCTGGCCCGTGTGGAGTCTGTACGACCTGTTGAAGCTGGAGAAACAGGAAAGATATTTCTACACCTTTCCACTGTTATTTTATTTAAAAATATTGTGAAATCGAACCACTTTTCCTTGCATTGATTTGTCAGTTGGATGTCATGATGGAAGATTTCCCTTTCGCTTATGTGTCTTCTTGTTTTAGCTTTTATCGTTGTGAGAATGTGGGTTGAAAGGATGTGTGTGCCCTCTCCTTTGAATGTTATGTTTCTCTTACTCGAATGATATACCTTAAATCGTTTGTTTATGCATTAATTATTCTCTGCGATTGGGTTGCAAGTTGTTGTGTTGATTAACTAGTATTTTTGATATCGTGGAAGTAAGTTACGATAAGCTGTGAAGCTCCTCCTAGCACCCAAGTTGCCTTTTGACATTTTGTCAGCTCCTTCGCAAGTCCTTTGATAACCTTTTGGCATCAAGAAAGAAAGGTTGTAGGATTGTGTGATCAAGGCTTGGGGCTAACCAGCTTGAGTTTCGGTATTAAACTTTTTGAATGAAAAGGTTGTGTGCAGTGTGTTTTCCGCCTCGCGGGTGTAGACTCTTATACTATCTTTCATCTTGTTTCTAGACTTTTAAGGCCATCCTCAGGAAGTACCTTGACCATCCCTGGCAACTAGAACCATAACTAGCCTTACGGATCAACTAAGCTCGAGGTTCTTTGTGCGAATCTGGTACCTCGTTGACACTGGAATAGTTCTGGTCTAATCCCCCTCTCAGAATTATTGTTGATGGCGCTCTTCTGTTTTTCCTAACTGGCATTATTTTCTCCCTTGTAATGTTAACGCTATTAATTAATATTGGTCAATTTTTATGCACGTAATTACTGTAATAGTTTGTGATGGAGATTTCCTTAAATGTGATTGACCTTCGGGAAAAACTCAGCTTTCGTGTGATAATCTTATGAATTCATAGCGGAAGGTTTTGTTTTGATAAAGTCACTTAGAAATTATGTTTGTATCTATTTGTGCGATGGTTGACTGCGTTACAAGGGTTGCCAGTAAAATTAGTTGTTTTGGGATATGGGTAATTTATTTTAAATTAACCAAACATTAGTATTGTAGTGGAGGTTTGCAAATCCTTAGTGTTATAAAATTTGTTGATGACATTATTGTATACTCTTGTGTGATGGAACCCCCTTCTTCTCTCGCATGCTTGCATACTTGCTTTGTAAGACTTTGACCCTTCTTGGATGATTGGAAAATCTTGTAGTTAATGGTCAAAACTAGTATACCTTGCCTTCGCTTCGAAACTTATGTTGTGTGTATACTCTATTTGATTTCTGGTTTGAAACTCAATTATGCATGACTTTTAGTGTTAATTGTTGAAACCCGTGGTTCCCCTTTCTTGGGCCGATCAACTCTTGTTCTTTTAGAAATATATTATTTTAGTCTATGCGTATGGTACCTTTGATAAATTTTCTAGATGGTTGGTGTATATATATCAAATCTCAATCTTGTAACTATTGTTATTTACTTACTTGATGGGAATTTTGTTCTTTGCTAAATTGTTTATCTCTCCTTATAGGGCCAAGGGCCATTCTCATACGATTATTGCTTTCGTTGCTTTTGCTCCTAATTGAAGTACAAGGTCTTCTCCTTCTTTGATTGGCATGATGAAGACTTTACTATAACTTGATGTGTTGATAGTGTTTAGAGGTTTGAACCAATTCTTGTAATAAAGTGCTTCCTTTTTGTGGTATTGTTAGATAATAGTTATGGTGGTTTTGTGTAGCCTTATCTTGCTCAGTTCTCATGAACTGACTCTTGTAGAAAATTTGCTGCAGATGGATTTTACGTGTAGATGAGGGATAGATTTGTAGACTTTTGTCATCAACCTCAGTTGAGAAGATCCTTTGCTCGAAACCTTTTATGTTGTTCAACTTTTGTTAACGTCCAGTGGAAAGTTTAAAATAGGATTAATGTCTTAGTATAAAGTATTGTGGACTTTGTCATCTGAACTTTGGAAACCTTGTATTGTTTGACCATCTTTGAAATTATAAGAAAATTTGGTTATTGTTGTTGAGTGACTTGTGGAGTATCAGTATTTTAAGAAATGATGTAATCTTGTTTTGTTCTCGTAAATGAGTGTTGCTTCAACTTGGCCTTGAGAATAAATTATGAGTTAAACCTTGCCATGACTTAGTAATAAAGTGTCATAAGTAAACTAACATGGGATTGTTAAATACTTCTGGAAGTTAAATTAAAAGTTGCATTCAAATAAAGTAACGTAGGGGTCACCAACTTGAGAGCAAGAAATTCTTTAAGTAAACAAGGGCGGGACTATCATTGCAAGTAACATTATATAACTTGATACCCCTAGCTACACTAATAAACACTATCCTTTTCATGGTGGAATTCTTAAACAAACTTAAAGGAAATCTATGGTTAGTTACGGAAGATAATAAGATTTAATAAACGGAGAAAACAATTTTGAAACCACGCAATCTATCTCTGACCTTTTGGAAAGTAAATTTTTTACTCCTTGTTAATACCTTTAAGCGAAGCCTAAATAAAGTTGTTGTTAAATCTGGTTAAGAGCCTAGCTTCAATTTAATACTAGCGATGACTAATGAGGTCCTAATAATGTTTCATCTCGACCTTCTCCCTCTAACCCTTTTCAAGGCACCTTATATCTCTTCTCTTAAGTGTGTTAAACTTAAAACCATGTTGTCTTGTGGGCAAGAACGAATCTTAGTAGCATTAGTGGTGAGCAGATGGCCTTGTGGAATTGAAATTCTCCTTTTTTTTCTTGATAAACGAATTAAGAAAATAAAGGTCATAATAGAGAAGATTTAAAGATAATTACTCTGTGTAAAAAGAATAAATTTAACTTGGTTTGATGAATTGTATGAATCATATCTGAGTCTCCTGAAAACGTAAGCTAAGAATTGCGGATGTCCTTTTAAAATAAATAACCCTCAAGAATATTTCATTGTGGTTGGCCCTAACTATAAGTGTGTTACGTGATCGAGACTTCTATGTTGTCTTGTCGAAAAGAAAAGTAAATTGTCCTTGATATGTGTGAACGTTTCCGTCTTTGCCTTTATGGCCATCCTCGTAGCAAGTTGTTCACGGTGTTAGTTGTATACTTGGTGACGACATGTTGCGTCATGTTATGTGTCAAGCAAGTCAAAAAAAAAATTATCTGTATTTCACTTGTGTTGTTCGTGTGTCATGATTTTTGGGTCGTTACACCCACCACATACATAATAATTAGTCAAAACATATTCCCCATCTACGTGGTCACATAGTAAAAGGAACTAAGAATAGGAAAAATTTATTATGGTTAATTAATCACCCCCTGTTAATGGTTCAAATTAGGGTGGAGGAAACCTAAAATCTTTCATTTCATTTGCTTTGTGACTCGAGAAGTTTTGGTCAACAAGGGTAGATGCCATTGAAATTTTTCTAGGCCTACATGAGAAGTTTTTCTAAGCTGGTTTAATGTTTTTACTATCATTTGTGGCTTACAAAGCTCTCGTTTTTAGTCATCGGTGCACATCATCGCATTTTGGGTCACGACATTACATTGGTGCCATTAAAAGTTTGTCTTTTGCATTGTTAACACCCATCAATATGGAAGAGGCTATCTTCGCACTCAATATGCACCTAGTCACGACGGCCGGTCGATGCATCGTGACCATCCATTGTGAAATGGATGGTCATGATGCATTGATCGTTCGGCATTGACAGTGCATATTGAGTGGAGATTAGTCACCGGTCTTCAATATACTCCTCGGTTGGCTTTGGCTCGATTAACTTTGACCAACTATGTCATTGGAGAGCTGCTTTTCATAGCTTGTATTCCTTGCATTCATGGCATAGTGGGCTCATGGTGGCACGTGGGTTGAATATTGGCTTCCTATTTATTTTTGGATCCGTCAGCGAACAACTTGAGTCGCCATGTTTTGCTCATCGTGTGGACGAATTACCAGCTCGACACTAAAACTATTCAACTATGGCTCGGCCTTTCAACTTGGCTTTTCAAGGTAATTTGGTTTTATCTATACTTCTTTGCGAAATTGTTTCTTTCAAACCGTGACCTCTATTAAATATTCTCTTTTTGACTCTTCATTATACTGAAGTTGGGAATTTTGTGACTAGTCATGCATTTGCTAGAGAGCTCTGGTGTTATTCTACCGTCAGGAGCTCGCTTTCCTGCATGACCTTGTTTGACTCACCATGTTGTGGCTCACACAGCTTGACCTCTCGCATGATGGCTCGGCCTAGATATTGGCTAGGTTGAACTTTGTTTTATTTGTAACGGCCGTGCCCACTTAAATCCAACTCGTCACGGTAAAACCCCAACTTGACTTTCGCTTTATGTTACTTCCTATTTATAACTTCAAAACTTCCATGTTATGATTTGTGTCGTTATTTACTTCTAAATGGGTTCGTTCTCCCTTTTTGTATAATTTACTTTGGTTCTAATGGCTCTCCATGTTCTGGGTTAAGCTGCATTGGTTTCATTGTTCTCTAGAGCCTTTAGTGCCTATTTTTTGTGTAAACTAGCTCATAATATGCAGCATTCACAATGTTGGGTATGTCCTGAAGTTTTGAACACATACGATTATTTAAACCCTTCAACGAGCTCGTTGGAATTGCTTGATCATTGTTAAGCCAACTCGGCCAGGGTGACTTATGGTGTTTACCCAGCTCGGGTGCTTTAATAGCTCTTTCTCGTACTTACTTTCTCGCATAGCTCATTTGAAACTTGAGCTCCTTTGTAGCACATATCTCGCCATAGTTCGTTGTTTAGTGGTTACGGGATTCTTGGCTTTTGGACATTGATTTTTGCTTTTTGTTTAGCTTGATCATTCATTTCCTTATCACCCACTTACGAGCTCGAGTTGGGTTTAATTTCACACTGGATTCTACAATTTTTTTAATTTCCCTAACTATCATGGCAAGTCTAGAGTCCCAGATCTGGTGCATGCTCTGTATGAGATCCTCTCAACCCGACATGTCATGGTTTTTGCTTTGTGATTGACCCGTATCTGATTGTTCGTGTATGGACGAGCTGTTTGCTTGTGTATTTCTTCTTTGAACTCATTCCGTCGCTTTTTACATTGCTTATGGTTTGGCATTGTGAATCAGATTGCCATTTCTTGGTGTGATGCTTCAAGATCACCGGCGTTGTTCTCACCTGGCATAAACTCGGATGTCCATTACTTGATTATTCTGTCTATTGTGTTATGTATATTGGTCATATCGTGGGCTTAGATTTTGTAATGATCTCGGTTTACTATTTCTCTGCTGAGTGGCTCGGTGTATACATTTCACAGTCCGCCGTAGATGTTTGTATATAAGTGCTCATGATATTTGTAGATCATACTTCCATTCACTCAGTTGTTGTAGCTCGATGTTTACTTTATCGAGCACAGTGTTATTATTTCATAGCTCAATTACGATCTCTGCAGTAGCCTATTGTGATTTGGTTCCGTGTAAGTTGCATTAGCTAGTTGGGATTTGTAACTCGAACTCCATTTCGCATGGAGTTCCACAAGTGACTCGGCCCAGATCTGTTTGGATTTAGGTGTTTATAAAACAACTTGATGTCTTTAAATAGGCGTTTTTGTGTCACCTTGAAATCTTTGAATTTGAGAAGAGAAAGAACCAGATTTTGATTTTAATGCGATACGTTTTAACTCATTTCAATCCAAAATCCTCTTTGAAAAAAGAGTTTCTATCTATAGGAAACCTTGCAATAATGGAGAATCCTTCTCAATGTTGCCACTATTGTTTTCCTTGCAATATATGACTCTAATGGCATCATTTTATTGATTTTGTGTCGAATCTTTTCAATGTTGCATATATGTTTCTATAGCTTCTTTTCCCATTACTTCTCTCAAAATCTATACTTCTTTGCAAGCTGTGAATAACACTTAATTTGAACTTATGAACCCTTATTATTCAACTTTTAATATCTATGGTATGTATACTGGCTTGTCCCAATATGATGTGACTGTTGCAAATCTATGAGCTTATGAGCTTTTATTACACTCCAAATATGTGCATTGTTGTTGTAAGCCTCACTTATTGATTCCAAAATTTGTTCTTGTATTATGAAAGCAATTTTTCTTTGAAATACAAATGTGTCATTTGTCATTGCTTTCTCTTCATGACTCAATTTTAGAAAAGTATACCATGCTTTGAAAATTGTATGGTTGTCCTGGAGCTTTGTAAAATTTCTAATTTCTTGCACAACTCAATCATTTCCCACAAGCTGAAAGTGCAATGCCTTGAATGTTGCGTTGTACTTTTAGAAAATGCCTTTCTTGAAATTTGGCTTTTATTTTGTTTAAAGTAGCAGCTCAGTGTTGGATCTGAAAATTTATATTTTTAATATCTTAAAACCCGTGCAAATCTGTATCCTCTTGCCTATGAAATTGATGTTTTTTCCTTTCTACCTCTATATGTACTGTTAAAGTTGGTAATATAGTGAGGAAAAAATCCAGAGGTCGAAGAATTTTCCTTTTTCTTTTTTAGGAACCTATAACAACTTGGTGAAGATCATTGAAGCACAAATTGCAAGGAAAAACAACTATGTAGGAAATGATGGGTTTTTACCTTCTTACGTTTTTGGCTTTACATGTCTACATGCATTCAGTTCTTATCGTTTATTTCTCGCAGCTTAAGTGAGAAAAATGTACAATTCTTCCTTATGAATATAAACAAATGTTCATGCAATAAGTTGTCTTTTAATTCATTTATCTTGCTCTAATTGCATAATTTAGATCAACATTTTGAAACTTAACTGTTTGAAAAATATTTGTATAATGATAAAAATGGAAAATTATTTTTACATTTTATAATAATCTGACTCTGATAAATAAACGAGTGATCAAACTTGTAACTGTACTTTCCTTTGATACTTCAAATTTCTAACTTATTCCTTGCAGTCGTATCTTGTTAATTTCTTATGTTTGATGTCATTCCCACCTTTGTCAGAATCATGTTGTAGTCATCAGAGGCTGATGCAAGGTCTTGGAAAAGGTTCCAATTGGAATGGCTTATAATGTCAAGAATAAGCATTCTGTATTAGTGTGTCTAGCTTCCTATTGCTTTTGTGTTTGTCCAACTTGCCACTAAACCTAGCAACCTGAATTTTTTTAATACCCCTATACAATGATGAAAAAAATGGTCAACATATTTGGTGCCTATGTTGAACTGATTGCATATTAATCAGCAAGAACCCCTTAATTTTCTCGCAACCCTTCTCAAGCTTTACTAAGTATGTTCAAGGTGAATAAAACTTGTGCAAAAATGAAAATCCTCCATGAAAAATAAAAGCTAGCAAAATAACATATAAAAACTGCACTTGGAGGAAGAGAAACACCTACAACTCGATGGAAAATCGTACATGCTCTAAGTGGAACATGTAGTGTGTGTGCAAACACTTATTTTGCAGATAAAAAACCTACACAAACCTACTCTAACCGGATGAAAAATTAGAAGCTAAATAAAACACGATACATGCGAGAGAGAATTAGTCCCCTTTCCTAAGAAAAGGTTACCATGAGATCAACTTGGAAATGAGAGCACATGGAAAAGGTGAAATCATGATTTGCACCTTAAAATTTCTCAAAACATGAGTCTAGAATACGAAAAATACCTCATTCAGATCTACAATTTGTTTTACGAGGTATTGGAAATGACTTTATAGAATGTAAAGCTCATCTTTGTGCTCTGAAATAAGTACAACTGCTAATAATGTTTATCTTACTCCCAAATCATCCAAGTAAGGAGAGGATCCAATCGTGGAGCATGGACCAATAATTGTGAGGTTAGATGTAAACTCAAGGAAAAGTACATGTCCATTTCTCATTTAAAATTTGAAAAAAAAGTAGCCAATAAAATGAGTCACATAAAATCTTATAAAACAATCATCTAATAAAAATATGACACATACATGGAAATAATACATGACATAATGCCCTACAAATGGGCCACCTAAATTTACTTTTATGGAAAATTACATGATTTAAATACCTTAAAAAACCATTTTCCATACAACATAAATGCTCAAAAAAAAAAAAAAATAGATTAAAAATAAAAAAATCTATTAATTTTTTTTTTTTCAAATTTTATGGCATTTTTATGGGTGTTGTGCACCCCTAAACTTAGGGTGTACAACCAATTTCTCGTATCCCTTATCTTATCGGGAATGGACTTCTCACAACAGAAAAATATCTTTACTGATCTACCTTGTTTTCCTTCCTTCCTCTTCATTCCGAATCACCACGAGGTTTGAAATCTCAAAATAATATTCATTCTCGTCATGAAGACTGATATGGGCAGCGTGATCCTCTTTGATGTCCTCCTCCACATGGATGTTCATAAGTTGATATAAGATGATATTTTCTTAAGATTCTTCATTCTTATCATTATCCTCATCTAGCAAACAGGCTGCGAGGCTGAAACAATTTTTTTCCTTGTCACGAGGCAGTTCTAAATCTGTAAATCCTTCCTCATATTTTCTCGAATTGGATTCTAATGTCTCGCCATTCAATCAATTATATACTCGGCCACTCACATTACTTGGCTAAAGGGCGGATTGTTTCAAAATCTCTTCATCCTACATTAGAGTTTTCCATTTTTCCATTTACTCTTCCAGGGTTTTTAACTTTCCCTAGAGCTTACCCTTTTCCACTCTAATGTAGCTTCCCGAGCTCCTTGCTGAAATAATCAATCTGGGTTCTGTTCAAGCTCTAATTTCTTTTGAGCTTTGCGAGTCTTGTGAGCTCAGTGTGTGATTTCCTTCTCATCTCGCTAGGTTTCCTTACTCATATAAGCATCTCCATGTGTTTTATCAACTTAGATCGTATATTGTTTTACCAACTTAGCTCATCATTCATGGTTCATAGCTCACTCGAGATTACTTTTATTTTTACATCATTTATAACTCAACGGGATTGCTATCAAGACTCGACCGTTTTGGAGCTCAAACTCTATTTTAGCTCGTTATGTTTTGTTAACAGATCGCTCTTAAACTTTGTAGCTCGTCTGGTTAGAAAAAAAAATCAGATATTATTGTTAGTAACTTTTCCATGCTCTATAACTCGGCCTTACTAATGAGTTCCTTGTGCTAACAAAAATGGTAAGCTTTTCTGCACAGTTTCAACTTTGTGACACTGAAGAAGCTTGGGGGTTTTAAGAAAACATGACCCATATTCATTACATAGTTGTGAATTTCATTTGTTGGTCGTCTCCATTCCACAGCAAACTACTTCAGTTTTAGATATGAAGTCTACTCATTTTTAGAACTTGTTTTTACAAGATGGAAAAATATGTATTTTCATAGTACCTTTTAAATCAAACATTGCAAAGTATGACAGGCTGTAATTTATGAAAACTCGCTATTTTGAAAATCCATTTCTTGCAAATTGTATGAGAAAACATCAACGTTAGATGTCCTCGAAATTTGAAAAGGAAAGAATCTTGGTCATGCTGAGGATTTATTTTGAAACTCTACTTCCATTTTCAGATTGATGGGTGTCAACTTTATATTTGTACATTTATCTCATTATCAGTACATTTTTAAAATAAATATGTATTTTCGATCTGAAAATTTTCATTTTTCAACAAAATTATGGTTGATATTGAGTTGAATTTCTGTAGCATCCAGTTAGGTTTTCCATTTTGGCTACGTCAAAGATGGGACTTCAATAACATGACTCTCTTGCTCTAGCTTTTCATGCTTTGTAACACTGAAATGATTTATTAGATATGGGAGTATGCATTGTTCGAAATAATGCTTTTTGAGAATCTTTCTTTTAATGTAATTGTCTGGAAATTTGAAAAACCTTGCGTTTTTGTGAAAAAATATGACAAATCAGAAATTTTAGCGGTCACTAAGTTAAATAATCCTTCCAATACATAATTCTAGTGGTTGCTATGTTACATAAGCCTAGTGGCCAGTAAGACATAGAATCCTAGTTGCATCTACAATAAATGTTTTAAACATTTATTTGATCAATTTTAAAATGGAAATCATTGTATCTGAACTTAGTCATCCCTAAAAATTGTAAAATAGAAGATAATCTTGATAATGTGAACTAATTTTATGATTTTTCATTCTATAAATCATAAGGAACAATAAAGTGTTCATAATTAGATTAAACATGTTGTTTCGATGTTTTATTTCCATATGAAATCAATTCCTTCGAGATAATTGATTCTCCCTCAGAAGTCGGGAAGCATCACAGATTTGACAAGACACTCAAAGACAGACAGATCACAATATATGTCGTTTTTTTCAATGGCTCTTTGTCACTCGATGTTGGAGAAATGGATAGCACCTTGAAAGGATTTGATCTATCCTCACTATTTTAGGTTGTGCCTTTCAACCAGGGTAAGAGAACCCATTTTGTAACCTCTGTTGGTGAAAGATACTGGTAAATCTTTCTTTGCACAATTTTTTAAAGGAAACCTTGAGAAAATATGATCAATGCACCACAATTCAACTCTCACGAGTTGTCACTTCTGAAGAATGGAGATATTTTCTAAACAAGGCTTAGGTTACTAAAGACATTTGAAACCTGATTGCTTCTGCATATTTTGATAGTGGAATTTATTCATTTGTGGATACACATGACAAACATGGGTAGTTCAAGTAGGATTAGTTGTTTGAATAATTTTTTTTTTTTTTTTTGGTGGGAGATTAAGCAAGATAAATTTGACTTTCCAGATCTTTGAGATCCTTTACAACAATTGGAAAACTCAACAACAGAAAGCTTTAGAATAACTAAAATATTCCTTCAACCAGAAGGTGTGCATTAATGGAGGCCCATATCTACACGTTTTCACACAATCTTCAAGAATTTAACATGAAGGATTGAGTTAAAAGACTCAATTAAACATTAGAAACCTCTGGTTTATCATGCCTAAGGTACACCCAAAGACTTACAAACAATCTCCATCAACAAATGAAGGTAAAGTGATTTTAAATTGTTTATTTCATTACCAGATGAAAGCTCTTCTCATAATGAAATTACAAATGCCACTAGACTATCATAGGGATGAGATTTTGTGTGATTCAGAGAGATTTTAACACAAGATTGCAACAAGAATAAGAAAAACTATATGAAGACATTCTGGAATAAAAGCAAACACAAATTTTCCCAAGATCAACACAAATTAATTCAAAATTGATTAGATTCATCAGTAGGGGAAAGTTTCTTGAACAATCTCAGAGCTCACCAATGGCTGTACACTCACAACCAACTTGACATGATGCAAATCTAAAACAAAAGAGATTAACAAGTTTCTTAGATGGTCTCTCAGGAAGATGGGATTTCTCATATTTTCTCGTGAAAATGAACCCCCGACCATTTGCATGTCTAATTCATGCTCTTTATAATACTCAAATTACATCAAATGTTTCCCCAAGAAAGAATATTTGAAGCATCTTTTTTTGTTACATATTTCATCATGATTTCCCAGAAAGGGATGTTTAACAAATTCATGCCCAAAAGTTTCCAGTGTTTGAAAAGGTGAATCATTTCAAATATTTGCATCATTGTTCTAATTGGGAGCACATTTTTCATCCTTTACGCATGCAACATCCTTTTCCTTCATCATTTCATTCTTTTCCCTCTGTAATTTTTGCTCTACAACTAGCTCCTCTAGTAATTCACATTTTTTGCAAGTCCCAAGAAAATTCCACTTCAAATGTTCAATTTTTGCACCTCAAATTCACAAATCGAGCTCCATATCCATTTGATTGCACTTCATTGATAAAAATGACAAGGAATCATAAAAAATTGATGAAGAAAAATGTGAAAAACACATCTCTAGGAACCTTGGAGCATTAATGGTGGAAAAATCAGATGCATCGATGCCATAGCCATTAACCCTGATTACGCTTTTTAATTTTTAAATTGAGCCATCCACGTGGAAGAATTTGAGTCGAAATGGGCTTGGGGGCACTTTTTAGCATTTTATGACTTTTGGAGAAAATGCACAATTTTGACATTTTGCCCACCCCTCCACCTTTAATTTTGGGCTCGACATGTGGCTTAATCTCAGGCACTAATGGGGTTTTTGTGGGCCACTGACTAACTTTATAACTTTATTCCTTTTTCACAAAAAGGCTTAAATTCTCAAATTTCCCCGATGATCCGCCTTCCCTCTAATTTTGTCACTTTTTATTTGAGTGGATTTTTGCAATTCACTTTATGTTTATTCTTTGATTCACAAAAAAAACTTTAAAAATTCTAAGTGTTCCAATAACCCACCTTCCCATTTTCGACTTTTCAAAGCGCCACATAGTTCACTTTATAACTTTTCCTTTTACAAAATAAAGCTAAAAACTTCAAAGTAACCCATGACCCACCTTCCCTTCTAAATTTTTAAAACTACCATGTCCTTCTCGATTCCTGATTTTGGAGTTTTGGCCCAATTTTAACTTTATAATTTTTTTCCAAAATAAAGTTAAAAACTTCAAAGTACCCCATTGATCCACCATCCTATTTTTGACTTAGAAGTTGCCACGTGTCCTCTCGCGGGCCTTAGGCAATTTTTTCACATTTTTACCTTTTTCACCATAGTGCCTTAAAACACAAAAAAGGCCCACCCTTCCACAACTACTTGACTTATTGACACGTGTACACCCTTTAGGAAAAAAATAAAAATTTTTCTACCACTTCAAAACTTTGACTAACTAATCAATCGAGATCGACACGGAGCCACGGGGCGAGTTCAATCTTTTTGCCAAAGTAGCAAAAGTGACAAGTTTATAAAATAAACCCACCATGCCTCATCCAATCAAAGGAGACCACATATTTTCTATGTTGAGGTAGAATTTGATAGGGAAAAGACATCCGTCAAATAGTAAAATACAGAGAACTTCACTATTCACACCCAGAATTGAAATTTTTACCAGGATGGAGAAATTACAAGTAATACTAGGTTAAACTTGATCCACGACCATGGAAATGGATTAGCAATGACATAAAAATGTAGAAGAATATTTTTCACGCATCCATTCGGGAGATAGAAAAATACAATGAACCAAGAAGATTGAAGAAATTTTAGGGAAAATTAGGGCAAGATCAAATCGAGCACCAACATTGGCTCCAGCTCAGGGATGGGCACTCCCAAGTAAGTTCCACAAGAACAAAAAAAGACCAAGTGCCAAGAAACCATTGGGAAATGGAGTCAAGCACCAACCTTCTAGAAACAGAGAAAACCAACTTCCCAAGAACCAAACTAAAAACAAGCAAAAAAGGGCCTACAAGGACCAAAAAACCAAAAATAGAAAAATGCAAAACAAAACAGAAGCAAAAGACTATACACTATATATGGAAATACACCTTGACCTTGAGAAAATAATCAATCAAAATGTTTCAAGTGTCATCAACTCTTGATATGACCAAGCCAAGAAGTCTTGATACTTTTTTAACAACTGGACATATGCTTGTTTTTCTTTTTTATCCCAGTTGCTATCGAACCACATTTTTTCAGGCTTCTCCTTTGTGTCTAGGTCAAGTTTTTCAACATTCTTGAGGCTACATCAAATATCAAAGTTCCAGGAAAATCAACCTACTTAGGATATATGCATTTATCAATTTCATGCTCTTTGAAAACAACATAGCCCACAAAGTTATCAACATCTGTGTACAATACTTCATAAGAAGCATTGTTGGGGTCTTCAATAAGATATAACATTTTCTTTTCACCATACAACTTCACAAGGCTTCCCTCAATTGGTATGGTTGCATAAGACATATCCATTTGCACACTACCACCCACACTAGCTACCCATTTTCTGGATAGTAACATTCCCCATTTAGTAGGACAATCAACAATAATAACCACATCTAGTTTTAAGTACCTTCCTAGATAATCTGCCAATTGCACTACTAATCCTTTGACACATCCAACCACTGGCACGCTCTTGAATCCATAGTAGTACATTTCCCATAAGTTGTTGTTACTTTAAGATCTAATTCATTCATAACCTCAAGAGGAATAACATTACATGAGGCTCTAGAATCAAACATGCAATTGTGTAACAACCTATCTTTAATAATCAGAGTAGTAAAAAATGGATCCACATTCAGCTGAGACTCAACCAAAGATGTTCCCAAATATACCTCAGGTGGTTCCCAAGTTATTCCAGTTCTTGTGGTTTTTCTAACTCTGCAATGGTAGGAGGAATCTCAACATTGTTCAAATTTCTGCCCTGGGTAATCATTTCTTCATTAAATCCCAAATACTCAAAATCCCTTTTTACATGCTCAGGAATTCTAAGCAATTCAACAATTGGAACAAAAACCATGATCTGACTCAAGACTTGGGCAATATCATAAGGAACATATTTGGGCAAGGAAACATTAGGAGGAAGATTGAAACTTCATCGATAACATAGGATTTTCACACAGTCTGAGAATGGGAGGAATATAAGTTTTTTTTGGGAAACAAGGCCTTTTCCAAATGCATCTTTTTAGGGGTTTTTAGTTGTAAGCATTGGAATTTTTGTTTTGGCTTGTGGCCCTACCCCTTTGGCAACCTTACTTCTAGTGTTATGTTCTTTTTCTTGGGAAACTACTGCATTCATTAACAAGTTTTCTATCCTCCTCAGAAGGATTCCTCCATCATACTTTTTAATCATAATGCCCTCAAGTATTCAAAATCATTATTAGGAAATTCAAAAGCTTGTACCATATCTATTTCAAAAGTATGAGTGGGAGGAAGAGATGATACCAGTGAATGTAATCCAAGAAATTTGCAGCAATTCTAGCACTTATTAATTCAGTTGAAGTTTCTCCCTGATGTGAAATTGTAGGGCTCTCCATCATGCAGCATCATCATGTATCATCATCATCTTCAGCTTCCTCAACTTATTTTTGACCTCACATGGAGAATGGGGCAAGAAGCATCTATCACACCACTCAATTTCATTGGCTTCTTCCATAGCAGCAACTCTTGCAGTCAAGGATCATGAACCATTCTATTTTCATGAGCTTGGGGTTGTCTATTTCTAGATCCCATGGGCCCTTTACCTCTGTCATTAGATCTCTGATCACCTCTAGGATGATTACCAAATCTTTCTTGGCCTTGTGGTTTGTGCTAACCTTAGGAACTTGTCCAATCCCTTTCTCTGCTCTGGCTAACTTATAAGATATTTCTTTAACAGCTCCTACCAAATTTTTTACAACTTCCTCCAAGATCCACAACTTTGTTTGATTGAGGCTTTTCTGGATTGATCAATTTGATATCCTCCCTCTTAGGAGGTTTTCCAATTTCCTTGATGTTATTTTCAATCTGCAAAGCCATAGTGAAGGCTTGCCTCAAAGTTGTAGGTTTTTGTCCCTTAAATAATAAGCATCCTTTTTGTCAAATGCATCAGAATACTTTATCAAACATGATTCATCACTAGGCCTTAAGATGATAGGAAATCTTCTCAAAGTTTTGTTGAATCTAGTATTGAAATCATGGAATGATTCATTAGGATTTTTCTTTATATTTTCAAATTATGATAAAATAAACCTAGGATCTATTTTATCTCCATATTGCAGCCTAAAAGCATTCTTCATTTCTATCCATGAGTCTATTGAATTGTATCTGGTAAAGCTTTATACCAATCACGTGCATCCTCCTCAAGAGTATGAATAAACAATTTATATACACATCTTCATATTCAATTTCAAATTCTTCCATCATATTGACAAAAAGTTTTAAGTGTTGATCACCAGTAATAGCATTATTTCCTTGGAATTTAGGCAATCTATTTCTAACATCTTGTGGCACAACATTTGGATAACCATCCATACCTCTAAAATTGATAGGACCAAAGGTATTAACAACAAATGGAGGTCTTGGGTGGGGAGTTGGGCCATATTGTTTTGAGGAGGTGATTTATAGGAGATACAAAATGATGAGGAGTGAGGGGTCTTTGGGGCACATGAATATAATTTTCAAAATGAATATCCCCTAATGGCTTTATTTCTTGGAAAACCCTATCATATTTGGAAAACACAGGGACAAAATGAGAAGAAAATTTTCAAATACAAATGAAGGCCCCTCACCAAATGGAGAATTCAAATCTACAAAAAATACTTTGATTTAGAAGAACTTGAGGATGTATGGAAATCTTCAATCATAGGTGATCAGTTTCCAAAATTGATAACTCTTTTCTTGATTTCTTATCTCCAACAACTTTCCAAGATTCTTCTTCCTTTAGAATTTGATTTTCCCATCTCTCTGAAACACCTTCTAGCAGGGTCCTTAATGAAGAAAGATCTTCTTCCTTCCAGCTTTGCAAATATTAGTAACAAATCACTTGATATAGGTTAAGACACTGGCATTTATCAAAATTTAAATCAACACGGAGTCACCACTAAGGATTTTCACCTTAGTTGTGTAAATGCACTAAAATTGATCTATCAAATGTCTATCAGCACATAAATCTTGCAAATCTTATCAAATATGACCTTCCTTTACCCAAATTTATCAATGATGATACAAAACTTAGTGCAAAAAACCACTGGAAACTGGAAATATTACACACAGAACTTGTAACTTCAAACAATCCTTAAAAATGGTGAACACAAAATGATGTTTTAACAACGTATTAACACAAAAACATGTAAAAGTATTACTAAGTCCAAATAAGATCAATTGGACTCAAATTTTCCCCAATATGGTGCCACTTTGTTTTGTTGACGGTGGATGCACAAATGTTTTCAAATAATACTCAATCAAACAAATACCCCAATAAATGGTGACCACTTTGGTTTTGGTATCCAAATTGATTCTCTCTCAAAATCCCAAGTAGCATCACATATTTGAAAATACACTTAGAGGAAAAAATATCACAATATATGTTCATTTTGTATAATGGGGAGGTGATTCAGCTAGCTCTTTGTCACTCGGTGTTGGAGAAATGGATAGCACCTTCAAAAGGATTTGATCTATCCTCACTATTTTAGGTTGTGCCTTTCAACCAGGGTAAGAGAACCCATTTTGTAACCTTTGTTGGTGAAAGATACTGGTAAATCTTTCTTTACAAATTTTTTAAAAGGAAACCTTGAGAAAATATGATCAATGCACCACAATTTAACTCTCACGAGTTGTCACTTAGAAGATGGAGATATTTTCTAAACAAGGCTTAGGTTACTAAAGACATTTGAAAACGATTGCTTATGCATATTTTTTGCAGAATGGAATTCATTTCATTTGTGGATACACAGGACAAATAGGGGTGGTTCTGGTAGGATTAGTTGTTTGAATAATTTTTTTTTTTTGGTGGGAGATTAAGCAAGATAAATTGAACTTTCTAGATATTTGAGATCCTTTAAAAATTTGAAAACTCAACAACAAAAGCTTTAGAATAACTAAAATATTCCTTCAACAGAAGGTGTGCATTAATGGAGGCCCAGATCTACACGTTTTCACACAATCTTCAAGAATTTAACATGAAGGCTTGAGTTAAAGACTCAATTAAACATTAGAAACCTCTGGTTTATCATGCCTAAGGTACACCCAAAGACTTAAAAACAATATCTATCAACAAATGAAGGTAAAGTGATTTTAAATTGTTTATTTCATTACCAGATGAAAGCTCTTCTCATAATGAAATTGCAAATGCCACTAGACTATCACAAGGATGATATTTTGTGTGATTCAGAGATATTTTAACACAAGATTGCAACAGGAACAAGAAAAACTATATGAAGACATTCTGGAATAAAAGAAGACACAAATTTTTCCCAAGATCAACACAGATTAATTCGAAATTGATTAGATTCATCAGCAGGTGAAAATTTTCTTGAACAATCTCAGAGCTCATCAATAATTGTGTACAATCACAACCAACTTGACACGATGTAAATCTAAAACAAAATATATTAACAAGTTTCTTAGATGGTCTCTCAGGAAGATGGGATTTCTCAAATTTTCTTGTGAAAATGAACCCCGACCATTTGCATGTCTAATTCATGCTCTTTATAATACTCAAATTACATCCAAGCTTTCCCCCAAGAAAATAATATTCGAAGCATCTTTTTTTGTTACATATTTCATCATGATTTCCAGAAAGGGACATTTAACAGATTCACACCCAAAAGTTTCTAGGTGTTCAAAAAGGTGAATCATTTCAAATATTTGCATCATTGTTCTAATTGGGAGCACGTTTTTCATCCTTTATGCATGCAATATCCTTTCTTTCATCATTCATTCTTTTCCTCTGCAATTTTGATCTACAACTAGATCCTTGGTAATTCACATTTTTACAAGTGCCCCAAGCAAGTTTGGTTCAAATGTTCAATTTTTGCACCTCAGATTCACAAATCGAGATCCATATCCATTTGATTTCACTTCATTCATAAAAATGACAAGGAATCATCAAAAATTGATGAAGAACAATGCGAAAAACACATCTCCAAGAACCTTGGAGTGTTAATGGTAGAAAAAAAACCAGACTCATCACGCCATAGCCATTAACTCTATCTTTCACAACTTTAAATTTGAGGCATTCACATGGAAATATTTGAGTGGAAATGGGCTTGGGGAACCATTTACATTTTATGAACTTTTGAAGAAAATGCACAATTTTGACATTTTGGCCCGCCCCTCCACTTTTGATTTGGGCCTCGACACGTGGCTTAATCTGGGCATCTTTGGGGCTATGGATCACTTTATACCTTTATTCCTTTTTTCACAAAAAGGCTTAAATTCTCAAACATCCCTAACAATCTGCCTTCCCATTTTGACTTGTCAATGTTACCACGTGTTCCTCCATGATTTCTATGATGGATTTTGGTTCACTTTATAACTTCATTCCTTTTTTCACAAAAAAGGTTTAAAAATTTCAAAGTACTCCGGCAACCCGCCTTCCCGCTCCGAATTTAAAAGCGCCCACGTGTCCTTCTCTAATTCGCAATGCGATTCACTGGTTTGATTTATAACTTTAATCCTTTTAAGGTTAAAAAACTTTAAAGTAGCCCAGAAATTTGCCTCCCACTTTGACTTTAGAAAGCTGCCATGACGTGTCCTCTCGTGGGCCTTAGGCAATTTTTTCACATTTTTACCTTTTTCACCATAGTGCCTTAAAACACAAAAAAGGCCCGCCCTTCCATAACTGCTTGAATTATTGACACATGTACACCCTCGGGAAAAAATAAGAAATTTTCTCTACCACTTCAAAACATTGACTAACCAATCGAGGATCGACAAAGTCACGGGGCAAGTTCAATCTTTTTGCCGAAGTAGCCAAAAGTTATAAGTTTAGAAAATAAACCCGTTGTGCCTTATCCAATCAAAGAAGACCATGCATTTTTCGACACTTTGAGGTAGAATTTTATGGGGAAAAGACACGCGGAAATAGTAAAATACAAAGAACTTCACTATTCGAGCCGAATTGAAATTTTTACCCATGATGGAGAAATTGTATGTAATACCAGTTAAACTTGATCCATGACCACGGAAGCAGATCAGCAACGAAATAAAAAGGCGAAGAAGATTTTTCATGTGTCCATTCGGGAGATATAAAAATACAATGAACCAAGAAAATTGAAGAAATGTTAGGAAAATTAGGGTAAGATCAAATCAAGCACCAACACAAGGTATGATTTAATAGAATCATGTCCCCGATTTTGTAGTTTAATTTGATCTCCTTTCTATATTTTTCTTGGTTTCCATTCCCAAATTACATTGTATACATCAATATTTGATGTTTCCCTTTATTTTTTTGCCACTCTTGATTTTTTTAATCATTCCTAGTACTTTTATTTTGCTATATTTAATTTTCATGAGGGTTCCCAAAAACTTAACCTTACATTTTGAGGTTTTTGTCAACATCCTGTATTGAAATTAATTCCACCCTTCCCATCCATATAGGTGCGTTATCATCATCTCGTCTTAATAGTATAATCTACCCATCATTCATATCCATAACTAGTTAAAATTTATCTTCGGGTATATCACAAATAGGTCTTACATATATATCCTTATTTTAAAGGATGTTTTTACCATAATAGATATCCATGTCAAGACATTGTGCATCCAAGATGTCTCGGTCATAAATTATGCTATCTGAATTAATTTTGTGAAAAAAATTATCTCCTCGTCATGCTACAATTGAAAGATTGATTTTCTAGGGCATGCAAAACTTTTTTCCAATATGCAATCTTTCGTAATGCCTCATTCATCATTTACTCTAGTTCTTGCTTCGTTGACCCTGATTCTTAAATGTTATATGTTTGTGTGTGCTCTCATTGATCATTAGTTTACTATGACCTTATTCTTGAGAAAAATTAGCATCCTTCCTCTTCGTCTTTCCTTCTCATGTCCTGTCAATGCTTCTAGTTGTGGGCCTTCGTAGTGTCCTTTATGATTATCCTATTAAAGGCAAATTGTGTTCTTGAATCCAAAGAGGTGGCTTGAATGACAATTTGGTGTTGTATCTCTAATAGAATATAAAAAAATTAGGACATTAGGGTGTGTCCTTTTAAAATAAATATCTATATAATAATTATTATTATGAATTGTTGATCATTGGTTATTATTATTAATTATCGAGCTTGACTGTCGACCATTATTATTATGATTAATAATTATTTTAAGCTGTAAAATAATAATAATAATAATAATAATAATAATATTTTAATTATCGATCGACGATTTTATTATTATTATTATTGTCAATGGTTATCTATATTATTATTAATTATCATTAATATATTCTATTGTATTCTTGACCACGCCCATAGACAGAGCCTATTTTCACGCAAAGAAGAGGATCTCCTATTCTAGCACCATGGTTGGTCATAGTCTTGTGTTTTCTTTCGAAACTTCAACCACTAGTTTCCCCCACCTTGGCTACACAAATACTTTGAATTTAATGGAAATTTATTGGTAAATTTTGTTGAAATATCCACCCACCAATCTATCATTCCTTATGTTTAGTGTGGGGGAGAAGATTACCTTTGGGCTAAAAATTATTTTCTTGATTGATTGTTGGCGGGTGGGAGTTGTTGAGCTTACGCGGTGTTTTTAATGCATTTAATATTTCCCTCTTTGTATACCTTCCTCCCTTCGCCGCTAGTTTTTTTAGTAGCTTCATTTTCTCTGCCTTGTTTTCTTGTTGTTTTTCTCTTGCCAATGTTGTTGGCTGCATGGTTTTGTGGTTTTGAAAGCAAAGGATTTGAGTTTTATTGATTTTTTCTAAAATCTCCTCCCTCTGGTTGCATCTTCTCTGCTCTACATACATTCCTCCCATGACACCCATATCTAAAACATGGAAAAGTATCTTCTCCTTATGTTGGGGTGGATGTCCATACCTATGTCAAAGCTCTATTTAGCACCGATTTGCGTGCATGATGGAAAGGTTGAATCTGAATAGATTAGACACCTATTGGTTTTTATGGTGATTTAGGGTTTTGTATAAGATCCTTTTATGCATATCATGTTCTGCTCTTGTTGTTACGAGGGGGTTTCTCTGGGAGGAGGAATTTCAGACTTTTGAGAATTGAAGGGGAAAACCTTTCGGGATTCGTATACTTCCTTGAGGATAGAACTTTCCCCAAATCATGGCAGTCCCATTAGACCTCATCTCTTTAAATATTTTGTCAAACAATTTTCATGCCTTGTGTATACCTCCACATTTTGCATACGGGCTTCTAAGGCACTGTGACTTCATCTTAGAAAGATTTTTTTTCCCTTGTGCTTCGATGGGTGTCCCCATCTTGATCTTACATACCATTTTGACACGAGTCTAAGAGGATGTTTGCAAGGTTGTTGTTATCACCAAATCACAAAGCACCCTTGATGGTTTATACAAGTGCATGTACTTGGACTCACAGTGTGATTGGATAACATGGGTACTATCTCCAAGTCGTGGGACTTGCTACTTGAGATAGACCTCCGAGAGAAAGGTGGTTCTTTCTACTAAACTACCTGCCACAATCTACTCTAATGCAGGGGAAACTAACTATTCTAATCTAAACTTCCAAGGGACCAGGGAGAGAGAATGCATGAAATGAAAGCCTACACTAAAGCGGTGATACACCAGAAAAGGAGGGTGTGAGAGTAGTCTCCAAATGCGTGAAATACAGAAGCAAAGTGCACACTAGAAGAGGTGATGACAGTTCTCCATAATCTAGCAAAATGCATTCACAACAATATTCCAAGCATACACAATGATAATGGATCCCTGCAAGAACATAATAATAGACACAATATTCTTGTAGAAAGATTAAAGGGGCAAGAAGAATGCAAGAAAACACGGCGGGGAAGATGTATCCACAAGCTGATATTTTATTGCTTCATGATATGCACAGTTTGATCTATTACAAGATAAGGGCACGGATCACCATACAAGGAGTCCACTACAAGGGCCTACAATACATTGGCTACAAAGCAATTTTGTGAGCTTTGCTATCTGAAAACTCCCCCTTTACAATGAGCCCAACACTCCAATTTATAGAAAAATGAAAAGAGAGAGAGAGAAGGGAAAATGGAAATCCTGAAATCTATCCTTCAAACACTTGTAAGAGGCATTAAATGGAGTGAAATGATTATATATTACTTGCAAAAAAGGCTCCCATACTGTCCCATGTGCTGCAACGAGAGAAATAATGATGACCATGCCTCTTAATTGCACTCCCAACAACCAAATAAAACACTATTATGAACCCAGCCACGTTTTATAAAAAAATATCCATCTATCTCTCACCAAATCTGAAATTTATTGATTTTTGTGCATTGGGCTCAGAGCCACGATTCCAATGGTACTAGTTTTGTGTGATTTTGTTGAGAAATACAAAAGTTATGGCCTTCGAGTGAAGGCGGCTATTTTGGGTCTAGCGGGCGTTTTTCGTCATTTAACGGAAATGAGAATTAACTATCTAGAGCCAAATATGTTTCATTTTTTGGTGTAGAGGATGTGGTGCTCATTCCAGAAAGTCCAATTTTGTGAAAATCGGAGCTCTCGAGTCAAAAGTTGACTTTTCTTCTTTGCCTTCTACCGCTTGACAGCTTTTCGCGTCCCTCGTGTACTTTTGTCCCAACTGTCCTTGATGAAAATCTCCTGCTTTGGCTGATTCAGGCTTCCTTGTTCTTGTTTGTGGCCTTTTCACCTTCTCACGTCCCACGCGTCCCATGCGTACCTTTGTCTCGGCTATCCCGGACAAAATTCTCCCGCTTCGCCAATTCGGCTTTCCGCATCCCACGCGTACTTTTGTCCCAATTGTCCCCGGTTGCCTAGGACAAAAATATCCAAACCACCCAAAATGGACTATCTATCGGTGAATTGGTCGGTTCGCGTCGCCGCGTACTTTTTTGTCCCGAGATGTCCCAAAGCGTGCGAAAACAAAACTTTGGCGATTTTTTCACTTTCGGCCATTTGACTTTTCGCATCCCACGCAGCGTCCGAGCGTCCCAAGCGTCCGCGGACCACTTGGGACAAAAATGTCTGACTTAGCCGATTTTCATTGTTTTTTTGGCCCCAAGCTTGGTACGATGAACCTCAGTACGACCCAAACTGGTACGACTCGAACCCTTTAGACCCAAAATGCCTTAAAACAGTCCTGCAACCTTATTTTTGCATTTTTCCATTTTTTCAACTTGTTGGGATTTCTTCTTGGATGGGAGAGTTAGAGAGAAGTCGAGGGGGCCCCAAAAACATGATTTCGGGCCTTGAACCAATCTACTTTCTCAGAACTAAAGAATTTGATGCATGTTATCAAAATTGCCTTTAGGGGTGAATTTTGGATAATGATTGTGGAGTTTGAGTTTCCTTGCCTTTTTTATCTTCACATGTTCTGGGCCTTTTCAAAAACCCAGTTTGTGTTTATACTATAGTCATGGAAGCCTTTGAGACCAAATTTATTTTACGACAGATGTAACTCGTGGATTTTGGAGCTTCCCGCTTGTGCCAACGTGGGAGTGAGTGTGGTTTTAGCGCCCAACCAATGGAGGAGATGAGATTCAACCGAGGATTACTGCTATAGGTTTGTTAGGTGTCCATGTGACTATAAAGGTGGAAATCAGGAAAGATAAACCTACCATTTCTATAATTGCAAAAATTTAAAAATATCATGAAATAAAACCTTCTCTTCGCTAAAATTTATTTGTCTATGTTGTTTTTGTTATGGGTATGGACGTCTTACGAGGAAATATCTCTCTGTTCCCATTGAAATCTTCTTATTTTAGAAATAATAGTTGTCGAGTGTTAAATTGGACAGCGTAGATGTATCCCCCTTCTTTTGATTTTGTGTTTTCATGCTAGGACCGATCGAACTTCTACCATTATTATCTACATTTCTTTGATTAAGTATCAAGTTTATCATGTTGTTTATAGCTAGTAATTTCTGTTGTGAAATCAAGCCCGCTATAATTTTAAACCTCTTGCTTTTCATAAGAACTTATTATACTTATATTTGATTTTCTTCCTGTATAATCGAGTTGTTCATATTTCCGTGACTTTCTATTTGGTTACTCAAGTAGTTACTTTATCAGATAATGCCTCTTTCGGGTATGCGAGTTGTTTTAATAATCAAATGTTTATAACCCCTCCCCCTAATTTATTCCTTAATAAAATGGTTTCTTTTTAATCAAGGAAAGTGTGGTTTTCTTTTAATTTACAGGTATGTCGAGAACAATTCACATGGGTTTATGACAACCTTTCTTTACCGAACAAAAACTAGATTGAACCTGATCCGGGCTAGGATAGACTATATTTTATTGGGAACTTAATCACCCTTTTGGGTTATGGCAACAAATTGCATAATTTAAGTTATTTATTTGGTGTTTCTCAACCTAGAGTGGTGATATTTTCTAGGTCTATTTGACTTCCATGTTCACATTTCTTTGACTAAGTAGGTGGTCCCTTCAAACTACCTCACAGGTTTACTAAACTATATGTGTGGCTAACTACATCGGTTAGTTTTATATATGAAGGGAGTACCGTGGTGATGGTACCCAATTACTTAGTTACTTTACACCTTGGATATACCTATATAATTGATTATGATGCTAGGCGTATACCCAATCACTTGTTGATCATCGGTATAGGTCCAAGATGTTTAAGGTTTTCCTTAAGGGGCACTTTGACCGTTCCTTATGAAGCTTGAACCGTAGCTAAAATTTTAGTCACCAAGATTTGAAGTTCATATGTGCATTTATGGATAGTACTCTTTTATTATTAGAACTACCATTGCTTAATTTCTGATATGGGATGAAATTTAGTGGTATATATATTTGTATATCTTGTTGATTTTGTGGGAAATCATAATATTGTTATTGACAATTGGATGACATATATATATATATATATATTGATATCTTGTTGACTTATGATAGAAACTGTTAAGATTATTAGGGACATTTGGGGGTATTTATATTTTATAGATACATTGTTGATTTATGATTAAAGTTGATGTTAAGATAATGGCATTTGGTGATACATGTAAATGCAATTTTTTTAGAGTGGTTTGAATATGGTAATGAGGGGTACTTTAAAAGAACTTGTGATGGAAAGGGGTGATCCATTTTTTTGAAACTGAAAGTATAGTGTTACAAAACTTGGATGGATGTTTAGAATGCTAACTTGTATAACGAAACTCTTTTTTTTACACTTGTTTGTTGTAACTAGCCTATAAGGGTAATGGAATCTTCATAAATGATTGTGTAATTTCTTGGACTCAATGGACAATACTAGTAATTAATTTCCTTCCCTTTGAAAATAATGTTGAGTGGTGGTCATGTATTGATTGTTCAACTTTTTTCCTTATAGAAATCCTGCAGTTCCTCTTGGATTGATTTTTCAACTTTTGTCCTTATAGAAATATAGTATCGTAGCCTATGCTTTTGGTATCTTTTTGATGATTTTAGATTGTTGGTTTGAATATCAATTTTCAATCTTATAACCTATATGATTATTCGATGGAACCCTGTTACACTAGACTTTTTGTTTCTAACTTATAAGGCCAATGGTCCCTTCTCGAATGATTGTTAAACTTTCATTTCTTTTGAGACAATGTTCATAACTGAAGTATAAGACTTTCTTCTTAGATTGGCATGATGGAAATTTTATTATTACTTAAGGAGTTTTTAGTGTTTAGATTTTCGACCCATTTCTTGAAATAGAATGTTTCCTTTCATAATATTGTTAGAAAATATTTTATTGTTTTTGGATGTATAGTCTTTTCTTGCTCAATTCTCGTGAACTCGACTCAAGTTAATAATTTTTTCTAGATGCCTTTTGCGAGTAGATGAGGGAAAGACTAAAATTGCATCAGTGAACTAGTTATGAAGTTATTTTGTACGAATGCTTTTTTTTATAAACTCTGGAATGGGTTCTATGGAAATTTTAGAAGAAGACCAGTGCCTTAGTAATATGTGTTGTGGAGTAATGTTGTCATAAACAACTGAAACTAAAACTTGTATTTACTATCATGGAAAATATAAAATTGATCACCATATTGTTATGAGTGATTTTAATGTATTATAGGAATTTTAAGAATAGTATAGCATTGCTTGATAAATCTTGTTACCTTCTTTCTCCTAGTCATAATTCCATAGAATTGTTTTTTCCCTTTGGTTTGTGCATCATGTTGGAAAGAATTGATGTAACCATGTGTAGTTTTCACAAAATAAGTAATGGTAAACTTTGCTCTTGAGATAAAATTTTGTGTTGTAAACCCTTCTAGGACATGGTAATAATGTAATTCTAAGCATAATAAAATGGTTGGGTAATCCTTATATATATATATATATATATATATATATATATATATATATATATATATATATATATATATATATATATATATATATATATATATATATTAATGTAGATGTGATCTACTTGATAACATTTGAGTCCTTAAGTGATCAAAGAGGAAACTATCTTTTGTAAAAAAAAGTTATATACCTTATTACCCTAGCTAAACTATTGAAATTTATCTTTATTTTGGTGAGTCCTTAAGCCATCTTAAGGTGACATCAATGATTAGATTTTGGAGGATAATATGGATATAATAAGTTGTAGTAAATTAATTAAGAAACCATTCAATCTATCTCACCCATTTGAAATGTAAATTGTATACTTTTGTTAAACTCGTCAAGTGAAGCCTAAGTGAAATTTTTAACCATTCTAGATAAATTCTTAAGCCCCAATAAAAATCCCTATTAATAACTAATGAGATCTTAAAGATGAATTCCATTTGACCTTGTTCCTCTAAATATTTCCAAGGTGTTTTTAATCTTCTCTGAAGTGTGTTAAACGTGAATACTTGTTTACCCGACATTTTCCATGTCATTTGTGTGTGTGGTTTTGTGGATGTTAGAACCTATAATTCTTCTCCACCATCAATTGAACTCATTTTCCAGTGTGTGATGTATATTTGAATTCATCTCTATAGGTTTCTCATCTCTTTTAGTACTTTCAAGGTTGTCAATAAAGGATCACCTTCTATAAAGTAAGGTTTCCAACCCATTATTTTCAAGATTTCAATTGTTTCACATCCTTATTAATCCATGAGGAAATTATTTTTGATAACATATAATTTAAAAATATTTATTTTTCAATACCCATAATCTTGTGGTTTCCATCTAACATGTGTGGCTAGAAAACAACCTTAAAGTAATAGAATTATTGAATAAGGTATGCAGTGAATGTGATGGAATCCTATTGGCATGTTCTATAAGTTTCCATTTTTTTAGAAAAGAGAATGTTTCAAATTTTCACAATGATGTTGATAATTGCATGAATGTCACATATAAATTCTCATGTTTGTGACCCACTTGAAAGGAAAATCACGTACATTTTATTGAAAATTGTTTTGATTGTATGCATGGATGCAAATGCAAAAATTGTATGATCTTTTTATCAGTTGAATATTTATTTAGTTATAAGAGAACTACTAGTTGTTTTCTAAATGAAATTTTAAATCTTATTATAATATTAGTTATATGAGTGTGCTCGCTTTTCTTCATGTATTCCTTACACTTGTTATACGAATCATTTTTCAATAGCACATCATTTAAGGGGGTTTTATGTCCCACTATTATATTTAAAATTACTATACTGATCTATAAGTGGTTCTTATATATTCCTAATACAAAATGAAAATATTTTTATTGTGAATTTTTCTCCTAGATAAGTAACAGAAGACTATAGTGCCCGAAATCCCGTGTTTTTTGCCCATGTATTAGCATAATAGTCAAGGTGGTGAGGAGGTTAATAAAATTTCTTATTAAATTTGATTTTCTACCTTTCCTTTGTGCATAGGTTTTCATATTTTCCATTTTTTCATTCACAATGCTAATGTATCTATTAGGATGTTCCTATGATTTCATTCTATGAACATAGAAAGTTGCATGCCAAATTTTAAGGTAATCATTATGTTATTTAAGCACAGATATACTTTTCCAAAGTGTTTCTAGACATGAGATGCTTGCACATTTGCACTTAAGCTCTGCGTACTCATAACCTTTGGCAAAGAATTTTTATTGGTTTTTAAAACATGGGAGAAATAATCTTTCCATATTTTGATGAGGTTTTCTTTGGGATGTCAAGGAAGGTTTAATAGTGAAAGGACCTTGCTTTATAGTTTTTAAGGATGTAAGCATAACTATAACATGCAAACATCAATATCATAGTTAATTTAGTACCATCTTATCTGAATGAATGAGACATGTGTGGCAACTTATCACAATTTATCTCCATGATTTTGGGTATAAATTTAACAACCGACACTCTGCATTTGTTTCTATTTTCATGGATTTCCATTTACTTCCATGTTCTTTCCATTCATCCATGATTGTATGTATCGTAATAGGTGCTATTTTGGATTCCATGAAAAATTTACCATGCATTATGACATACATCCCTTCCACATAACTTCAATTTATCTATAGTTTTATTAGAAGTTTTACCTATATTATAACTTCTAGTATTTACATTCAATGCATGAAGTACAACGTTTTTTTATGAAAAGTTCATTCATCCCTGGATTTATATCCTTATTTTGATTGAAAGCACAAAGAGATAGATTAGAGAGAAATCCTTCCTTGTAGCATGATTTCTTCTTAACTTAAGACAATAATTGTTATCTTATTTTTTTCTCATTTTCCCTTTTCGTTGGTGTAATAGATTGATTAGTATTTACCTTTTTACGTTTTTGGGAGTTATAAGGTATTTTCATGAAATTTTAATTACTACTACAATTAGAGGATTCAAAGGAATTTTTATATAAAAATGAGGAAATGGATCTTTGAATGCACTCCACAAGTTTTTCCAAAAATCTTTTGGAATTTTTTTAGCCTTATATGCATAAAGTGAGAACCATCTAGATAGGCCAACTAGCTAGTAGGCCATTTGATGAGAGATCCTTCTAATATAGAGAAACCATTGTGAAAATTCCTGATTATTTTATCAATATACACCCCAAATGTATTGATATCCAAATTTTCAAAATGCAACCTGTCTCCTTCAAAAACATTTGTAATTGTCTATTCTCTTGTTCTTTTGAATAAAATTGTAACAACTTTATAGCATCCCCACTTGAACTTCAAATTTAAGTCAATATTTTATATGTGGGTTGTTTCTTGAAGTTCATAATTTCTAATAACATGAAATTTAGTTATATTTTTTCGACATCTTGTATATGTTTTATTAGATAGGAAACTTCACAATTGTGTTGTAGTCTTTGATAGCAATCGGTGCATGTAGCTAATATATTTTCTACAAAAACACCAAACTATGTGGGTCCTAACAATGTTCCCAAAATCACATGTTCTTCTTGTATTAGGGATATAAACCCTTCAACTATGTCTACTTCTTTAAGATAATATTTATGTTTTAGCACCACATAGGTTTTAGAAAATTTATCCATGTCTTTGGGAGTTGTTAAAAATGAATTTTATTATTAGAATTCAAATCCTTATCCTCATCAAATATATCCCCGAGTCACTTCTCATGATGTTTTTTATTCCATCAACCCCCACACGTAAAACTTCTTAAATCACATTCTTAATCATTTTCTTCCATTACCATGGGATAAAGTATCTCTTTTTTCAATTTCTTCTAGGGTTTAAAAATCATCAAATTTTTATGGTAGATTCACTCTACCATTGAATACAATACTTTTGTGATGTGAATAAGCTAGACCCCATGTCATGCACAATGGGGTGTAGTTCTATATGGATAAAATGGTCCCTCCACAAATTTTACACCTTCAAGAGAAAATCCACATTTTATCCCTCTTAAAAAATAGAGTTTAGTTTAAACTATATCCAAAAATAAATAAAAATTCCTAAATGTAGACACTTAAATATTGAATCTATGGAGAATTCAAAATGATAAACATCAATAACATTTTAAAGGTTAAAATAAATCCTTTAAATCAAAATGAGTAAAAAAACATCTTAATTTTAACATACTCAAACCTCGTTCAATCTAGATTTTGAACATATAGAGAATTGGCAAGTATTCAGGACATTACATAAATGGTTTTTGTCATTTATGAAAGATATAAATTTAATCATCATCATAAATGTATGACTATTTATGCCTACATTATTCAAATCATTAAACATTGGCATTGAAAATATTATCTAAATTATACTCCAATGTAGATGTCATCTATTATATAACCTAACATCATTAACAACAACACTTGGAAACTATTACCTCGGTCTCTATATATGGATTTATGTTATTAGAGGACTATTTTTATATAGAATAAAGTTACTAACTATGGTCGCCAAATCATTGAATCCCACCCCCCGAATGGCTAGAATGTTGTTAGGATGTTTGGTGTGATTGGACACATGCAATCATCTCTCAATATGTGGGAATTGGGATCAAGGTGAACCTCGAGAAAAGGCCAACTTCCTCTTCCTAAACGGAGTGTTGTATTACAACTAGTGTAATAAAATAGCTATCTTGTCCTAGGCTAACATTTTCATGAGTTTTAGGAAAGATATTTTCAGAATTGAAACTATACTAGGGATGGTGATGCACCAAATAAATGGGTGTTTGATCTCCGAATGGTTAATGTGGTCGGGATGTTTGCATCATTAGCCACCTTCACTTGTTGCAACTTGGAAAGGGTACAAAATACCACAAACCAGGGGTATACGTTCCTTCATCAAAATTAATTAGAGAACAAGATACCAATTTCCCAGTGAAGAAGGATGAACTTGATAAGGTTGAATAAGCACCAAAACTCAACTACATGTAATATTCCACCAATCGATAAACATAATGACCTAAGAAACTTGCAAAAGGAACTCTAGTTGCACAGTTCACCTAAAAACATGAGAGAGGAAAACAAAAGTAGAAAAATCATGAAAGGAAATATATCTCGATCACCAAACATAATTCTCATTACTTCAAGCACTTGAATAGTGAATCATTACATCAGAGAAAATGCATAAGGTTCCATTATAATTATAGGATAAAGGCTTGAAACCCTACAAAACAAAACATCTCAACTTGTGAAGAGGGGAAGCTTAGAGAGTGTCCAACTTGTCCAAATTGTATGACCTATTGGAACCCCTTAGAATGAACTTCCAATTTACATTTATAGAACAAATTGAGAGAGAGGAGAGAAGGAGTCGTAAATTCCCATTCCAAAATTGAAGTTACACAATGTATTATTTATTACATTTAGTGAACCACTTGAAAAAGTTCCATCATGCATCATCAATGCCTATTGACATAGCCTTCTCAATTAATTAAAATAATGTTTAAATAATAATAGTAAATATTATTATTAAAATATCTAAATAAAAATATTAAATTAATAAAAGATGTTTGTGGTCCCCCTTTAGGATTGATTTGCAATCAAGGGGAAATTTTGGGAAAAGGCCAAAAATAGCCCAACTCATGGTTGGCTCTCGCCGAGCCAACTCGGCTGAGTTGGATCAAGCTCCATCATTCATCACATCAACCAAGTCCACTCGAAATGAGATCCTCCATCACTTCCAATGCTCTTTGCTACTTGTTTTGAATCCCAATTAACGTGTCAAGTTATTTTACACCACAATGACCGAGCTATGATAACTTGGCCCACTCGTGAGCTCTTGATCATGTCCTCCTGTTGAGCTCCCACTCAACCGAGCTCCTCTTGTTTCAACCTCGCCACCTTTTCTATGATCTCAAATAGTACCTCAACTAAACCAATGATCTCCTCTCGATGAACTCACAAAATGAGCTATCAACCCTCTTGAGATGCTAAGCTCCATCATGATTCCATGTCGACTAGAAAATGACTCTAAGTTATGTCTAAAATGGCTCGGCTAAGTCACTTAAATTATTTGGCTTACGTCACTATGCACAACCATATTTCATATACGATTCATCTCATAATTATCTTGAGATCCTTTCCTTGCTCTAACTCTTCATGATTTTCATTTCTTGGATCGCTCGATCAAATGACTCGATGCCGAGCTCAAACCTTGCTACCCATCTCATCGCTCGACTTCACGAGTTTCAAACTTCAAAATATTCTTTCTTTCTAGATAAGATTTACTTTCCCATTAATGAGTTCATCAGATCGATGACCTCCATTGACAATGCGACCTCTCATGTGTTTGAGTATTGAGCTCAGATTTACATTAAATGGCCGAGTTATATTATTCTTTGTTTCTACATTGCACACGCCACTCAACCGAGCTCCATCACATCAAGATACCTTCCTCTTCAACTTGGAAAATGCCTCATGTATGCATGAATCATCTCTCGATGGAAACGTCTCGAGAAAGGTTCCAATCGGCAAGTTGAGCTCGTACACACCCCGTCTCACGTATAGCTTCTCCCTTCACCTCGAATCTATGAGATCAGCATGTATTAGCTTGTCTATTCCATGCATCATATAACCAATCTATAAACCTACCATCCTCCCTTTGAGAGAGACAAGCTCCCTCCTTGACTCATAAATCTCGGTATGGACTTGGCTTGTATGGCATTGGACGTTTTCCTCCATTAGCTATTTTCCTTTTGTTCATTATGTCGAGCTCTCTCCCGATAGCTTCACCACAACCAACGCATAATCATTTACAACATTTCTAACTCGAAAGTGTATGTTCATTGAATGTCTCAACCTAAAATTGAATCCACCTCGAGTTATCCCCTCTGGTTTTCTCGGTGTCATACAAAATATTCCACACATGATTTAATACCGCAAAAGACTCTCCTGGTTAAACGAAACCAACTTAGACACCTCGAGACTTGCCGGCTAACTCGAGACATCGAAACCACTATCCCCGAACTCTAAATCCATGATGTCGAATCCAAATTCATATACATCTGAATCCCAAATTCCTAAAACTCTAAATTTTAGAGTTTTGGAGTTTTGGGCTTCAGAAATATTTGACTCGTTCAACGTTTTTGATCCCAAAATCTTTGAAATTCTAAAGCAGAATTTTCTCGAAAAAGAATATCCAAAAAAAAAAACCAAAAGCTTGACTAACTCAGCTCGGCTGCCTCGTTTCCAAGCTTCTAGTCCCATGATGACTCCACGACCATGGTGATGTCACCGAGCTCCAACCATCTCCGCAACCTTCAACATAGATAGGTGACCAAGTAATTTTTTCCTAGTTTGCAAGATGAGGCCATCCATGTCGAGAAAAACCAATCCTCGAGCTCACTCTCATCTCCCACCACCAAATTCAATCATGGATGCTTGACCTTTGTTGTAGTATTGGAATTCCCAGTCATATCCTTTATCTCATTCTTACGCCATATGATTTGAGCTACGACCTCTCCAAACCGAGCCCTCTCGTGGATCCACCAAGCTCTTCATGTGACTCGAGATAACTCTTTTCAAGTCCTTCATATGTTACGTTAAAATTTCTGGCAGACCTATCTCCTAGATCGAGTTCATTTTTCCTCCGATCGCCTTAGTTAATGGCTCAAACCTGGGTTAGTCAAAATACTCATAATCCTTACCAACTTGCTCGGGCTCAACTCGTGCCTTTTGTCATTTTATATCAAAGTCAACTCGGCCTTCATTCACGTGACACTTAAGGATGAGCCGAGCTCCAAGTTACTGATGAATGAAACCTATCAAATTCAATCCCGAGCTATTCCCTAACTCCACTGTAGCAAGCTGTGTTCCACAATCTATTGAGTTCTATCTTAACTCAAACATATAAGCTGAGTTGTCCATCAAAGACCTTTTGTATTCGGGCTTGTTCTTTGGATTATTCCCTGATTGAATCACTCTGAGATCATTTATGGTGACTTCACCAACATGTGTAGGTATTTCGAGCTCCGTATTTTCATCATCTCGTTACGATCTCTTATCTCAACCGATTTGTTCCTAGGAGAGAATTAACATGAGGGCTCGAGAAAATTGGGTTGTGAAATAAGTCATGTGCTGATTCGGTACCATTTAACCAATCTTCGTTATTTTGGAAAAACTTTCTTGATATAGGTATGCTAATGGGAACCGATCCACCATGACCCGAGTTGGCTCCACAACCATGTCAAACACAATGTTCCAAGTTTGAGCTCGAGGGCCTGTCAAACACAAGCCTAATACAATGATTTTAATTTGCATTAATGCACTTATATGTTGATTTGGGCTCAACCCCGGATATTTTGAAAGACCCTTCTTCCCATGTGTTTAAAAATCCTTCTAAGGCATCATGAAGGTATAGAAGAACTCCAAAAAAATTTATACACCAACTTTGACAATTTTAGCCTGTAGACCCTCATTGTTCATTTTTACTTAGGGGGGCAAAAATGGACAACATTTTTGGTGACCTCTCAGGGATGCTTACCTACTAAGCATGGTTCCAGTGGCATTTTTCTATCCATTGGGCATGGATTTAATATTTTAATTCTTAAAGTAATTTGATCCTCTCGTGATACATTCTTGAATTTTCTTAAGCAATCCAATCTGAATCTCCCTAGAATGCTAAGCATGAAGTATATTGAAGCCGTTGAATGCTTGACATCTATGGAACACTACAGAATTTTGAATGAGGTAGATCATGAAACCCTTATGGAATATTTGAACCTTATTTCTCCTTGACACCTTCCAATGATGCAACAATGTGTAGAACAACACAAGAGTGAAAATGGAAAACACACACAAAAAATGAAAATCACACATGCCTCAATGAAATGTGCAAAGTGTGCCAAGCACTTATTTTGATTAAATCAAACCTACAATACCCTACACTAACTAGAAGAACAGGTGAGCTAAAAAAAAAAATACAACTTGTTGTGAAAAATAGTTTCTTGTCCTTACAATGGGCAGCCATGAAGATGATGTGATAATAAACATGGCAAAAAATGAGAGTGAAAAATTGAAACAAGCCCAATTCTCCACTTGGTCAACGAGGTATCAACTTTGGAATAAGAAATATTTTATCTTTTAGTTACTTTGCATTTGTTTTTGTAGATACATAAAGCAACTAATCCTTGGGACTATGAAACTCATCCTCACAGTCTGAAGTGAATGTGACTGGTTCTGGCTTCTCTTCTAGCTTTAATGAAGCCAAGTACTTGATAGGACATGCTCTAAACCGTTGAATATTCCTACTTTTCTAAACTTCAATTTTAACAAGAAAGTCTTTCTGAAAACATCCTTGAAAGAGATGGTTATTCATAACCTAATTTCCCTCTTGTTCCCCATTTGGCAATAGCTTATCTTTCAACCGGACAGATGGTACTACAGCGGCATATCCCTCATTTGACATAAAATTTGAAAGGTCAAACCCTCCTATTTTCAGCTTCGAGAAGATTAGTAAGAGAAACAAAATCGTCAAGAATAATTTTCTTCATCACGAGACTTGTTTACCAAAATATGTTCCTTAACTAAATATAGAAACCTCTCGATGAAGAAATCTTCATTTAGTGCTTCTAGATAAGTCCTAGATTATCCTATGTGTTACTCCTTTACGTGTGATGATGGATATGGAAGATTACATTCCTTCAATTCTCGATTCCAAAAGATAGTTATAAGAAAAGAGTTTTTCTTGAGCATGTCCCTCCATAGACTTTCGACACTTTATATTAGAAAAGAAGTGATGGAATGACAAGATTGTCAAGTTCCATAGGCTCATGTCCATTAAAAAAATATTCCAAATCTGATAGATAATCTACTTCTTCATTCTCTAACTATATCAAAAGTTCCTCCTCAATCTGAGTATCCTCCGAACTAGAACCTCCTTCACCTTGATATTCTTCATTCTCAAACATGAAATTAGAAAGATCAAATTCCTCTAAAAATTAGATTTTTGAGAAGGTAGAGAGGAAAAAGGATTAGAAAGCCTCTACATGGTCTCATCTGCATTATCAATCTTTGAATCCGCTTTCATCTCATAAAATCTTTTGTGGCTGATTGTAACATCTAATGATGACCTTGGAAATATGTTACCACCTTCTAGAAGTGATGCAAGTTCTTGACATGCATGACAATTAGGATCATTGCACTCATTAGAATTAGCTAGTACACTTGAGAATATTTCTTCTACAGCTTGCACATGCTATGTTATTACTTATTTTTCCACCTTTGTCGATTCAAACTCCTCTGTTGGAATTAAGCGAATATGAGTACTACATTCGGACAAGTAGATTTGGTCCTCATTCAAATCTAGATTTTTTTCTGGTAAATAAATATTTTGTTCAGCTTGTTCTTGAGCCTCAACTTCTGTAGAAAGTTTAATCAGAACAAAGTTTGCTTGATGTTAAGTTTTATACCCCATCTATTATCTTCGACCATATACTCCTCCCCTTTTCTCATTTCTTGACAATGCTCCTCCCAAAATGGAGTTTGGACTACAAGAGGAGGGGAGGGTTGGGATTGAAGTGATTCCCTCATTGTTTAAGGAAGAGATTGATTCTCTTGTCTTGATGGACCTTGTAGAAAAGAGGGAACTTTAGAAGGATGAGGCATGGAAGATTCATGATGGAATGGAGGAATAGATGATGAAGTAGTGAATTCCACTTTAGGGGTAGCAACTAGAAGGTTAGGACCATGGGGCTCAAATTGCAAATGCATGGATGGAAACATGGGAAGAGGGTTGTAAGGTGGTAATGCAAGGACCTCCCATTGACAGGATTGACTAACATTACATTCATGAATGTCTCTTTTCTTGATCCATTCTCCAACTTGAGTCATCATCTTGATTATGAAGTGAAGATTTTGTTGAGGATTAAGCTCACATGGTATAGGGCCAGTCCATGGGTATGGAATGTTGAATCCAATCTAGGATGCCTTTGTCATTTCATTTATTCTTATTTGCATCATGTTATACTCCAACTCTCGAACCTTCTTCTGTAAGTGATCTTCTTCAAGTGTGGAATAGATTCCAAAATATGCATGTCATTGTTCTTCAGTATCCCCATGTTTTGTGGATAACTGAATTGATCTACATCTTGCTCATGTGGACATGCATGCTCAAACTGATATTCATCATGAAATTGGTTTGGAGGTGGATTGTAATAGCCTAAAGATGGAAATAACCACCACTACTGTAAGTGGGAATCCCACTGTGGAAATGAAGTCATGATTGCACAACTTCATGAATGAGAGAAAATGGAAATATATGGAAGAAAACTAGATGGAAAATGGGTAAAATGAAAGTCTGTAACACAAAGAGTAGGGTACTTAGACCAATGGATTCACCAGTTGTGCTTGGGTATACCTCCTAATGCTCAATTTTTCACTAAGATCACAACAACCTAATGAAATGAAATGAACACAATACACACACCTGTTGAAAAATGTGGCTAATATATTACAATGGGATAAATTTGAAATGTAGAACTTTCACCTATTTTCCCACCGGGCGTGTCCAAAATTGTTGTCGCAAATCACTACACCCCCGAATGGCCAGAATGTTGTTAGGATGTTCGGTGTGATTGGGACACATGGAACTCCTATAAAACTATAAGACTTGGGCTCTAGGTGAACCTCCGGAGAAGGCCGGCTTCCTCTTCCTAAACTAAGTGTTGTATTACTCTTAGTATAATAAAATAACTATCTAGTCCTAGGCTAACATTTTCATGAGTTTTAGGCAAAGAGATTTGCATAAATGAAACTATACTAGGGATGGTGATAGACCAAATAAAGGGGTGTTTGATCTCGAAAGGGTTAATGTGGGCGGGATGCTTGCACCATTAGCCACCTTCATTGTTACAACTTGGAAAGGTACAAAATACCACAAACTAGGGGCATACATTCCTTCATCAAACTTGATAAGAAAACAAGCTACCAATATGCCGGTGAATAAGGATGAAATTGAGAAGGGTGAATAAGCACCACAACTCAACTACATGCAATATTCCACAAATTGATAAGCACAATGACCTCAAAACTTTCAAAAGGAACTATAGTTGCATAGTTCACTGAAAACATGAGAGAGGAAAACAGAAGTAGAAAAATCATGAAAGGAAATATATCGATCACCAAACATAATTCTCATTACTTCAAGCACTTGCACAGTACATCATTACATCGGAGAGAAGGCATAAGCTGCCATTATAATTTTAGAAGAAAGGCTTGAAAGCCTACAAATCACAACATCTCAGCTTGTGAAGAGAGGGAAGCTTGGAGAGTTTCTAACTTTTCCAACTTATATGACCTATTGGAACCCGGTTGTTGGAACCCATTAGAATGAACTTCCAATTTACATTTATAGAAGAAATTGAGAGAGAGGAGAGGAGTAGTAAATTCCCCTTCCTAAATTAAAGGTACATGATGTATCATTTATTACATTTAAGTGAACCACTTGAAAATTTTCCATCATGCATAATTAATGCCTAATGACATAGCCTTCTAAATTAATTAAAATAATATTTAAATAATAATAATAAATATTATTATTAAAATATTTAAATAAAAAATATTATATAATAAAAAATATTGGTGGGCCTCCTCTAGGATTGATTTGAAGTCCGGGGGAAATTATGGGAAAAGGCCAAAAAATAGCCCAACTCGGTGGTTGGCTCACCAAGCCAACTTACCGAGTTGGATCTCGAGCTCTATCATTCATCACATCGACCAAGTCCACTATGAAACAAGCTCCTTCATCGCTTCCAATGTTCACTAATGAGTTCTAACTCCCAATGAATGTGTCGATTTATTTTGCACTACACCAAAGCGAGCTATAATAACTCATCCCACTCTACGAGCTCTCGATTATTTCCTCCCGCCGAGCTCCCACTCAACCGATCTCTTCTTGTTTCAACCCCACCACATTTTCCATGAGATCATACAAGATTACCTCAACCAAACCGATGACCTCCCTCTAACGAACTTGAAAAATGAGCTCTCAAGTAACCGAGTAGCCAAGCTCCATCATGACTCCATGTCGACTTGCAACCCGACTCGGTTCTATCTAAAATGGCTCGAATGAGTCACTTAAATTATTTATCTTTCATCACTATGCATAATCATATTTCATATATGATTCATCTCTCAATTATCTTGAGATCCTTACCTCACTCGACTCTGCGTGATTTTCATTTCTTGGATTGTTCTATTCAAACGACGATCGATGTCGAGCTCAAACCAAGCTACCCATCTCATGGCTCGACTCCACGAGCTTCGAGCTTCAAAATATTCTTTCTTTCTGGATAAGCTTTACTTGCCCCTTCACGATCTCATCGTAAGCGACCTCCATTGATGATGGAGCCTCTCACATGTCTTAGTAATGAGCTCGATTTACCTTTAATGGTCGAGCTGTATTCTTCTTTTTCGCATTGAACATGTCACTCAAATGAGCTCCATCGCATCAAGCTACCTTCCTCTTCAACTCGAGAAAATTCCTAATGTCTACACGGCTCACTTCGGTATGGACTCGGCCAAGCAAGGTTCCACTTAGAGTTGAGCTCGTACACACCCCTGTCTATGGAGAGCTTCTCCCTTTAGCTTGAATTTATGAGATCACCATGCATTGGGTGATTTGTTCCATGCATCATGTAACCAAGCTCTGAACCTACCATCCATCCTTTGACAGGATGAGATCCCTCCCCGACTTAGAAATCCCAATATGGACTTGGCTCATATGGCATCCCAACTTTTCCTCCAATAGCCATTTTCATTTTTTCATGATGTCGAGCTCTCATGATAGCTTCACCACAACTAATGTGGAATAATTTATGGCATTTATAAATTGAAATTGCATGTTCATTGAATGGCTCAACCTAAACTCAACTCCACGAGTTATCCCCTCTAGTTTTCTTGGTTTCACCAATAATCTTCCACATGTGCTTTAATGATCCCAATGACTTGCCGGTGAAGTGAAAACTAACTCAGATTCCTCATGACTTGTTGACTAACTCAAACCTAAGAAACCACTATCCCCTCGAACTCGAATCCACAACCTTTGAATCCCGAATTCATATACTTCGAATCCTTAATCCATATACCTTGAAATCATAAATTCCTAAAAATCTAAATTTTGGAGTTTCATAGTTTGAGGATTTAGAAATATTTGACTCGTTCAACCTTTTTATCCCAAAATCTCTAAAATTTAAGAAACAGAATTGTCCAAAAAGAATCTTCGAAAAAACTCTAAAATCTTGACTCAACTTTCGCCTACCTCGTTTCTCAAGCTTACGGTCCCATGATGACTCCGCAACTACAATTTAATGTCACATATCTCCAACCATCTCCACAACCTTCAACTTAGCTTGGCCAACCGAGCTCGGTTTTCCTAGTTTACGGGTTGAGGCCATCCACGCCAAACGAAACCAATCCTTGAGCTCACTCACATCTCTCACCACCGAAGTCAATCATGGATTCTCAACCTTCATTTTAGGCATGGAATTCCCAGGCATATCGTTTAGTTCATTCTTCGAAATCTGATTTTAGCTAAAATCTCTCCCATTTGAGCCCTCCACGGATCCACCGAGATCTTCATGTGACTTCGAGATAACACCTTCCGAGTTCTTCATATGTTACATTAAAAGTTCCCAGAGTAGACCTATCTCCCAAATGGAGTTCATTTTTCCTCCGATCGGCTTAGAGAATTGCTCAAACTGGGTTAGTCAAAACACTTAGAATCATGACAAACTTGCTTAGACCTTCACTGTTCTATATGTCATTTTATATCGAAGTCGACTCAGCCTTCATTCACGTGCCACTCCAGGATGAGCCGAGCTCTGAGTTATGGTAACAAAACCTATCTAATTCAATCCAGAGCTCTTCCTAAACTCAAGCATTTGTAGTGAGCTATGTTGCACAATCCGCCAATTTCTTTCTTAACTTAAACATCTAATATGAGTTGTCCATCGAACTCCTTTTGCATTTGTGCTTGTTCTTTGCATTGGTCCCCTGATCGACTCGGTAGAGCCCATTTATGGTTACTTCACCAACATGTCAAATTATTGTCAAGCTCCATTCTTATCTCGACCGAGATGTTCTGGGGATAATTAACATGAGGGCTTGAGAAAGTGGGTTGTGAAATAAGTCATGTGTTTGATTCGGTACCATCAAACCCAACTTCGTTCTTTTTGGAAAAAAATTCTTGATATAGGTAAGATAATGGGCCCTGAGCCACCATGAATATTTAATCACCATGTCCGAGTTGGCTCCCCAACCCTATCAAACAAAATTTTCCAAGTTCAAGCTCGAGAGCCTATAAAATACAAGCCTACTAAAATGATTTTAATTTGCATTAATGCACTTATATGTTGATATGGGCTTGTTTTCCCCTCAAAATTGCATTCATTTTTAATATTTAAGCCTAAATTTTTTGATTTGTTACCCTTTGAAAATGGTGTAATCTGAGTATTTTGAAAACTGGCACTTTCCAAGGGATCAAGGAGGTTTGGAACCTACTTCATCAGATGGGAAATTTCTTCCCCTTTCTAAAAAGGTAAAGAAGTTGATCTAACTCCTTATATTTTGCAAGATATGGCTTGGTGGACTTTAATTGCAGTTTTTACCCAAGCTAGATGGAGAAAAGAATGAAGTTCAAACCCCACAGTGAATAAGATTTTGCCACGTCATCATCAAGTGCGGGCCGGCAGAGGAGATTGAGATTTTGAACTTTTCCAACAAAGGTTCCATATGCTCTAAAAGAGGTCGCGACTCTATTTCCAGTCAAATCATGCCACGTGTCCTCTCTAAAATGTCAAAGTGGACCGAGTGGAGTAAATTGTTCTAAATTTCTGATTTCCAAAAATTCGTGAAACGTAAAAAAATTCACTCGTGGCCACTAGAATTATCTTTTCCATGTGGATGGCTCCATTTCAAATGCATAGAATTTGGATCTAATAGTCTACATTTGACCTAGAAAATTTAGTAACCGCTTTTAATCATTTTCTCGGCATTTTCGGCATGGCCATTTTTTCTACATTTTGGAATCAATTGATACAAAATGATGAGGATTCGTTTGTAACTACTTCTGTATGCCTAGGAAAATTGCAACCACTCCTAAAATTCTATTTCATGTGCTCTATAATTATTGGCACATGGAGGGCAATCAATTTTAAAAGCTGTAAATGATTTTTCAAGTACGAGAGGAAAAAGATATAGTCGCCATTCTTCCGAGTTTCTCCTTTCACGTAAATTTCTTCTACTATCTTTCATTGTATGAGTTTCCATTTCAGCTGCAATAAGAAAAGATGGATTTTATGCCCCTTTGATTGAGGATTTGATTGGTACTTTGTGACCAATTCGTTTTATTGAGTTTTTAGTTTTGTTTCGCTAATTCATATAATTTCTTCCATTAAAATGCATGTTGTAAAATTTTTAATAAATGTTTGTAGGCCTCTCATTTTCTATCTCCACCATTTCTTTCCTTGTCTCCATTCCTAGTCCCCTTTCCCACTCTCGGACCAATTTCTATCCTTGTAAACAATTGCAGGATTTGCCATAGGGTAAGTGAAGTGCCCTGTGGATCTCTCGGTTGGAAAATGACCATCGAATTCACTTGATTTGCGTGCATAATATGGTAGCTACACTGTTAGAAGGAGAAGGACTTTGATTCCCATAGTGTTGCTTTGGACACCCACAATTTTCCCTTGACAAATTTCCAAGCCAAGAGTTTTGGCGCCCACCGTGGGGAAAACTTTGCAACATTTACACCCAAGAAATGACCACAAGGTCATTCAATATCATTAGATTTTATTTAAAATTTTGAGGTTTATTGTGATCCACCTTTGAAAAAGACCCTAAGTCTTCAAGCTCATTGTGAGAAGATATACTGGGAATTAGGATCAGGAAGATTTATTGATCCTACTTTTGGTGATCTTAAGGAAGAAGAAAAAGAGCTGGAAAGAGAAGAGGAAGAGGAGAGAGTTCCTTTTGAAAGAGAAGAAGAGATTCAAGTTCAATTTGAGGTGATTGAAAGGCTCCAAGTAGCGGAAAGAAAAGCATCCCTAACTGCTCAAGAAGCTAGACAAACAGATAGAATGGCTGATAATGAATGAGAAGCATGAAGACCCAATGTGCCATGGGGAAGAAATGCTGGTCCTCTCACTCTCCCACGAATACTTCATGATATTCTAAGAGGTTCAAGGAATAACTTTCCCAAATTTAAAGGAGATGGTTCTAGTTACCTAAAGAACATGTAGCATCCTTCATCATTGCTTGTGGTGTGCTAGGTGTTGAAGATGAAGACGTATCAGTCAAAATTTTCGTGGATTCACTCCAAGAAAATGTTACTGAATTTTTCTACATGCTGCCCCAAGATCTATCACCGGTAATTTGGGAGGATATAGGAGTGCATTTGAACATAGATTCAAGAGCACTAAAGATTGCCAAGATCTATTGGTTCAACTTGTTCAAATGAAGAAGGAATCTTCCAAGTCCTTGAGAGATTTCGTTGCTTAAGGTTTGTGATGTGATTAATGAGAAGAATCCTAGAAGATGTAGTCCCTCATGAGAACTATTTAAAGAGATTCTTCATCACTGCCTTGCCATCGAAAGTTGGTTTCTTCCTCAGAAGAGACCAACCAAGAACATTGAGGGAAGCTAAAGAATCTTCCATTGAAACTGATGATGATTTAATCCTTTCGGGGAAGGTGAAGGGCCCAAGTGGAAAACAAAAGGGTCAAAGTTCTAATTTAGTCACAACAGATCCAATGTTTCAAAAAATGGAAAATGATTTGGTTGCCTTGAAGAAGCAGCTGTCACAAATCACCATGAGGAACAATCCAAGAAGACCAAACTTTAATGATAGGTAGCGGATTGCACCACCTCCTCGCCAACTTGCTCTTGAAGCACCACCAGTCAACGCTACCTTTGATACTAAAGAGGAAGCTGAAGTTGATGAACCTAAAGGAGATGATGAAGAAAACTATAACAACTACCTAGAAATTGAGGAAGTTGACATGAATAATGGCCTTTTTAAATCTATGATGATGATGATGAAGAAGATGAGGAATCACCGAGTTTTTCATGTGTTGTTTTCACCCGAGCTCAGACCAAGAAAAATGCTCCATCTTCAGTGGCTGCAAAGGAGAAGAAGGCCAAAGAAGTTTCCACTTCAGAAGTCACACAAAAGAGGATCATCAACAAAGGTTCTCCATTGCCACCCTCCATGGATTCCACTAAAGAGAAACTATATTTGGAAGCTGTCAAAGATCATGTTGTCATACCAAGTAAGTCATCATTCCCTTCTTCTAATTCTCAAGTTGTTAAGCACGCTTTCCCTTCCATTGAGTCTGTCAAAACATCCACAGTTCAGCCAAAGGCTATACCTTTTCCTTCATACGCTAAACCGATTGTTGCTTCACCTAGTATTTACCAATTTGATTTCGTAGAGCATGCAAGCAAAACTAAATTTCAGCACTCGGAATTAGAATACTTGCAAATGCACCCAGCCCAATTTGATAGATTTATTAAATGCGATGCTGGGGTAGTAGCTCTATACCTTCAAGTTCCACTTCTAAAGGAATCCTTCCAACACCATCACACCTCCATCGATAATATGTTAGCTCTCAAGCCTTTGCCAAAACATCTAGAGTTGAGCCTTTTTATTTGTCTCTCCTCATAAATGGTTTTGAATTAAACAACTACATTATTGATTAGGAGCTTCTAATAATGTAATGCCACTCAAAGTTACAAATGCCCTTGGCCTAAATTTGAATAGAGTAAATGGAGCATGTTATTCCATGGAATCCAAACAAGTGCCACTGATTGGAAGAATAAAGGATGCACAAGTAGCTCTGGCTGACTTCCCTAACGTGAAAGTGCTTCTAACTATTTTAGTGGCAGACATCCGGCCCGCTTCGGCATGCTTTTGAGTAGAAGTTTTTGCAGAGATCTAGGTGGAGGAATTAAAATGGATTGGTTAGCTCATGTTATTCTGTAAAAGGAGAAATGAAGAAGTTGCTACCCATACGAAAAATGAAATACACTGTGCAAAAGTTTGGAAACCCGGAAGCTAACATTCTATACCAAAATACCAGGTAGATGAATCACTGGGTGACAACCGAGGAGGAAGATATTCCCATATTGATTGGGCCAGATGTGCCTTCCCAGAGAGATTTGAATTTTGAAGAAGCACTGAAGAGATTTGAGTTACAAGAAGGCAGCCCCGAATCACTAGATGATGCAGACCCGAAAGAAGAGGAGATGGTTCTTAATAAATTTCAAGAAGATAAATCATCTGACATGCTCTTCCAATTCGAGGAGTTGTTCTCATTTCCATTTGGGGATGAAGATGATCTCAGTCAGGCCGTCTATGGAGATACGAAAGTAGCTTGTGATGAGCCTATGAAAATATTGAAAGAAATATCTGTGCAAGAAATGCTTGAAGCCGTAGAAGAAAGCGAAGATCCCGAGCTCGGTCTCGAGCTGGCGATGCAGCCAAAAATCTATAGGACCAGTGTGAGCTGATTTGGAAGCCATAACTAATGAGAAGGTTGGCTGCATTGAGTTAAAAAAATATGAAAAATACGATGCCATTCTGGGATTAATGTCTGATGGAAGCAATAACGAAATGGATTTATTTTCCTTCCCATTCGAGGATGAAGACTCTTTCCATGATGAAGAAATTGAAGCAAGGAGTTTCGAGGTCTCTGCAAATGAATCTCTTTTTGATGAAGGATTGTTAGAGTGCATTGATTCCCAAGATAATGAGGTAATCCCTCTAGTTAGTTTCCTTGAGCCGCATTCTTCAAAGGGATACAAAGATGAGCTACAAGAAATAATGCAGCATAACTTCGTGTAAGAAATATTGGATGCAATTCAAGCTGAGGAAGACCCCGAATTGATTCTTGATCTCTTCACTTGTGTCATGGACATACAAGACAAGAAAGAGTTTTCCTTCCATCCTCCCATTAATACTCAAGTGCCTCACAGTGGAGTAGAGATAAAGGATGAATCAAATGTTTCTCATGGAGAAGATTCCAATGAGCATAAACCTGGAAAAAAGTAACTCGAGAATATATAATGAATTGGAATAGAATTCATCTTTGGGACAACAATGAGATGCTTGATGGAGAATCAACTATATGGATAAACATGGAAGGAAACCGGCACTATCAAACTGATTTCAAAGAACATGAAGGCAATGGAATTTCCAAGCAAGGACTTGATCATCAAGAAGCTCACAAAGATTCACTTCGATCAAGTACACATATAAATGTGGAAGCCCCTAGCTTTCATAAGTAGGCTGAGGAGGGAGGCTACTTTGAACCTATTAACGGCTTCATGGTAACATAATCATTCAGTTTTGCCTCTTCGGGGTAACTTTTAGAAATAAAAATTCCATCGGTGAAAGTGAGTTGTCCCTCACCTTGTACCATAGTTTTGTTTTTTTCCTTTTGTGTTGTGTGTTTTTGTTTTCCTTTTTTTGTTTTGGTGTGTTTTTGTTTGTGTGTCCTCTTCTTCCTTCTCTCTTCCCTCAGAAGTTGTACATGACTCTGCAAGGCCCAATGGATAAGGCACTGGTCAATGTTATATGTTTTAAAATTGAGATTTTGGATCCTCATGCCATGTTTTCTCCCTGTTTAATCCATGTCATGTCCCCAAGCTAGAGCCACTGTTGTCCCCTCAAAAATTGCATTCATTTTTAATGTCTAAGCCTTAAATTTTTGAGTTGTTACCCTTTGAAAATGGTGTAATCTGAGTATTCTGGAAACTGACACTTTCTAAGGGATCAAGGAGGTTTGGAACCTACTTCATCAGATGGGAAATTTTTTCCCCTTTCCAAAAAGGTAAAGAAGTTGATCTAACTCCTTATATTTTGCAAGATATGGTTTGGCGGACTTTAAGTGCAGTTTTTTCCGAGCTAGATGGAGAAAAGAATGAAGTTCAAACCCTGTAGTGAATAAGATTCTCGCCATGTCGTCATCGAAGTGTAGGCCAGCGGAGGATATTGATATTTTGAACTTTTCCAACAAAGGTTCCATATGCTCTAAAAGAGGTCATGACTCCGTTCTAGTCAAATCATGCCATGTGTCCTCTCTAAAACATCAAAGTGGGCCAGAGGAGTAAATTGTTCCAAATTTCTAATTTCCACAAAATGCCATGAAACGTAAAAAACTCACCCGTGGCGCTCGAATTATCCTCTACCACGTGGATGGCTTTGTTTTTAAGGTACAAAATGCGGATCTAATGGTCTACATTTGACTTGGCAAATTGTAATGCTTTAATCATTTTTCTACGGGATTTTCTCGCCATGGCCATTTTTTCTACATTTTTGGAATCCGAATCGATGCAAAATGATGAGGATTCATTTGTAACTACTTCGGACAACTAGGAAAATTGTAACCACTCCTAAAATGTTATTTCATGTGCTCTGTAATTCTTTGCAAGGGTTGGCAATCAAATTTTGGAAATTGTAAATGATTTTCACGTATAGAGGACAAAAGAGATAGTCACCATTCTTCTGAGTTTCTCCTTTCTGTAAATTTTTCTATTATCTTTCATTGTATGAGTTTTCATTTCATCCATAATAAGAAAAGATGGATTTTATGCCCCTTTGATTGAGGATTTGATTGGTACTTTGTGACCAATTCATTTTTATCTTGTCTTGTAGTTTTGTTCTGCTAATTCATATTATTTCTTCCATTAAAATGCATGTTGTAAACTTTCTAATCAATGTTTGTAGGCCTCTGATTTTCTACCTCCACCATTGATTTCCTTGTCTTCATTCCCACTCCCCTTTCCCACTCTTAGACAAATTTTTGTCCGTGCAAATAATATCGGGCTTTGCCATAGGGTCGATGGAGTTCCCTTTTGGATCTCTAGTTGAAAAACCACCACCGAATTCACTTGATTTTCATGCATAATACGGTAGCTGCACCATTATAAGTAGAGGGACTTAGATTCCTATTGTGTTGCTTTGGAAACCCAAAATTTTCCCTTGCGACAAATTTCCAAGCCAATAGGGCTCAACCAAGATATGTTGGAAGATCCTTCTTCCCATGTGTTTGAAGATCCTTCAAGGCATCATGAAAGTATAGAAGAACTCTAGAAAAGTTTATACACCAACTTGACAATTTTAGCCTGTAGACCCTCGTTGTTCATTTTTACCTAGGGGTAAAAAATGGACAACACTATTAATTCCTCAAAAAACTATTTCTATTACAATCATAAATGATCATCCCACATTATGTATTGTTTAGGTAATTATTTCTACTAGTTAACCATACAAGAAATTTTTTTAGACTATTAGATCTCGCTACTTCATATATCCTTTTATCCATAAAATCCATAGTGTATGTCTTTCAAAAGTTGTCTAGCCTAGTGATGGATGACAATTAAATTTTCTCTTACATCCACTCATGTAGATATTGACTATAATGGAAAGTCAAAAGCGAAAGTTATCACACTTAACTATTATCCAAAATAAGCCCCTGCTTATTTTTGGTTAACTACGCCATTTTTTCCCCTTAGTGATTCAACTTGAATTTTTGCATATTTTAATTGCTTAGGGATCCCTAAAAAATCCTCCAACAAATAGGAAATTTTTCCCCTTTCCAAAAAGGTAAAGAATTCCTTCTAACTCCTCATATTTTGAAATTTACTGAGGCCGTGCAAGACGGGGAAAGCTTTTCTACCCAAATTTACAAGTTTTTGTGGGCCGGGGACGGTTTTTGCCCAAATTTCCAAGTTTTGTGGGTCTTGGGGAGATTTTCTTCAAAAATGTAGACTTGCAGGGCTGCGGAGGAACTTTTTCCCAAATAAGCAGTTGTGGGGCTCTAAGGGAAATTTTTCCCAAATTTTCAAGGGCCTACTTGCAATGAAGTGGATGTAATTTTGGCACTTTGGCATTTCAAATGGAAAATGTGCAAGTTTTCATTATAGCCCGTGAGCGCAAGAATTTCGTGGACCAATGAAAACATGACGGTGGTGGAGCTATGGGTTTGCGGGATATTTTCAAACTTTTAGCATTTTTGAGCTAGATAGGCTTAGTTTTCATTTTTGTCGGTCCACAAGCTTGGTGAAGGTTTATTTCGCTAAGTTAAAAATGCAAGTTTTGGAGCTTCGGGTCACTGAACTTTAAAACGTTTTGCAAAATTTTGGCAAAAATGCACAATTTGCAAGAGTGAACCCGTGAGCCGGAGGATCTACTAACAAATGGAAACATGACACGTGGCGAGAAGGCTGCTGGGGTGCTGAGAGATACTTTGAACACTTTGCCCCTTTTTTGCACAAAAGGTGTAGTTTTCATTTTGTGGCCCGAGGACCTGGCGACCCTTCTTCAAATGGAAAATTGACAAGTGGCAAGCTTGCGGGAACTGCATAGGGGACTTTCATAATTAGTGTTTTCGGTGTTTTTACGGCAAAAGGGGTGCAATTCAAATTTTTGTCCCACAAAGCCTTTGGGTAAAATTGTAATGGCAGAGCTTTGGGGATGTAGAAGTCTTTGCGATTTTCACATTTTTTCACAAAAAAGGGAGTAAGTCATATTATCGGGCCGTGGATCCATTTTGCGAAAAAATTGCATTTTTTCATACGGATTCGATTCAAAAATTCAAATGGTCATATCTTTCGAACCAAAGCTCCAAATGTGACAAAATTGGTACCATTGGAAATATCTCGACCTCCTCTATGCCATGGAAGCATAAAATATTTTTTTGTAGGATCTAGTGGGTGAAAAGTTGAAAAACGTCTTCCTCACCATTAATGTGTGATCTGATTGCTCAAAATGATTAGATTTTGATCGATCCACCATTTTTCTCTTCTCCAGCACGAAAACATCATGGAGAAATGACTGGATATCTAATTTGCATGCAAACATCATGAGAGACCAACCAAATATCTAATTTGGTGGGTAAGGATTTGAAAAAAGTCTTCTTCACCATTAATGTGTGATCTGATTGCTCAAAATGATCAGATCTTGATCAATCCACCATTCTTCCTTCTCCAACACGTAGAGCATCATGGAGAACCGATTTGATAGATTGTGGGTGGATTTACAGGCTTTGATGGCTGGTGGTTGAGATTTTGAATCTGATTTTCCATCCCCTTCTTCTTTTGTCTCTCTCGCTTGGTCTATAAATGTAAGAGCTCGGCTCATTTTTAACGTTGGAATTTTTGCTCTTCCTCTCCTGTTTCTCTTGTCTATAATTGAAGTTGTGGAGTTTTGGACCTCCCAAGGTGGCTCTATAATGCAAAATCCATCCTCTTGGCCAATGTAATGCATCGTATCAAACCTTTGGAGCAATAATACAAGTATGTGGATGATTTTTAGCCCTTTCTTTTTTCATTGCTTCCTTTTTGATATTTCATTACATTTATGGTTATTTGTGCATTGTGAATGTGTTGCATCTTACATCTTGTGTATTTTGTAAAAGTATATGTTCCTTCATTCCTTGGTGCATCACCTCTGTTAGTCTAGGTTTTATTTTTCTACATTTTCTTATCCCTGTCACCTTTGAAAATTAAAATAGTTTTTAGGATTAGAGCCTTTGCAATCGAATGCATGTACCTTAACAAAGGAATAAGAACCACCTTTATCTGGAATTCTATCCTAAGTAGTAAGTCCCAAAACATGGGGATAGTACCCATGTCACACAAATTACATCGAATTCTCCATTCCAAATCAAATCCATTTAGGGGTGCTGTAATTTGGTGATAACAATTCTAGCACACCTGGTGGGACCAAGAGGTCTTCACTTTTATTGCAACAAGATTTATGTGCACTTGTTGTAAGTTTTAGCTTGTAAGGAGATTTGAAATTCAACATCTAGAGACTCCAAAGGCAGAATCCATTGGTTTCAACAACCCGAGCTTGGTAGATTGATGAGAAGAATCTAGACAAGGTCAAGGACAAGAGAAGAAGGATTGTGTCTTTTTACATTTGTCCCCAGACAAAGTAAGAAGAGGAAGAAGAGTCCAAATATCTCCATCTCCACCAAATAGAACTTTTTCAACACCTCCACCTAGTAGTCCTTTCATTCAATCAACAAGGGTTCTTATGCCAATCATAAAGGAACTTCCACAACCTGTTATGTTTGTGGAGCCGATTCTCATGTTAGAGTGTGGTACACCTTCTATGTGTTACACTCGGGTATTTTTTTACGGCGGTCCCTCTCACCGGTGAGTGGGTCGGGGGGTTGAGGAGTGAAGCCCCCCGATTGAAGGGGGTTTGGGGGTGAAGCCCCCAAAAAAAAATTTCATGGGTGGTTTATAAACCCATGGGTTATGGGTAACCGTTATGGGCTATTTTTGGGCCCATGGTTTTTCGGTACCCATTGTTTTGTAAAACTGCCTCTTCAGCTACCCATAGGTTTATGGGATGGTTTTGTTTTTTTCCCATTGTTTGATACCCATGGTTTTGTAAAATTGCTTAAGTAGTTGTCTATTTATATGATCTTATGCATATGATAGAAGGACAAGCAAATGTATTGCAAATGTCTTTTGAATTCGGGCGTGAATTTCGTGAGCCAGAGTTTGTTGAGCATAGCTCCAAATAGATCTCGGGTATTGTATTGAGAGAGTGGAGGCTTGTAATAAAATGCGGGCAAGTGATTCTTGGTGGACGTAGCCCAAATTGGGTGAACCACATTAAATCTTGTCTCTTTATGTTGTGTTATTTATTCTACACTTTTATTTGAGATCTCGTAATATTTTCGCATATTAGTTTCTCTTGTTGTGATTACGTAAGGGATTATTCCACATATTTTATCTCTTATTACCTAACAATTGGTATCAAATCCTGGTTTGGTTTTTTCAAGTGTTGAATGCGGGAAAGTTTTATCTTGAGTGGGAGCTATGGTAGATGATGGAAGATCTACGGTTGATAAATTCAATGGGCGAATTTCAGTCTTTGTGAGATGTAGATGGAAGATTACCTTTATCATAAGGATCTTTATACTCCGTTGTCTCGAGGAGGTGAACAAACCTTTGAGTATGACAGAGATGCGGGATGGGATTTTTGGATCATAAGGCACTTAGAACGATCTGGCATGTGTCTTGTATCTTCGGTATTATCTAATGTTTCAAAGGAAAAGACTACAAAAGATCTAATGGATGCATTAGGAAGTTGTATGAAAAACCCTCCGCCTCTAACAATATATTTTTAATGAAAAATTTGTTTAATATGAAGATTTCTAAGAATAGTTCAAGTAGCAGATCATTTAAATGATTTCAATACGGTTGTGAGTATGCTAGCTTCATTCTAATAGAATTTGATGAAGAAGTTAGGGCTTTATTAATTCGTGCTCTTTACGAAAGTTCGAATAGCTTGGTAATGGCGGTAAGCAACTCGGTTCCAGCTAACTCGAAGTTGAAGTTTGAGGATGTTGTAGGGGTGATTCTAAGTGAGGAAATGTGAAAAAAATCTCAGGAGAATCTTCTACTTTAGTGAATGCTTTGACAAAGTGGAAACTAGAGGGAGACGGAAGAATAGAGGAAACCGTGGAAAATCGAAAGATCGGGCAAGGTCAAAATCCAAGAGCAAGATTGTATGTTGGAACTATGGAAAGTCTGGGCATGCAAAGAAGGATTGTTGGGAGCTTCGGGACAAGAAGAAACAATAGGAAGAAAACAAGGAGGCAAATGTGGCATCGGGTAATGTATGTCAGACGTTTTGATTCTTTCTTTCAGATAATATTATGAATCTTGGGTTTTAGATTCGGGGCTTCTTTCATGCTACTCCACATAGGCATTATTTTCTTGATTATGTTCAAGGATTTTGGGCATGTTTTTCTTGGTGATGATGAGCCTTGTAGTATAGTTGGAAAAGGTTCTATTCAGGTTAAGATGCACAACGAGAATACATGGCTATTGAAGGATGTCAAACATGTGCCTACGTTAAGGAGAAATTTAATATCGGTAGAGGGCAATTGGGAAGTGATGGTTGTACTTATGATATTTACATCTAACTCTTGGAAGGTTACCAAGGGTTCTCTTGTGGTGGCAAGAGGTAAGAATGTTAGAACCTTATATTTAACCATTGATAGTACTAATGATTGTAATCTTGTGGCTTCAAATGCGAGATACATCATTATTACACTATAGGCTCGGTCATATGAGCCATAAGGGCATGAACATCATAAAGAAGAATTTGCCTAGATATACATAAACGGGTTTGGATTTCTCGTGAGAACTGCATACATGGGAAAGCAGTGAGTAAGGTTTCTCAAGGTTGGACCTACGAAGAAAGAGAGTAAGTTAGCTGTACATTCTCGATGTGTGGGGCCACTCGGTATCATCTCTTGGGGTTCAAGTTATTATGTTACATTTATTGATTATGCAACAAGGAAAGTTTGGGTTTATTGTATTAGAAACAAATCTAATGTATTTGACACTTTTGTTAAATGGAAAGCCTTGGTAGAGAATGAAACAAGTCTTAAGCTAAAATTTCTTAGGTCGGATAATGGAGGGAGTATTTCAGCAATGAATTTAATGATTCTTGTTCAAAGAATGGAATTTAGGAAAAAGATGGTTCCATGAACTCCACAGTAAAATGGGGTATCAAAAAGGATGAACAGAACAATAATGGAACGTGCTACAAGCATGAGGTTACACGCATGATTGCCTCTTTCTTTTTAGGGCAAAGAAGTGAGCAAAACTATGTACTTGATAAACAGAGGACCCTCAAGTGCCTTGGATGGAAGAATACCTAAGGAGGCATGGTATGGTAAGAAAGTCTATTATTAATTTCTTAGAGTCTTTGGATGTGAGGTGTTTGTTCATATAGACAAGGATGATAGGACCAAGCTAGAGGATAAATCAGAAAAATGTACTTTCATTGGTTATGGTGGTGATGACTTTGGGTTTAAATGTTGGAGTATTAAGGACAAGAAAATCATTCGGTCTAGGGATGTGGTATTTAATGAGAAAGTCATGTATAAGAAATAGTTGCAAGAAAACATGGAAGAATCCAAGAAAGAATATGCAGTGGTAGAGGATCTTCCAGATGGGAAAGTGACCCATGAATTAGTTCAGGAACCTACTCAACAGGAACCCCAAACTCCTACATTGAGGAGGTCTTCTAGGGTAAGAAAAGAACCTGAACATTTTTCTCCTTCTCTTTATTATTTATTACTCATTGATAGTGGAGAGCCAGAGAGATTTGATGAAGCAATGCAGGTAGATGCCAGTAAGAAGTGGGAGCAAGCCATGGATGAGGAGCATAAGTCTCTCATGGAGAACCAGACTTGGGATTTGATGAAGCTACCAAAAGGCAAAATAGAATTACAGAACAAGTGGGTGTACAGAGTTAAAGACGAAGAAGGAGGAAAGAAAAGATATAAGGCCCGATTGGTGGTCAAGGGGTTTACACATAAACAAGGTATAGATTTTGATGAGATATTTTCTCCTGTAGTAAAAATGACTTCTATTAGAATTGTTCTTGGAATAGTGGCAGCAGAAGACTTGCACTTAGAATAGTTAGATGTAAAGACTGCATTTCTCCATGGTGATTTGGAGGAGGAACTATATATGCAGCAACTAGAGGGCTATGAGGTCAAAGGTAAAGAGGAGATGGTGTGTAAACTGAAGAAGAGCTTGTATGGATTGAAACAAGCTCCACGTCAATGGTATAAGAAGTTTGATAGCTTCATGATGGAGCAAGGTTATATTAGATGTCATTCTTACCATTGCGTGTATACAAAGAAATTTGAGGATGGAAGTTATATTATCTTGTGTTTGTATGTTGATGATATGTTGGTTGTAGGTAAAAACATGTAGGAAATTAAAGTACTCAAGAAACATCTAAGTGAATCCTTTGATATGAAGGATTTGGGGGCAGCCAGATAGATCCTTGGTATGAGGATAACTCGGGATAGGAAGGAATGGAAGTTGACTTTATCTCAAGAAGAGTACATTAAGAAGGTATTGGATAGGTTTAACATGCAGGATGCTAAACCGGTTGGGACTCCTTTGGCAGTCCATTTTAAGTTATCAAAAGAGTAGTGTCCCAAGATAGAGAAGGAAAGAAACCAGATGTCTAAGGTACCTTACTCATCAGCAGTTGGCAGTTTGATGTATGCTATGGTGTGCACTAGGCACGATACTACCCATGCGGTGGGAGGCCGTGAGTAGATTTATGAGTGATCCGGTAAAGAGCATTGGCAAGCGGTAAAGTGGATCCTTGATTTGAGAGGAACCATAGGGACAATTTTGTACTATAGTGGATCGAGACACCACTTTACTTGGTTATGTAGATTCGTACATGGCTGGAGATGTAGGCAGAAGAGGAGCATGACAGTTATATTTATACTTTGTAGGTGGGATAGCGGTGAGCTAGATTTCACAACTACATAAGTTGGTGGCTTTGTCAACCACGGAGGATGAGTATGTTGCTGCCACAGAGGCAAGCAAAGAGATGATTTGGTTACAACAATTGCTTAAGGAGGAGGAATGTAAGATACATAGTGATAGTCGAGTGTTATACACCTAGCTAAGAACTCTTCTTTCCACTCTAGGATGAAGCATATATAATTGAGATATCACTTCATCGGGGACAACCTTGGAGGAAGATAAGTTGAAGTTGAGAAGATTCATACTAGTCGAATCCTGCAAACATGATGACCAAGGTGGTCACGAGGATAAACTAAAGCTATGTTCGGCTTTGGTTGGCCTTTGCGCAGATGAAAGTGAAGGGTTGAGAAGCTTGCTCAGTGGAAATCAGACTCTAAGTGGGAGATTTTTATGTTTGTGAAGCCTACTTTCATGTTAGAGTGTGGTACACCTTCTATGTGTTACACTCGGGTATTTTTACGGTGGTCCCCCGATTAAAGGGGGTTTGGGGCAAAGCCAGGATGCAAATTTTCATGGGTGGTTTATAAACCCATGGGTAATGGGTAACCGTTATGGGCTATTATTGGGCCCATGGTTTTTTTGTACCCATTTTTTTGTAAAACTACCTCTTTGGCTACCCATAGGTTTATGGGATGGTTTTTTTTTGCCCATTGTTTGATACCCACGGTTTTGTAAAACTACTTAAGTAGTTGTCTATTTATATGGTCTTATGCATATGATAGATGGATAAGAAAATGTATTGTAGATGTGTTTTGAATTCGGGTGTGAATTGTTAGAGTTTTTTGAGCATAGCTCCAAACGGATCTAGGTATTGTATTGAGAGAGTGGAGGCTTGTAATAAAATCTAAGCAAGTGATTCTTGGTGGACGTAGCCCAAATTGGGTGAACCACGTTAAATCATGTCTCTCTGTGTTGTGTTATTTATTCTACAATTTTATTTGAGATATGTAATATTTTTTGCATATTAGTTTCTTATTGCGATTCTCGTAAGGGATTATTCCACATATTTTATCTCTTATTACCTAACAATTGGTATCGAACTGCTTTGGTTTGCTGAATTGTTGAATTCAGGGAATGTTTTATATTGAGTGGGAGCTATGGTAGATGATGGAAGATCTAGGGTTGATAAATTCAACAGGTAGAATTTCAGTCTTTGGAAGATGCAGATGGAAGATTACCTTTATCAAAAGGATATTTATACTCTGGTATGCGAGAAGGTGAAAAAAACCTCAAGTATGTGCTTACCAATGCAGCTCATCCTAGAGGAAATCATGGAGGAAAACAAGGTAAGAACTTGAATCCCTTACTATTCTATATCTCATTGATCATTGGAGTTAAATTGGTGCATAATTACGTGATTTATTTCGGGACAAGTAGCTCTGTAATGCCAAAATAAATAGCGATTAGTTGGGTCTTCAATATGCAATCATTTTTCAGGTGTGGCGCAATTGGATGGGACGGCGGTGACAAAAATTGGAGTAATCAAGGATTTGACCCCACATTGCATGCATGTCCAAATGTGACCGACTTGCAAGATGTATCACCATAGACTTGCCACTACTTTTTACATTGTGCTTCATTAAGAGACTTCACTGCCAAAATTGGAGGCTATTTGTCTGCTGATTGGTCACACATGTTGTTCAGAATGAGGTATGGAACTAAGGCCACAATTAGATCTGAGCCCATTACCAATTTTCATATTGAGCCTCATACACCGAGCCCAATCAATGTAAATTGTTCAACATTTGATGAAGAGGATCATCCAAACATCCATGAAGCTGATACCAAGGTTGGAAGCATTCCAGACTTGACTCTTGATGAATGGGAAAGAAAGATACATGATTTTGACCCTTACAAGGAAATGGAAGAATTTGAGTTGGGATTCTATTGCTTACATGAGGAGAATCATCCTCTCCCTAGCATCATCAAGCCAAACCACCAGGATGATAATGAGGTATGGCAATTATTCTTTGATGGATCAAGGAGTACATAAGGTGTAGGAGGAGGAGCTATGCTTGTTTCACCTCGAGGCATAAGATATTACTCATTTTTTAATTTTCACTTTTCTTGCTCAAACAATACAACCGAGTATGAAGCATTGATTCATGGACTACATTGGGAAAGAAAGAAATGCCTCAAGAAATTACAAGTCTTTGGAGATAGTGAGATGATTCCTAACCAAGTCAGAGGACAAAATTCTTCCAGAATGATCTCGTTAAAGAACTACAAGAACCGGGTATGGGATCTCATTAAAGATTTTGGAGATTTTGGCACCAATTACATACCTAGGAAGAAGAATGAAGTAGCAGAGAGACTAGCGAGAATCGGGGCAGCATTTTCTATCGTATAAAGCATAAGGAGTGATAAGTCTCAGCCCCACATCAAGGTGGTTGTACGACCAGCTATTCCAGACAACAATACAAGTTGGCAAGTCTTTGAGAATGATCAAAAAATTGTCAATTTCCTTCAAGAAGAAGCTGAGTTCTCCTCAAAGAACCAAGACAAATTGGAACAACAGTATGGTGACCAAGTGGTGCAGCTAAGAACAAAAAAATTCCAAAAGGTCTTGTCACTTTGGAATCCATCTTCAACCCTAATTAAAAGTTTAGAAGGAATAAAAAAACATTCGGATAAGGGTTGAAGACTCGAGCTCGTTTTAATAGGTGAGGGAAAAACATTGCAAATTGGGAAGGTAAGTACTCCACAAGAGAAAGCTGAACTGGTTCAACTTTGTCAAGAATTCCCAGATGTGTTTGCATGGACCTATAAGGATTTAAGGGGTTTCAACCCAAGATTGGTTGAGCATGCTATTGAGTTAAATCCTCAGCCCAAGCACTTTAGAATAAAGCAAAGCCCAATAAATCCTCACATTGAGCCTCTCATGAGGAAGGAATTGAACAAGATGATTGAGGCTAGCATCATCTTTCCTATCAAACATTCAAGTTGGGTTGCTAACTTGGTGTCTGTGAGGAAAATAAATGGAGAAATCAGGTTGTGTGTGGAATTTCGTGATCTAAAAAGAGCATCACTTGAGGATCACTACCCACTTCCTTCAATGGAACAAATCTTGCAAGTTGTAGTTGGATCTAAGAGGTTTTCATTGCTAGATGGTTACTCGTGGAGTGTGACCAAATAATGGTGAAAAAGAGGACCGATTAAAGATAGAATTCACCACTAAATGGGGTACATATTCCTATAAGAAGATGCCTTTTGGACTCATCAAATGTTGGAGCAAAATTTCGGTGAGCTATGGACATGGCATTCAAAGGCTTGATCTACAAGATAGTGCTAGTGTACCTAGATGACATCATAGTTTTCTCAAAGAACGTAATGAGACCACCTCTTTCACCTCGGGAAAGTGTTTCAAAGATGTAGAAGGTTTGAAGTGTCTTTACATCCAAAGAAATGTGTATTCTGTAGCATGAGGGAAAATTTTTAGGCCACATTGTCTCTAGAGAAGGGTTGACAATTGATCCTAAAAGAGTTGAATCCATCGAACACTTTCATTACCACAAAGACAAGAAATATCTCCAAAGCTTCTTGGGGAGGATAAACTTTGTTCGCATGTTTGTGCTTGATTTTGCCACTCTTGTGAAGCCTTAGACAATGATGTTGAATAATAATCTTGCATTCAAATGGACAAGAGAGGGGAAAGAGAGTTTTTAGGCCATCAAACAGGCCATATCACAAGATCCAACTCTTATCAACCCAGACTTCTCAAGAGACTTCATGTTGTATGCCTTTGGAGTATTAGACACAATCTCTTCAATTTTGGTGCAATCGAATAGAGAAGGTGCAGAACATCCCATAGCATTCTTAAGTCGAGCCAATAATATTATGAGGTGAGGTATTATTTTGTTGAAAAGCATGTCCTTACTATCATTAGAAGTGTGAAGAAGTTCAAGCACTTGGTTTCAAACAAAAAAATTCAACTGCTAGTGTCTCATGTTGGTGTCAAAGACTTCCTCTTGAACAAGGATTTATATGTGAAGAGGGAAGAATGGATAACCCATGTGATGGAATATGAAATTGAGATCAAGGTAACCAAGATGTTTCGTGGCTAAGTGTTGTGTGAGCATCTTGCTTCCAAACAACAGGCTGAGCCAAAAGGTGAAGAAGAGGTTGTCCTACCACTACAAAATTACTAAGAACAACCACCTAATGATTTACCCATTCCATGTGGGAATCAATATCTAGTGCCTTATCTCAAAACATTTTTCCGGCTTCAAGAGATGAGCAAAGCAAAGAGGAGACACTTCAGATTGCAAGCCATTCCATATGTGCTTATTGATGGTGTCTTGTTCAAAAGGGACATAAATGGTGTTCTATTGAGATGCATTGGAACATGCCAAGTTGAGAGGATACTACATGAGTTCCATGATGGAGAGGCAGGAGGCCACTTTGCTCCTCGAGTAACAGCTCTCAAGATCATGAAGGCTGGTTACTATTGGCCTACAATGTTCAGAGATTGCTACTCATGGATCAAGAAATGTAAGAAGTGTGCATTATTCACAGGGAAAGAAAGGTTAGCAGCCATGCCCCTTCGCCCAATTTTAGTAGAGCATCCATTCATGAAATGGGGGTTAGACTTCATTGGAGTGATCAACCCTAATTCAAGCCAAGGCCACAAATGGATACTTACAGCCACTGACTATTTCACCAAGTGGACTAAAGCAGTGGCACTCAAGGAGGCAAATGAATCCAATATCTTGGATTTCTATGAAGGGATAGTCACTAGGTTTGGAACCCCTGCCACCATCATATCAGAAAATGCATTGGAATTTCTTGGTACCAAGATCACAGAATGGGCTGTCAAAAATGGAATCTACCTCAACACTTCATCAAACTATTACCCTCAGGGTAATGGCCAAGCAGAGTCCACAAACAAGAACTTGCTAAGGATCATCAGAAGGAATCTAGATGAAAACCAAAGGACATGGCATACCAAGCTCAAATCAGCTCTATGGGCTGATAGGATCACACCAAAGAGGTCTACAAGCAACTCGCCATTGAAGCTTATATACAGAAAGGAAGCAGTTCTACCTATTTCACTTGAGATGCCAACATTGGAACTCATGAAACAGTTAGAACTGGCTGAATTCGAGCAAATGGAAATCAGGTATGCAGAGCTAATGGAAGTAGAATAAATGAGAATACATGCACTATAGACCATGGATAAGGATCAAGCATTGATAAATAAGAGCTTTGACAAGAAGGCTAAAGCTAGAACGCTCGTTCAAGTGGGAGAACTGTTAATAAAATGGGATGTTGATCATGTAAAAAAGGAAAGCATTCCAAATTTGATTCTATATGGAGCATTCCATACATGATCACCGAGTGTAAAATTAGCAATGCCTTCCTGGCTAAGATAGATGGTGAAGAACTACTGATTCCAATCAATCGGATCCATCTCAAATGTTGTTAGTAAAGGAGAATTTCTCGTGTATATATTAATTTAGGATTTCCAATTCCTCCAAGTGCATATGCATAGTTTTTTTGTAAGTTAGGTTTTGTTTCCATAAGTGATGGTGCACATGCTCTATTTCTTCTAGTATATGCTTGCTTGTAGTTCATCTCAACCATGGAAGATACTTGTGGCCACAAAAAGTTAAATCAAAGCAGAGTATCTATATTGGAGCGGGTTTGGATGGTTCCATCACACACTAACATATCATATTTTGTGTTATTAGTTTGAATTCATGCCCAATGGATGCATCAAGGCCACTGATCTTTCATCTAGCAAATAGATGCCCCTGTAAAACGCCAAATTGTTATCCAAAATAAGCCCCTACTTATTTTTGGTTAACTATGCCAATTTTCCCCTTAGTAATTAAACTTGAATTTTCACATATTTTAAATACTTGGAGATCCCTAAAAACATCTCCAATAGATAGGAAATTTCTTCCCCTTTCCAAAAAGGTAAAAAAGTCCTTCTAACTCCTCATATTTTGAAAGTTACGGGCCTGTGGGCCTAGGAAGGATTTTTGCCCAAATTTACAAGTTTCTACAAGATGAGGGAAGGTTTTCTACCCAAATTTTGAATTTTTGCGGGATTTGGGGATATTTTCTTCCAAAATGTGGACTTGTGGGGCCGTGGAGGAGAATTTTCCCAAATAAGTAGTTGCGGGGCTTTGAAGGAAATTTTCCCAAATTTCCAAGGGCGGACTTACAAGGAAGTGGAGGTTATTTTTGCACTTTGGCATTTCAAATGGAAAAATCACAAGTTTTCAATTCTAGCCCGTGAGCCCGAGAAGGTTGTGGACCAATGAAAACATTAAAAGTGGCAAAGATGTGGGTCACAGGAGATTTTCAAACTTTTGGCATTTTTCAGCAAAAATGGCTTAGTTTTAATTTTTCGGCCCGCAAGCCCGGCGAAGGTTTCTTTTGCTAAGTTAAAAATGCAAGTGGCAGAGCCATGGGTCTGCGGGGAACTTTAAAACATTTTTACAAACTTTTGGTGAAAAGGTGCATTTGCAAGCACGAACCTACCAAATCGCGAGGATCCGTTGACAAATGGAAACATGACACATGGCGAAAAGTGGGGGATGCGGAGATACTTTGAAATCTTTTCCCTCTTTTTGCGCAAAAGGCACGCTTTTCATTTTCAGGCCCAAGGACCCAACGAACCTTCTTCAAATGGAAAATTGACAAGTGGTAGGCTTGCGGCTTACAGGGGACTTTCATACTTTTGAATTTTTGGCATTTTCTTGCAAAAAGGGGCACAATTCCAATTTTTGGCCCACGAATCCTTTAGGCAAAAGTGTAATGGCGAGCTACGGGGACACAGAGGTATTTTGGATTTTTGTGCTTTTTTAAGTTGTATTGTCGAGACCCACATATCCGTTTTGTGAAAAATTGCAATTTTTCATACGAATTCAATTCAAAAATTCAAATGGTCATGTATTTTGAACCAGAGTTCCCAATGTGACAAAATTGGTACAATTGGAAATATATCGACCTCCTCTACACCATGGAAGCATAAAAAAATTGCAGGACGGTGGGTGAAAAGTTGAAACATGTATTCCTCACCATTAATGTGTGATCTAATTTCTCAAAATAATCAGATTTTGATCGATCCGCCATTTTTCTCTTCTCCAACACCAAAACATCATGGAGAAATGACTGGATATCTGATTTGCATGTAAACATCAGGAAAGATTGACTGGATATCTGATTTGGTGGGTAAGGATTTGAAAAAACGTCTTCCTCACCATTAATGTGCAATCCGATTGCTCAAAATGATCAGATCTTGATCAATATGCCATTCTTCCTTCTCCAATAACGTAGAGCAACCGTGGAGAACCGATTTGAGAGATTATGGGTGGATTTGTAGGCTTTGATGGTGGTGGTTGAGATTTTGAATCTCGATTTTCCATCCCCTTCTTATTTTCTTCTCTCGCTTGGTCTATAAATTTAAGAGCTTGGATTACTTTTAACGTTGGACATTTTGGCTCTGCCTCTCCTATTTATCTTGTCTATAAGTGAATTTGTGGAATTTTGGACCTCCTAGTAGCTATGTAATGCAAAATTTGTCTTCTTGGCCAATGTAATGCAACATATCAAACCTTTGGAGCAATAATACGAGTTTTTGGATAATTTTCAACCCTTTCTTTTGTTCATTGCTTCCTTTATGATCTTTCATTTCATTTATGGTTATTTGTGCATGATGATTGTGTTGCATCTTACGGTCTATGTATTTTGGAAAATTAGATGTTACTTCATTTATTGGTGCATCACCTCTCGTTAGCCTAGGTTATATTTTTCTACATTTTCTTATCCATGTCTCCTTGGAAAATTAAAATATTTTTAGGAATAGAGCCTTTGCAATCCGAATGCATGCACCTAAACAGCAATAAGAACAAACTTTCTCCGGAGGTCTATCCCAAGTAGCAAGTCCACAATTTGGGGATAGTACCCATGTTACACAAATTACATTGAAAGCTCCATTCCAACTCAAATCCATTTAGGGTTTTATAATTTGGTGATAACAAGAACTCTCACTTCAAGTGTGATGAGTCATAATTTAAGAGTGAGGATTTAAGCCATTAATATTGTGTTAAAATAATTCATTAATGTATTTTTCTCTCTAATTATATAGCTATGCTTTTTTTGACGGTATAGAGTTCAAGTTTTGTATTTATTTTATTAATGGTGGTTTTCTATACTTGTACTCAACTATGACTTTTAACAAGTATCTTATGTTTTTATGTCATACGTAGTCTTTTTATAATATAATTTTATTGTTATTAACTATCTACAATATTGAGTAGAATACATCCATGCAACTTAGATACATCTTGTGTAAAACAATATTACATGCACTAAGGTAAGTTCAACAGGAAAGTTCAATGTAATCCACTTTAACCATGGTATATATTTAGGGTCATTAATATTGTGTCAAAGTAATTCATTAATGTATTTAAATCTATAATAAATAGGTATGGTTATTTGATGGTATAGAGTTTAAGTTTAGTATTTATTTTATTAATGGTGGTGTTATATACTTGATTCAATTATGAGTGTTAATTGTTTCTTAAGTTTTTATATCATAGATAGCCTTTTAACAATATAATTTTATTAGTCAATATTAATAATTGTCTACAATATTGTGTAGAAGTTTCATCTTGTGTATTTCAATATTAAAGAGTAAATTTCAATTAACTTTATGTATGTCAAATTTAAGTTTCAAAAAATGTCCAAATTTAGTTTTCTATATAGTACATTTAAAATTATATTATAAAATTATTACATTAATTCTTTAAAATACCAATTATACTAGGTGTTGATAGATATGTAAGATGTGTGAAGCCATTAAAGTGCAATGAATAAAGCAATCAAAGAGCCAAATGGATTTTTCAACCACTAGTTTTCTTAATTAGGAATCATCTATATATTACTATGCTTTAGGACTTAGAAATGTACCCAAGTGCATAAATTTTGTGTTTTTAATAACTTGATTTTGAAAAGAAATTTGGTGAGGTAATTACAGCTTTAAATAAAAAACCTAAATAGTTTTGGTTGTTTTTATAAATTTTTATATACATTTAGATACATTGTGTGTGACATTATTTTGATATATCAAAATTAATAGATCTAATTAAAATTCTTTAAAAACAATTCAATTTTAATTTAAGTTTTGATTAAATTAAATAGCTTTAGTAAATTTCTTTATTTAATGAGTTTCATAATTAAATTATAGTAAATATTAAATACTTTAAACATATCCTTATTTAAATAGTCATTTTTTCTATTTCTTATATAATTATCATGTAATTTCAAAAAAACGATGTCATATTAAAACTACATAATGTAAGAAGCCATAATTGTTTAAATTGGTATATGTTTTGAAGTGGAGAAAATGAACTATTTGGTGACTTTATTGAATTTATTTAAATAATTTCGATTTTTTTCTTTATTTAAATAATTTGTGTTTTATCTTATATAGATGTATTGAATAATTTTAAATATTGATTGATTATTATATTTATTAAGTTTTTTATTTGATAGAGATTAAAAATTTGTTTTGAAGGGTGCCATAACCATATGAAAGATGAAATATAGACAACAAAGATCAAATACACAATACAAGACACAACAACCCCAATGTATACAACAAAAGAATGTAAAAATTCAACTAATGTACACTAAACAAACATTAAGAAAACTTTAGTCTTCTATAGAGAACCAAAAATAACTACAATATGTTGTAAAATGACCCAAAACTTTGCTTCTGGTGGCTATATCACTCTAATATTTAATACTCTCAGATATTTATTTTATACTTTACACTTTATGTAAGTATTCATTCTCCTCATCATTAGATCCATTATTTTCCTTAATTAATTCGTTCTCTATTTCATGCACAATTTTAAGGAATTGTCTTAACATTTATCCCTCCCATAATCACAACACCTTATATTCTCAAATTTCAATAACACTCGGTTCCTTTTTTGACCATTTCATTATTTTCTAAATTTGGGGTATGTATGCCTCTTCATTTGAATCTTGAGCCTCCTCGTCAAACCTAATATTTTCCTCAATCGGTGGGAATTATCCTTTGCAACAATAATAAAATCATCTTCATATGATCCCAAAATCTTATAATTATCCAATACATCCATGCTTTCATCATTTTATTCATCTAAAACAAAACATTGATCATACCTCCTATTTGTGCATTCCAATTGTGCTCAATTTTTGATACCATAAAGAAACAAGAACAAACGCTCATACTTTTTCATTCCACGATGTTTTGAGTTATTAATATTTGAAGCTCATAATGGGAATCTCAAGTCGTTCACCCTAACTATCACACATGTTTTCATTCTTAAATAAATTTGACTTTTTCCAAATACATCCTTAAAAGTTGATTTGGCACAGTGATATGGCCCCGCATTTGGAGTGGTATCTCAAGTCATCTCCTTTGAATATTTTAAACCCTCTCACTTTTTACAAGCATGTGAGGGTGGAAAAGTGGATGTGTTTTTTTGTGATTTATATTTTATTTCTATTAGATCATTAGGATTAAGTGTGGTGCATTAAGCCCATGAGGAATACTGATTTGATGAATGACAAAAAAAGAACGAATGAATATGTCTAAATATTTCAATGGATTTTATGCAAAGCTAACTCGGGATCTCTAATCACACCAATGATAATATTTGGGATTGAAAACATCAAAGAATGAGATTCTGGTTTTGGTGTTTAGACATTGATCGTCTTTTTGGCAATAATCAATTTCATATCGAGCATATGTAATTATCACATACAAACTCTAACAAGAAGGCCCCTCATGTAAGAAATAGGTAGATGGAAAATTTAGTGCCCACTCCTCTTTGACATTGTTTCATCTTGATCATTTTTTTGGATTGATATTAAGACATTTCAATTTTGATACATTGTTCGAGTAGATGATTGATTATATTGATATTTGGATTATTAACATTATGATGTTTACGTTCTATTATGATTCACTAGATAGTGATGTTAGAAAGTTTTATATATGTTGATTTTCAAAATGTGGAGTTTATCTTGACATGTTATGTTTTGGGATGTTGGAGTATAATTGTAATCTCATGGATGCTATGTTTAGATTTTGACATATTGATGGATAATAGAATTGTTAAATGTTGAATGATGAACTTTAATTTTATATGTATATTTTCTCGATGTTGTTAATATGGACGAAAGGCCGAGAGAGAGGTATTTTTTTGTGTGTAGGAATTTTATCACAAACATCGAAGGGGATAGGGAACCAACCACGGAAGGATGTCGGGCGTTGAGCAACGAGGCCAAATTTGACAACTTGTGTAATGTTGTTTTGTGTGTGTTTTGCATGTCTTGTTTGGAAGTCTCCCATAGGGGGTGAATTCACATATGTGGCCATGGGGTAGATTGTGTTCCCTTTCTAATTTTTTCATGTTCTTTATTTATGTTTTGTGAATTTAAATTTGGAAATTTTGTCACCTTATTAGCATGTTGTAAATGTGTGTTAATTAAGTTTAAACCTTATTATTTTGTTAACCTAATTAGAGATGTGACAAATAGTTATGATGAGAGTTGGTGGTCCTTTTTATAAGTAAAATTTATGTTGATTTGGGAGTGTTTTACTCCACCCCAAGTTAAAAATTCGTATTTTGACTTGGGGGTATTTTGGAGGCTTGTGGGACAAGCAAGGCTTGTCCCATGCCTCTTAAATTTACCCAAAAACCCTACCTATGGGTTGGGAAGCTTATTTTTACTTCTTTGTCCATTTTTGAGTGTAAAAGAAGGAAAATTATTGCACTTTATTTCTACCCCAATTTATTATGTCCCTTGAAAGCATGGTGTGCAAGTTTTGAGCCATGTGGGTTGTCATAGTCCTTGCATATGCATTGATTTTCTTGGTCTTGGTGTGTTGAATTGAGTGTGGGGATGGAGGAATGATGAAGTGGAATCCTACATGGAGCCACCTCATCATCCTCACATTCCATTTCTATTTATTGGTGAGTTTTGGTTGGAATGGGGGTTACTTGCTCATTTTGCTTCTTGTGCACTTTTGGATTTTGGAGATTTTTGGGAGTTCTTAGAAATTTCTTGGCTTGGATTTGAAGGGGGTTATGAATATTTTATTGGAACTTGATGGAGAGGTAGGTTCTCCACCTTTATTATTATGTTATTTTTCTTAGTTTGTAAGCAATGTTGTGCTTGTTAAAAGTGTTTTTTTCTTATGATGGTGGTGGTGTGTGGTTGTTTGGTAGTTAGTCTTAGTTCGGTGTGGGAGAAGGGCTTATGGGACCATGGGGAGGGAAAAGAGAGTTTTTAGGCATGCATTTGGTGGGAGTGTGAATGGGAGTCTTACCTATGGGGAGAGAAAAGGAATTCATGGTTTTGTTGCATGCTTGCAAGGGAGAGATAAGGATTTTGTGTGATTATTTTGTGCACTTGGAGGCTTAGGGTAAGACTCCCACTTCACTTGGGAGGAATAAGGAGGTGGTCTCCCATAACCCTTGCTCTATTTGGTTTGATCTTCAAACCTTTGTGTTGTTATGAATGTGAAAATTTGTTGGATATGTTATCTTGGTTGAGTTGAATTTCTTGTATGTTTGTTTGTTGTGAAGCCACTTTATTGGAAGTTTTCATTGTTGCTCAATGCTCCTCATGGTTCCTTGGTTGGGGCTCGGGGGACATTAAGGGGATGGATTCTCCCCTTAATGGATTTAAGGTTGGGCAGAGAGCATTGCCTACTCCCCCTTCCTTGTTTTGTGATCTCATTGTGAAGTTTGAAGAAATCAAGATTTGGAACTACCATTGTGGAGAGACATGTATATTGAAGACATGAAGTGGCTTATTGATAGCCTTGTTATAAATTTTTCATTTTTCCTGTAATACCCCCACTTCATAGCTCCCAATATTGAAGGTAAGGGTTTTACCTCCACATCTAGATGTCACTATATTCGAGAGTGTAGTCACCCTTTTTGTCTCAAACAAGTTGAGAGGAATGGGACCTTGTACGTATTTTATGTAAGTCATATGAGAAGATTCAAAATTCTGTCAGGGCACAAGTTAGCTTCTCAATTTTGGCATAACCTACACAAGGACAACGATACATGTTTGGACATTGAATGTCATCCTTAAATTAGGGTAAGCAATTTCCCTTATGTGTTTTGGTTGGTTAGTAATCAAGTTAACATTCTTATACTTGTTTATAATACAAAAATTGTATAGAGTAAGATATTGTTTGAAAATAACATAATACTAATAATAATAATAATAATAATAATAATAGCTAAATATAGTAAGATATTTTAAAAATAAATGAAATAAACAAATAGATTTAAATTCCTCTTGGTTTTTGTAGATTTAGTTGACGTGAAAGAATAAGGTAAATTCTCTTGGGTAAATGTGAGAATTTAATGCATTAAAGGTTGTGGGGAAACGTGAAGCTTCCTTAGGAAGCCAACTACATGCTTTACTCGGACCTTTCCTTTTTTAATTTAGATTTAGCTTGGAGGAGCTCTTCTTCTTGGTTCCAGTGATTTTAGTTTTTCCTCTATTAAAGTATATGTTTTTATCTTTGCTCTATGGACAAAAAAAAATCTGTTGAAAATCCCCAAGTTTGGATGGAATGATTTTGTGGAGACCTTGCAAGATAATGAAGGAGATTTGTATAGAGTTGTTGTATTTCTCATTAACCAGGCATGAATTTTTCCTCCCCTTTCTCTGTTGTTCATTTCTATATAATGCATATGAAATCGTCCTTTTCCAGTATGTGTGGGTTTTCATTGATTTTTTTGCTACATACAAGCTGCTCAGAAATGGATCTATTAAATTATCTCTTTTGCGAGATAATTGGGGAAAATATTGATATAGAACTGTTTTATTTTGTATGGAATCTCATTTCTCACCTTAATTTTTCTTTCTAAAAGAATGAATATTATCTGGATTTCTTCCCTATTTGTGTTGTATTTATGCAAATATTATTTGTGTGATGTGGTATTATGTGACTTACTATTATGGTTGCAAATATGGAAATTTGAAAGCATGCATTTATGTTGTTTTAGCTTAGAGTAATACAATAAGATGGATCTCTTTGTGGGTATTGAAGGAATAAGTTAATTTATTTTATATCTAGATCTCATAACATATTGGTTTGCATGTTCTCTTATTTCATTAATAGAAGTCAATAAGGGTATGTTTTATCACATACGTGTAACTGGTTTTTATATACTAAATGTGTTACTTTCATGGAATAAATCTTGATACCCTTCCATGAAAGACTATGGCCAACTTTGACTTTGAGTAATTAGGGGATTGGCAAAGGATTTGACTGTTATTACATAACTAAGTTTTCATGTTAGAACCTTTCTTTCCTCCTGATAAATTAAAAAATAATAATAATAATAATAATAATAATTGACATTCTATCCTTATCTAGTTATTACTATTGCATTGTAACGTTCCTTGAGTATTTCTTAGTTTGGAAAGAAACCTTGTGGCACAAAATGGGTGTATGGGTATTTCAAATTGTTTTGTTTGATTTCAACTTCAAGGATGATAATATTCTACAAGAATCCTAAGAACTAAAGTTTGATTATTTAATTTTAAAAAAGACACCAAAACATTCTTCTCATTGGTAATGGTATATTATTCTATAGGAGTTCAATGTTGTCTTTAAGGATAATATTCTTTTGGATGAGACAAATTGATGTAGTTTCCTTGATTATATCATTGTGTCATATTGTTCTTTTAGAAGATTGTTTATTTGAGTTTGATTTGTGGATACTTTACTATTTAACTTTGAGATGCAATAGGTTGAACTTGAGGGTTGTTTTGTCTGTTAAAAATAAATAAATATTTGGGGAATAAAGTAAAAGGTTTCAAAGGAATCTACCCACATATAAACCTTATTGGGTCGTCATGAGGATAGTGTATTTCTTTGAAATTTTGTGGGAAATTTGTCTCATACCTAGTTTCACATTTTAGATAAAATATGGGAACCTAATTTGGTTGTTATAAGTGAGTTATTGATTAATACATTGTAGAGCTATGTAAAACTGTATCTATGTTCTAAGATCTATTTCTCCTTGGAATGTAAAGGTTTGAAATTTCCGTTGGAATGATGGAATACAAATAGAAAAATGCTGTCACTATTTTGAGGGAAGCTCAAGTAGTATATTATAGCTACTAGTGATATGTCTAATAGATAATAGGTTTGGTTGATTATAAGGGATTGATATATACATATATCACTGACCTATTTCACATCACATATTTCATGGTATATTGTTTATATAAGGTATGAGATTCTTACGAATTGTCTTATGAATACATTTAGTTTTTGTATTATCCAAATAAAATGTGGATTCTAAATATACAATATATACATGATATAAACTTAAAAATTCTTTAGTAAAAGGAAATTTAATCATTTAATGGGAACCATCAAATAAAATTGCTATAATATGCACAAGTAAATTGGTGATTATTCTTTATTAATTATGTATAATTGTTTCGAGTTCCCTATTGTGAGTAAGTTATTTTCTAAAACAATCTCTTAACAATATTATTTTTCTGGTGAAAACGTTTAGCGATAAGATGTCTCCATAGGGAAGTTTGGAGTGATTTATATGATGATGTAAATAATTGAGATTAATGTGTTATGTTATCCATCAAACTAATTATATTTTTTTAATGGGACTCTTGTTTACTTCATGGATGAAAGTTAGGGTAAGTAGAAGTTGTGCTTATCTTTAGTCTGCAATGTGTGTGGGGAAAGCATTAAATAAGGGAAAAAGAGGCATTTATGTTTATTGAGTGTGTCTCTTGTGTATGTTGAAAAGAATATTGCTTTCCTAATTTCTAAGTGATAGTTGATTGTTATGATCTTGTTGTCCTTTGATGTATAGTAGAAATCAAAGGAAAAAAATTAATATTCAAAAGCATGTTAATGTAAGAAATATTGTGGGGATATAAGTTTATGATAGGGTAGAAAATAATGACACATGACTATTGTTATTACAATTATCCTATGCATTTGAGTAAACTTTATAGTGAGAGATAAATGAATGGTTAAAATGCAAAGGATGTTTGTATACATTGATGCTATAAAAACATATAAAGAGAGGATGAATTATGATGATTCAAATGGAACGATTGTGTAAAACCTCTAATATCAGATACAGGTTTGAGATGAATCACATATGAGATCAAAGGTCTAGAAATCTTTGTAAATAATTGAATGGTATTTGGTCTGATTGCAAAAAGAAAGGGGGTTATAGTTATTGTAAGGTTCAGATGAGTCGGATGCATATTTGATCATCATTACTAGTTTGTGGTGACATTGTATAAAGGTGTTGTTATCCAAAATTCACCCCCTCAAGGTAATTTTGATAACATGCATCAGAATATTCAGTCCCAGGAAAATAGTTTGACTAAATCTTGAAATCATGTTTTTGGGGCCCGCTCGGCTTCTTTCTAATCCAAGAAGAAAGCCCAATGAATTTTAAAAGTGTGAAAAAATTACAAAAATCAAGCTGGGGCGAAATACGAGAGAAAATTGGTGAAGTCAGACACTTTAATTGGGACAGAGACGCGAAAAGGTGAATGGTCGAAGGTGGAAAAAATGAGTGGTTTGGGACACACGGGCAGTAGGTATCGCGCAGCGGACGCGAACCGGCTATAAAAGGCGGTCCATTTCGGGTAGTTCGGAAGAATAGGCGGGATGCCGGGACAAAGGGATGCGCGGGACGCAAAAGGTGAAAGGGCCAGGACTAGGGCAAGGAAGCCCGAATCATACCCAAAGCAGGAGTTTTTCATCTAGGACAGCCGGGCCAAAGGTACGCGAGGACACATGGGGACCGAAAAGCCGAAAGAGCCGCCAATGAATGGAAACACGTGTCTCAGCGGCGCCTAAAATGGAAAAGCTCGTTAGGAAATTTTGGAGGGTCAAATCCACATCCAATGGGGTTTGACACGTGTCTAATCAAAATGATGAAGCGACCCTTGGGAAATTTTCAAAGGATGAGTCCGGACGAACTAGAAGCACGTGTCATCCAAGTGGCGGAGCAATGGGAATGTTGGAAAACCTACCAAAGGCTAAAATGAAGTAAAATGGAGCTAGAAGGGACCTGTGACCAATTAAATTTTCCACATGGCACTGGTGGCGGCGACGCGTGGGAAAATATTCAAAAAATTTCCCGCCGACCCGATTTGGCCTGTTTTTGCCCTAAATCTTCAAATCGCCATATCTTTCGATCCAGAGCTCGGTTTTTCACGTTCTTTATATCAATGGAAAGCTGGTGAAATTCCCTACATGATTCCGGGGTCAATCTTGCATTTTGGTTCAGTTTGGAGAGATAAAATCAAGAAACATCTCTGGCACGTGGTAATGGCCAGAACTGACATTTCAACAACCAGTTTTAATGCAAAATGGGTCGCATTCTTCTCCAGCATGGTCAAAAATGTCGGGGCATGGACTGTAATGACACCCATGCTTTTTAATGCATCTTCATTTAATGAGGAATGGATGTTTTTACATGTTTTCTAGCTCAACCCATGCATTGTATAAAGCCGGATTTGGCTCATTTTTCAAGGGTTGTTCATCTTTTCTACTCTGCTCTCCTTTCTTTTCTTCCCGTGGTTTAAAATGGAGTTCGAACCTCCTCCCGTGCTCTATAATGGCATTTTTTCCTTTTACCATTAAAATGATGTTCGTGCGTAAACTTCTAGACCAACAAAACGTGTTTATGATGCATCTGTGCATCCTTGCTCATTTTTTCTTGTTTTCTTATCTCTTCATGCAAGTATTTGTACGTTTGAATGTTCATTGTTGGGTTAGAGCTATGTTCATAGTTTTGATAGATGTATATATTTTCCTCTCTACGGTGTATCACCGTTTTAGTGTAGGCTTTTGTTCTTTTCTCTTTCTCTCTCTCCTGTCTCCTTGGAGGTTAGAATAGGATTAGATGCTTTGGAATATATGGCGAGTAGTTTAGGAAGAGGAATGCCTTCTCTAGAGATTCCTTTCTCATTTTTACAAGTCCCACATAGGTTTATGTTGTATCACACTAGATGCTTAGAATGATCAAACTAGAAATTTCATCAACATCCGAGGGTGCTTCTGATTTGTACTAACGGTGTATCAATCATTATCATGAGATATGAGGTTATGGGACCATAAAAATATTGTAATCATAACATGTTTTGTATTTTTCAAATGTAGTGATCAACAACAAAAAAACATAAATATATTTAAACATATATATATACATATATATATATATATATATATATATATATATATATATGTATGTATATGTATGTATATATATATATATATATATATATCTTTAGCCCTTGGAAGTATATACAAACATGTATGCATATTTTCCAAATGAGAGCTTTCACAAAAGGAAAGAAATGTAAAATCTACAAAAAAAAAAAAAGATCTCTTGGGCATATGCAAAATACCTAAATGGGTATTTTTATTGAACCATGCCTCAACAAAATAGAAAATAAAAAATTTACAATCCCTTGAATAGGGTAGAATAGAAATTAAATAAATAAATAAACTTGGGGGATGTGTGTATCCATCCCAAGCTTACAACCTTCTCATCCATGGCTTCCTCCTCTCCCATATTTTTCCTTAACTGCAAAACCAAAAAATGAGAGACATGAGAAAGTGAAATGAATAAAAGATTTCCTTAAGATATTTTAGGGTTGGTTTGAAATTCTCTCATCCAATTGTCAATATTGGTTTCATCCTACAAAAGTTAGGTGGGGTTAGGTGAGGTGATCATTTGATCACATGGGTCTTCTTTTGAATGGGGAAACTTGTGTGGTTTGAAAGTTAAATAACTTATTTCTTTTGTTTTGATCTAATTTAATTAAACCATAGCCCTTAGTAGTTTAGACCCCTTTATTTTGGAAAATTAATTTAATAGCATTGTGTAACTTAAAAGGGGTATTGTATACTTGGACTTTAATGATTATTTTATTGCATGACTTTAGCACTCTTCGTATTAAATTAATTTTAGGATTAATTGAATGAGATATTTTAAACCTAACCTTAGGGTAAATAAATTGTTTTATTTAAATATTATTATTTATGTAAATTTTTGTTATGATTGTGTTGAACTAAAGGTTAACCTTATCGTAGCCTTCGTTTCCTTTAAGAAAAAAAAATTACCATATTTTTCGGTATACCATTTGTTTGGTTTTGGGTTTCATGTGCGAAATTTTTGTGGGCATTACAATTGGTATCGAGCCATGGGTTCAATGCTTGGACCTGGGGAAACCTATAAAATATGAAAAACAAAAATATTAAACCTAGCGCACTTAAAACCTAGTACAAACAACTATGCATGATGATTTGAAACATAGAAAATTAGAAAAATGAAAAACAAAATCTTAAACTATGATAAACTAACTCTTGCTTAGGTCTGTCTGCAAGAGGAGCGGAAAAGACAAGGAGTTATTACACTTGGACCTAGACCAACCACCCCAAATTAGGAAGTAGAATCTATTCTACCTCGGATATTGTAGACGCTACAAGAGGTTAATGTGCGCTATACATAGAGGATCGATAGGAGGATGACCTAGCAAGAAGGACAAAGAGCCATAGGTAGAGGCTTGTGCACCATTACATCTTAGTATAGAGGATAGGGTAGAGAAATCCCATGTGGATTCGGTCAGACATGAGACACCTCCTAGGGTGTATAGAGATAGAACTATGGGGCATGGTGAGACTCGAGTCCAGGATACCCATGATGAGAGATGATCATGTAGAGATACTTATAGGTTGAAAGTCATCGTAGTGGACCACATTAGGGAGATACTAAAGTTTCACCCACCTCATTTTTCTAGAGACACAAGCAGATTTCAAGCTGAGGCATGGTTAGTTATCTTGATTGGATGCTTAAATCTATGCCCTTTTTCTAGCAACATGAAAGCTCATTTTTTCATCCACCTTCTTAAAGATTGAGTGAAGTATGGTGTAGGAAAGAGGAGAAAAATATCCATGTGGATTCGAGACACTTACTTGGGAGCTCTTCAAGGAGAATTTCTAGAGAAAATATATTTCCATGAGGTTCATGAGCAGTGGATTTATGAGTTCCATGATTTGCATCAGCCTTCATGATGGTATTAGAGTATGAGGGACGGTCTCTTGATCTACTCCAAGTATATAGACTACATGCGAGATGAGTAAGTTCGAGTTAATAGGTTCATAAGGGGCCTGACCTTGGACTTTTGTGGGGCATTGTGTATTCACTATCCACAGACACTTTCAGAGGCCATGAGAAAGCCTATATTACAAAGCAAAGTAGGGGGAGACTCCGGTAGGCATGTGAAAGAGTGAGGAGTTATATACAACAGCTACATGATAGTAGATGGAGGGTATTAATGCCTCCTCCTCGTGGTGGAAACACTACAACACAATCTTCATTTTGGCATCCTCCACCTTCTTAGCAGATAGTAGTAGCAGAAGACTCAACCACCCTTCTAACACCCATAGTGTCATGATGCTCAAAGAGGGCATAGTATGGGACCTCTAGCTAGGGGGCCCAACAAGATGTAGACTTTACCGAGAGTGTAATCAAAAGGAGTATGTCAACCATAACACTCACATAGGTATGTGGCATGGTCATCTAGTCCTTCAACATGTACTACTAGGCCACCTGGAGAAATTTATTCACAGTGGAGAGGACCAGGCACATGTTATGGTTACGGTATACATGGATAACATTGGAGAGAGTTCCCTCAAGAAACCTTTTAATCAAGGTAAGGCACCTACTTCTGATCCTACTCTTGGTGATGTGGATAAGAGCCACATGATATATAGAATGATCGATAACCACCAGGCTAGGCACCAGGGCATGGTGATAGAGACCACAGGTAGCATTGGTGGTATTTGTATCCCTATTTTATTTGACTTAGGCTCATCATACTCTTTCATTTCACCATATTTAGTAGAGAATTACAGGCTGGTGGTAGTTAGGAAGGGCCTTAGTTGGGACATTGAGATGGCTTTTGGAGACAAGATCTTAGTTCACTCCTTATTCAAGGAGTTTGTAGTTGATCTTCATATACATCCTTGGATTCTTATGGAGTGATTTCGGGAATGGATTTTTTCTACACAAAGAGCCAAAGTTGATTTCTATAGTACCATTATATCTTGTGTAGATGATTTTGGTGTGGAGTTAGGACACCCATCTCTATCCAAACTATTTCCACTATGTATTTGAAGTGGTGTGTGAGATAGGGTCATCGGCTATATGCTATTACAGTTAGTGTTAGGTCAGATGATGAGGCTAGTGTACCTTCACTCAATGATCACCTAATTTTGTAGAATTTTTCAGATGTGTTTTCTAGTGATCTGCTAGGGATGCCTCCCCCACGTGAGATATACTTCCACGTTGATTGTGTTCTAGGAGCGGAAACTATCTCTCGCGCTCCTTATAAGATGAACACACCCGAGCTATGTGAGCTCAATTTTTAGCTTGAGGTCCTTCTCAAGAAAGGCCCAAAGTTTCCTAGTGTATCCCCTTTGGTTGTACTGGTTATTTTTGTGAAGAAAAAGGATGGATCCTTGCATTTGTTTGTTGACTATCATCATCTGAATAAAGTAACGATCAAGAATCGTTACCCCCTTCTTCACATCGATGATTCATTTGATCAAATGAAGGGGTTATAGTAATTTCCTGGATATATATTAAGTCATGATACCATCAGCTGAGAATCATAGAGGTAGATATCCATAAGTCAGCTTTCCACATGAGATATAACCACTATGAGTTCACAGTGGTTCCATTTGGTCTTACAAAACCCCTGTAGTGTTCATGAGTTTGATGAACAGGGTGTTTAGGACCTTTTTAGATTATTTTGTACTCGTTTTCCTTGATGACATCTTGATCTTCTCATGTACACATGAGGAGCATGAGGAGAACCTTTGTCAGGTTCTGTAGTGTCTTCGTGAGTCACAGCTTTACGTGAACCTAGATAAGTGTACATTCTTTCAATCAGAGGTGCAGTATTTGGGTCACATCATTTTTGGGGAAGGTATCACAGTCAATCCTTCTAATATTAGAGCATGTATGGATTGGACAGCACCCACTAGTGTGATAGAGGTTTCAGTTTCATGGGGTTGGAAGGATACTACAGGATATTTGTTTAGGACTTCTCTTGGGTTGCGTACCACATCACTTCCCTTTAGATGAAAGGGAAGAATTTCATCTAGTCAGGTAGATGTGAGAAGGGCTTCAGGACACTGAAGGAATTCCTTACAATAACAACTATTCTTGTAGTGTCGAATCCTCAGGGTGAGTTCTTTGTTTGTACAGATGCTTCTTTGGTAGGGTTAGGAGGTGTGTTGATGTAGGAGGGTCGTGTTGTAGCTTTTGAGTCTCACAAAACTCAAGGATTATGAGATCAATTATCTAACTCATGACCTTGAGCTTGCAATAGTTGTTCATGCATGGGTTTTATTGAGACACTTTCTTCTTAGCTAATGATTTATAATTAGACTGATCAATTGAGTCTTCGCCATCTTTTCACACAGCCCAATCTCAATGCTCATCAATAGCATTGGATGGAGTTTCTTTTTAGTACAACATGGAGATAGATCATGTGAAGGGGAAGGAGAATATGGTTTCATACACTCGAGTTGATGGAGACATTTGGTTATGGATACCTCGGTGAGTACAGATTTACGGTGCAATATTTTGTATCATCTTCCTCACAACATCTTCCACCTTATACGGTGTAGATCAAATATTGAGTCTTAGAGACTCCTTTAGGGGAATTTTGATGTTTTCTCATCATAGGCGAGATCGTATTCTTAGACACGAGTTTAGATATATGTTCCTAGAGATGGAGGATTTAGACAGATATCTTGAGAGGCTCATCATGTACCTTATTGAGCCCATCCAAGGGTGAAGAAGATGCATGCTACGTTGAGATAAATCTATCATTAGAGAGGTCTTCGAGGAGATGTAGCTCAGTTTGTTTTTTTTTTTTTAGAGTGTCGAGAGGGTGAAGTCTAAGCATCATTATCCTGCTAACCTTCTCTACCCACATGCCATATCGGAGTGGAAATGGGACACCATTTCCATGGATTTTATCGTAGGGATACCAACATCGAGATATCACCATGACACCATCATGGTCATGATGGCTAAATTGACGAATGTGGCACACTTTTCTCTGGTGAATACAGGCCATACTACTAGTGCAGAAGCATGGGTATACCTTGATGATATTTTCAAATTACATGAGATTCTATGGAAGATTAATTGTGACCACGATCCCTTCTACACTTCTCACTTATGGACTACAATGTAATGGGTTCCTTTTATGAGTATCAACTTCAGCACAACATGTCATCCAGAGATAGATGGACAAAATAGAGTGGGTAAATCAAATCTTGGAGGATATTATGTGGAGGTATGTCTTGGACCAATAGTCTAGATGGGAGAAGTACTTGTATTTAGTAGAGTTTTCCTACAAAAAAGTTTTTAGAGTTTGATTGGCATGTCTCCTTTTCAGGCGTTATATGGAAGAGAGTACAGGAAAACTTTGAGTTGGGATAGATTTGAGGAAAAGGTTTCTCTTGGGCCAACTTTGGTACAGGATATGGAGTAGTGGGTTGTCTAGATTTGTCAGAGGCTTCATGAGGCTCAAGATAGGTAGAATAAGTATGCAAATCGGGAGGAGGACAAATCATAGTTTTGAGGTGGGGACCAAGGTATTTCTATGTGTCATGCATTATAAGAGTCATATCCGCTATGGAAAATTCTTTAAGTTACCTCCTAGATTTTTGGTTCCCTTCAAGAGCTTGGATTGTATTGGTCCATTGGCCTATCATCTAGCATGTCTACCCACCTTGTCTCCCGTGCATGATGTTTTTCATGTAACTTTACTTATGAGATATATTCCAAATCCCTCTCATGTTTTGGATTAGACAGCATTGTAGGTCTAGGAGTAGAGGGTATAATTTGAGCCCATGCAAATTCTAGAGCACAGGACCCTTAGCCTTCAAGGCCATGAGATTGACAGTGCGGGTCTAGTGGGATTGTTGACGATGATACTGCATCCACTTGGGAGGATGCCACTATTTTGTGAAATCATTTTCCTCATCTATTTTAGTGATTTCTAAGAGCAAGTCGAGTCTAAGGGGAGGAGGATGTAGTGCCCACTCCTCTTTGAAATTGTTTTATTTTGATAATTTTGTTGGATTGATACGCATACATTTTGATTTTGATACATTCTTCACTAGATGATTGATTTTACTACTTTTTGGATTATTGACATTATGATGTTTACGTTTTATTATGATGCACTAGATAGTGATGTTAGACAGTTTGATATATGTTGATTTTCATGATGTGGATTTTATATTGACATGTTATGTTTTGGGATGTTGGAGTATAATTGTAATCTCATGGATGTTATGTTTATATTTTGACATATTGATGGATAATAGAATTGTTAAATGTTTAATGATGAACATTGATTTTATATGTATATTTTCTCGATGTTGTTAATACAGCCGAAAGGCCAAAGAGGTATTTTTTTGTGTGCAAAATTTTTATCACAAATATCGAAGGGGATATAGAACCAACCACGGAAGGATCTTTGGCGTTGAGAAACGAGGCCAAAGTTGACAACTTGTGTAATGTTTTTTGTGTATGTTTTGCATGTCTTTTTTGGAAGTGTCTCATAGTAGGGTGAGTTCACATATGTGGTCATGGGCTAAATTGTGTTCCTTTTCTTTGATTTTTGCATGTGATTTATTTATGTTTTGTTAATTTAAATTTTTAAATTTTGTCACCTTATTAGCATGTTGTAAATGTTTGTTAAATAATTTTAAACCTTTTTATTTTTGTTAACCTAATTAGAGATGTGACAAATAGTTATGATGAGATTTGGTGGTCCTTTTTGTAAGAAAAATTTATGTTGATTTGGGAGTTTTTACCCCACCCAAAGTTTAAAATTCAGATTTTTACTTGGGGTTATTTTGGAGGCTTGTGGGACAAGCAAGACTTGTCCCCTGCCTCTTAAATTTACCCAACGATCCTATCTATGGGTTGATAATCATATTTTTGACTTCTTTGTCCATTTTTAGTGTAAAAGATGAAAATATTACACTTTCTTTTGCACCCCAATTTATTATGTCCCTTGAAATCATGGTGTGCAAGTTTTGAGCCATAAGAGTTATCATAGTCCTTGCATGTGCATTGGTTTTTCTTAGTCTTGGTGTTTTGACTTGAGTGTGGGGATAGAGGAATGATGAAGTGTCATCATACATGGACCCACCTCATCATCCTCACATTCCATTTCTATTTATTGGTGAGTTTTGGTTAGAATAGGGGTTACTTGCTCATTTTTCTTCTTGTGCACTTTTGGATTTCGGATTTTTTTGGGAGTGCTTGGAAATTGCTTGGCTTGGATTTGAAGAGGCTTGTGAAGATTTTCTTTGAACTTGATGGAGAAAGGCTATCCACATTTATTATTATTTTATTTTTCTTATTTGTAAGCAATGTTGTTCTTGTTAAAATAATTTTTTTCTTGTGATGGTGGTGGTGTATGTTGTGCAATGCCCACTAAAAAGCCCACATGAGTCCCAAGAACAACCGTGGTTAGCTAGAAAAATTATGGAATATTTTTTTGAGAAATGTGCCCACATATAGGCTTCAAAAATACAGTTGTCCCATTAATGTTTCTAAGTCAATTAAATTTGATAATAAAATTTTCCCCATTCTAACAAAATGTTAAAAAAATACACATTATAGTTCAATGAACTTAATTTGACTAAGCATGGTTAATTTCTCCCTAAGTGTTATTTTAATAAACAATTTAATTCCACTATAGTTAAAAATTTCACATTTAAATCTCAAGGGTAAAAGGGTCAATATAGATAAATACTAAGGTCAATTAAATTCCACAAGGTTAGAACCATTAACAATGTCCCCATTTGACATGGGGTTAGAATTAATAAACATACTCCTACCCCATAAAGTGACCCCTTAAAAGAAATTCAACCCATGTATTTTGGAATTAAAACATTTAAATTTAAAATCAAATTCCACTCACCCACTCCCCACCTAATTTTTGTAGGGATGAATCTCATCCCTTGGATGGATTCATTTAGGACCCTTGATGAGGGAAAATGAAACTAACCCTAAAGCATGCTTAAGAAAACTACTTTCTCTCTTTCTTTTGGCTCATTGTTTCTCTTTTGTTTTGTAGGTTATTGGAGGAGGATGAGAAGCCATTGGAGGCCCTTTAAGATTTTGGGGAGGCATACAAGCTCCATTATTTTTCTTATTTGTTTATACCCTAATTAGGGTTTTAAATGTATTTATATATTTTATTTAGCTCATTTTCCTGGATTTTCCCAAATGGGCTTATGGGTTTTGCCCATTTCTTTTGATATAGTTAAGATTTGATAAGTATTTCATTTTGGTGTGTAAAAAAGTGTGTGTGTGTGTGTGTCTATATATATATATATATATATATATATATATATATAATTTCAATTATTGGGTAAACCAAAAATACCATTTAAATACATTTGTATTTTGTGTGTGTGTGTGTGTGTGTGTGTGTAGATATATCCATGATTTTTTTAAAATTTCAGTAGTGGATAAGGAAATGAATAGTCCACATGATAAGGGAGAAAGTGCATGTTTCATTTAGGTTTTAGTTTTGTTTATATATTTTTTTTGGGTTGGGGGAGGGTCGCCGACCCCACCCCCATCCCATTTAATAATGGGGTGGGGGTTGGGTCGGCGACCCTCTCCGAACCCCCTTCCCTTCAACCTAAACCTTCACGGTCGAAGCCCTATGCCCACTACAAAACAAAACAAATCCCACTCTTATATATACTCTACAAAGTGTGCCGCACCAATGGAACATAATAAAAGTATTTCCTTTCCTTTATAAAATTTTTAAAATGTATAATATAATATCTATATATATATATATATATATATATATATATATATATATATATATAATAAGACCATTTCTTTCCTTTTTATAAATATTACTAAATTTTATTTAGCAATAATAACTTAGTATTATTTATATTTTAATATTAACAATATTTTAAATTTTTTTTTTATACTACTATCAAGGAAATAAAATTCATACTATTATTTGGGGTAGCTAAATTTTGTTTCCTACTTAAGGTACTCCTTGTGAAAATTTGATAATATAAAAATAAGCCAAATCAATTTTCACAATTTAGTATATCAAGGTGCAATGAATTTAAAGGAAATTTCACAATAGCTTAGTAATTATTTTGCACATTATAAGGGGACTAACGCCTAATTTACAATGAGAAACCTCTTTCCCTTACTAGTATTAAGAATTTCTATATTTTTGTAAATCAACCAAGTAACAATTTAAAATTTAAGTTCTTTCCATCCACTTGAAATAAAGTTTAACTTTCCTACAACAATGCAATAAAATGTAAGGAGATAGTCTAACTTCTTCCTCTACATGCGTTTCAAGTAAGACAATGAAATTTAATCTTTCTTAATACAAATTCCCAACATTACACAAGAGAGTTTACAACAATATTCCCAATAATATATTTTAAAACTAGAGTAACACCCTTTAGTGGGGAATAAATCAACTACAATGGAATAAGATATTTCCTTTTATAAGATTCTTTCCTATTTCAACAAAACTAGCTTTACAAACAAAATTCTTTCCTTCCCCTTTTAATATAGAACAAAAATTTCAAAACCAATAATCAATACAACTTTTCTTCACAAGGATTAATACAATGTCTTCCACTTAAAGTGGGAAATAATACAAGAATGAAGGCTAAAATGAAATACAATTTGTCTTCAATTATAGCTCCAAAATCAACTCTTCAATCAAGCTCCATCTTCTCATCACTTGACCACAACAACCAAAAATGGGGGAGAGGCAACACTCTCCACCCAACCAAAATTCCAATGAGAAGAAGAAGCAATTCTTCTCATTGGCCCCCAAGCCCCAACCACAAGGAAATAAGGGATGTTTCAACACATGGCAACAAAAACAATGCTTCAACATTCACTTTCAAACAACCAAACACATAAGAGAGATAATCACAAAAACTTATTTTTAAACACAAAGAATTCCCAAACAAAGGCTTCCAAAATAGCCAAAAAGAGATAGGAAAAAAGGGGGTGCCCTTGTGCCTCCCAAGGGTTTGGATTCCCACCTCTAAATCCCTCCAACACACATTCAATCCCAAGTCTCTTATGCCTCCCTCACAACAAAACCATGTCTCTTATGCCTCCCTCACTCTTATGGCTCCCACAATACATAATATAGTAGTATAAAAATAAGGTGGGGCATCCAAAACCCACTCCCTCCTAAACCCAACAATAATCTCTTATGCCTCCCTACATATTTCATCCCCATATCCAAATCTCAACATAACCTAAGGTCAACATTCTACCCAACACTTCAAACCAAGAACACCATTTCACAAAATCACATAACATGCAAGAATTAAGAGGAAAATTAAAAGAGAAAGGTCCTACCCTTCCATGGTAAGCTCCTCTTTAAAAACTAGTTCCCAAATATTAAACACAAGAAATTTTCCAAGCAATCTTCAAACTCCCACAAGCAAGCATCTAAGAGAAAGAGCTCCAAAAATAAGTGAGTAACCCCAAATTCCTCTCAAAAACTTGAATAAATAGAAAGGAGGAGGAGGAGGATATGGCACCAAGTAGGATTCCACATAATTTCCTTTCCACTCCACATCACCCAAGTCAACCCCATACACCAAAGCATGATTAATAAGTGGTTGAAGAAATGACATTTTACTTACACACACAATCTAAACCCACACCCCTTAAGGACTTAAAATAAATGCATGTAAGAAAGTGCAATAAAAATTTACCTTTTTGTCTTCCCAAAACAAATAATGGGGTTTATTTTTGACCCCCAAACCATAGGTAGGGTTGGTATAATAAATTTAGAGGTGTGGAATAAGTTTAACTTGTCCCACAACCCTCCAAAATTGGCCCTTAAGGAAAAATATGAATTTCCAACGAGATGTGGAGTGTACAACACTAAATATCTCAAGCACTCCACTTAAAAACATAAACCAAAGAGCCATAAAATCCAATAAATAAATTCTTTTTTCCCTTCCATGATTATTTTAAGCAACATGATTAATTTATTTATCTTGACACATATTAATAAAGTAGTAAAAGGAAATACATCACTATAAAATCACATACTAAAATTAAATAAAAAACACACAAACCCTTTGGTCACATTTGGAGGTTATCCCCATGGGAGAACCCCTAATAATAAAAAATACACACACAAAAAAACACAAGTTACCATGGTGACCCTTGTTGAATTCATCCGATATTCGATATGGTTGGTCTCCAATCCCCATTGGTTGTGTTATATTTTAACTACGAAACATAGAATATCTCCTTTGTCCTCGTGGCCACATAAAAACACCAAGATAGAATATACAATATAAATCACAAAGCATCCACATATAAATTAAATTAAATTATCATCTAAATAAGTAACGTTACCAATTTCAATTTCCAACACATCTCAATTCTACATTTCATCAATATTCATAGATCACAAGATTAGTTCAACTACTAAGGTCTACTCAATATAATGAAAACATAAATGTCGAATATATAACCATGTCGATAAATCCATCATCATAAATATAACATACCTCTAATAATCCACACACATAATACTATAAATCAAAGTCCAACCATAATCCATGTATCTCAATCATCTAAAATCAAGCTAAGTCAAAATTAAACTATAATCTTTGTATGTATAGCCCAAAGTATCAAAATCAAAATTAATAGGTGTCGAAGGGAAGTGGGCACTACATCCCTCTCCCCTTAGACTCAAATTCCTCTTGGAAGTCACTGGAATAGGTGTGGAAACTAGACTCCTAGCACTGTAGCATCCTACCATTTAGCAACGGTCTCATCATACTTGTCCCACTAGACTTGAGCCTGGTCCATCTCTCTTCCTCGAAGGCCTGTCGACATTAAAATTTTCCTCCGAAATTTCTATTTTATTAATGTATGTATTAGGAATAAGATGTTGTTAAGTATAATTACTTGTGGCATCCAATAGAAAATAACGGTGCAATTAGTACTATGCCACCAATAAAGTAGAGTACAGAATACCAAAGTACAATAGGAATGTTATAAAAGTAAATGTTTGTGTAAGTGGTCCGGTAATGTTAAAATGTCAAATTTTGGGTAAGTAGAGAAGTAGGGTCTACATGATTAGGAATTAGAAATATTATATTTGTAATAAGGACAAAGAGTGATGTCATAAATATTTTGTGTATTTAATTTTGGAAAAGTCTAAAAGGTGGAACCCATGTGAGATGATAAGGTTTATCTTATCTTAAAAGATAAGCCTACATCTAAAGGCAAGAGTTTAGGCATGGAATATGATTGGCTGGAAGATATTTCCTATCCTATCTTAGAGATAGGGTGGATAACCCTAAATTCCTATAAATAAAGAGGCTACCCCTTCATTTAGCATAGAGGGAAGTAGTGAGAAATATTGTATGAGTAAGTGTGTAAAGGAAGCCATCATTTTGAAGGTGTGTTAAAGAAGTCATTAAGAGGTGTAATTGTGAAGTTTCTCCCATAGTTATTGTTGGAAGGCAAGTGAAGTCAGTAACACTTGAAGTACCTCATGGGTGAGATTGTAACAATTTCATGTTGATATTATAATTTACACTTATATTTTAGATTTATCATCATTCCTTCTTATCATAGTCTATGGTATTCTTGTGTTATGTTTATTGTTGTATTTCCAAATTCCATCCACCAAACTAAAAGTTTTGCATTAGTAAATAATCATAGCATGAGGAGTTCCTGGTAAAGAATTATCATAGTGCCAGATTGGTGATGACATTTTGGTTCTATTGCAGGACCATTTCTCGTTGGTGGATTTTCGGAAAATATTCCCCTTCATCGAAATCATTTGGAGGGTAACCTTGTTTTCATTGTGCATAGTAGTTACCATGGTAAAGTCACTTTTTACCGTGAATAGTATTTACCACAGTAACTTTACTTTTTACCGTGAATAGTATTTACCATAGTAACTTCACTTTTTATTGTGAATAGTGTTTACCACAGTAAAGTCAGTTTTTACCGCAATAAGTCAAGTTTTACCGTGGTCATTCCTATTTTACTGTAGAAAGGTGTAACGTCATTTTGTATTGTAGTAAGTCTAATTATTTGTGCACATAAGTCATCTTGATTGTACTTGTGGGTTCGTATTTCTTGTGGTTACTTTTTAAAATGGGGAAGATTCCTATTTTTTCAGCCCAATCTAATGAAGATGCTTCCTCTTTCATTCAAGAGTTTAAACGATCTTGCATTTGTAATGGCCTCATAAGAAGGGAACAATGGACTGAATTTTTTCCTACCTTTTTGGATGGTTCAACTCTTAGGTGGTTTGAAACACTAGGTGATAATGTGAAAAATTCATGGGATTTATTAACTGAAATTTTTCTTGAATAATTTGGTGAACAACAGAAATATGTAGATCTCATGATCGAGATCACAAAGCTAGCCCAAGGAGAGAAGGAGAAAATAAGAGATTATCATGCTCATGTTCTAGAGCTAAGGAGGAACCTCAATGCCCAGATCCAGAAGGAAGGATTAGCAGATGGGTTGATAAATGGCATGGATAATCTCCTCTATAAGCACTTCATTCTTGGGATGAAGCTAGAGATCGACAATGAGTGAAGTATGACTGCCCATCTACCATTGAACAAGAAAAGGAGATTGCAAGAAGGCAAGAAGAAAGCATGGAAGAGGAGCCCAAAGAAATGGTCTCTAAAGTAGAGCCTACACCAGCACCTTTGGTCTAGAATCCACAACCACTCTCGGTGAGCACAAATATTTTTCCTAGTACATCTACCGAGTATGAAGATCTACTCTCAGAAGATGGGCGATTAACTATTAATATTCTTTAAGGAAAAGAATTTAGTTCTCAGGGAGGAGATAGAGGTCCAAAAAGAAATATTTTTGAAGTTGTATGTTATGGTTGTTATAAAAAGGGTCATTATAAGTATAATTGTCCAGATAGAGATTTTACATCTGGTACAAGAGATAATGATAAAGGAAAATCACCTGTGAATTCTTTTGATGTAGTAGATAAGAGCATAAATAATGAAGTAGATGTGTTTGTAACAAAAAAGAAAGAAAGAAAAAGATAACCAAGATGGAAATGATCCTAAGAAGATGAAAGGAGAAACTAGTAAGAAACATAGGAGAAGAAAGTTGGGTGTGTAGGATTTTCTAATTTCACAGGGACAAGGACCATACTCCATCTTAGAAGATCTATCCAAAAGGCCTGTAAATATTACATATGGTCAACTCTTGGCTATGTCTTCTGAGAAGAGGTAGGAGCTGCGAAGTGGACTCAATGCTTGACGAAGGAAGGAGGTTGAGGTCCCTGTTTTAGAGGCAGAGGTGGATCCCTACGCTCCACAAGCTGAGGTATTATGTAATGGTATTTTAATTCATGATGTCTTAGTTGATGGATGTGTTACAGTTAATGTAATGACCGAGTCCTGTAATGAATATGTTGGGTTTAAAAATTGATCGGCCCTCAACACTTATGTTAAGGTCATTAAATAAGGGAAAAGCTAAACCGAAGGTGTAGTTTCAAATGTGGCAATATCTCATATGGGTTTTGTACGTGTGATAGACTTTTAGGTAATGAAAAATGGTATGTTGCATACCCAATGTTGTTGGGAAGACCATGGCTAAGGAGATTTCATGAAAGAAACTACTAGAATGAAGGCTTCATGACACTTGGACATGGTAGAGAGAGGGTGGAAATAAACATGATCCCTCATCATCATATGATAGAACCTGTGGATTCAAGTGATGAAACGGATGATTGGATATCCTCTGATTACTCTAGTACTAGTGAAGTGGACACCAAATATGAAGAAAGTGAGGTTGATGTTTCGGTCATGGATATCCTTCTAGTCACACCGACTCATGACCCCATAAAATTATCTAAAGAAGAAATTAATGATCGTCTCCAACAAATAAAGATTGGTGATGTTGTGATGGAGAGTGAGAAGGAATCCTACCTCTAACTCTTTTGAAGGTACATATACATATTCACTTTTGATTACAAGGAACTCCATCAAGTAAGTTGGGTAGAACATTCTATTGAGCTGGTAGATGGTGCTAAGCCCATAAAACAAATACCATATAGAATGAATCCTAATTTTTCTAAGACTGTAAAAAAGAAATAGATAAGTTGCTTGATGCAGGATTCATATTTGCTGTGGAGAATTTAGAATGGGTTTCTCCCATTGTGATCTCAATAAAAAAGAATGAGAAGCTACGCATTTGTGTTGATTATAGGAAGCTCAATAAGGAAACAAAAAGGATCATTACCCTCTTCCATTCTCATATTAGATCTTGGATGAAGTAGCTGGCCAGGAGTTCTATACTTTTTTTGATGGATATAGCGGATACAACCAAGTTCGTATATGGCGGAGAAAGATCAGTTGAAGACCACATTCACCACTCCTTGGGGAACGTTTGCTTATAGAGTTATGCCTTTTGGGTTGTGTAATGCTCCAACAACATTCTAGCGTTTGATGAATAGGGTGTTTGAACCCTACATTGGGAACTTCATCAGAGTATTTCTAGATGATTTTTACATCTATGGGAGCAAGATGGACCACCTGCACCAAATGGAGACAACATTTCAAAGGTTAGATGAAGCACAAGCCTCACTAAACCCTACAAAGTGTGTCTTTGGATGTTCTAAAGGCATTTGTTAGGACATGTTGTATCGGAGAGGGTATTGGTACTGATCCTGATAAAGTTTCAAAAATCAAAGAGTTACCATTTCCTATGAATAGAAGTAAGTTGAGATCATTTTTAGGCCATGTGGGTTACTATAGAAGGTTCATCAAGAATTTCTCAAAGATTGCACAGCCACTAACCTAGTTCTTAAAGAAGGATGTTACTTATGAACCAGGAAATAAGGCGCATGAAGCTTTTGAACAACTGAAGGAAGCCTTGGTGTCTTCACCTATTTTAAAAAATCCAGATTGGAACAAGCCATTCATTATGTATATACCGATGCCTCAGATGCAGCACTAGAAGTACTCTAAGCCAAAAGGATGAAAATGGGAATGATCATCTAGTTTACTTTAGGAGTAGAAAAATGAGCAAAGTCTTGAGGAAAATTATACCAGTAATGAAAAAGAGGCTCTAGCTATCATTTTTGTTGTAAAAAAGTTTAGAAATTACTTGCTAGGCTGAAATTTATAGTTGTAACAGATCATCAAGCTCTAAAATATATTATAAATAAGCCTAACCATTAGGAGGATAGCAAGATGGATAATTTTTCTACAAGAATTTGAATTTGATATTATAGATAGGCCAGAAAGAAAGAAGCATGTCAATTCAAATGCACTTTCTCAAGCTTATGAGGGTTTAGGTTCATCTTATGATGATGATGATTTCCCATATGCAACATTGTTATCCCTTGACACAATCCCAAATGAATACATAGATATTTGGAATTATCTAAATGAATTCAAGTTTCCTGATGGTGCCAATGCAAAGACTAAGAGGAAGATTACTCAAGCTAGTCATCCATATTCTATTCTACATGGAGTATTATTTTGAATAGGACCTAATGGAAAGTACAAGAGAGTAGTTGGACGTGATCAAGGGAAGGAGATGATAGAATAATTCCACAATGGTACATGTGGAGGACACTTCTCCAGACAACTTACAACAAGAAGGATCTTGGATGCAGGTTATCACTGGCCCACTCTTTTTAGAGATTGTTATAATTATTGTAAGACATGTGATATTTGTCAAACACATGGTAACCGTAAGACTTCATCAACTCCATTATGCCCTATTCTTCCACTTGGTCCCTTTGAAAAGTGGGGAATAGACATTTTAGGTCCACTTCCAACTACCCCATGCCAAAATAAGTATATTGTAGTTGCCATAGATTATTTAACCAAGTGGGTTAAAGCTAGGCCATTGAAAACAGCTTCCATGGATGAAGTGGCAAGGTTCATATATGAACACATTGTTCACTATATTTGGTTCCCATTAGAAATTGTAACAGATCAAGAAAGCCATTTCATTAATGAGGTGGTAAAAGCCCTAGTCAACAAGTTTTCTATCAAGCACATGAAGGCAACAACATACAAGACAAGCACAAATGGACAGGGGAATGAACAAATTTTGTGTTGTGTCAAATTCTAGCAAAATATGTAGCCTTAGTAGGTACATAAGTGGGATAAAATGATTCATGCAGCATTGTGGGCATATAGGGAAACATCAAAGTTAGCAACAGGATACTCCCCATTTCAGTTGGCTTATGGAATTGATCTAGTTCTTCCTATTGAGTTTGATATTCCCACTATGAGAGTTATGAAAAATGAAAGGATGGATGAAAGTGATTCAATAAAAGAAAGATTGGTGCATCTTCATTTGCTAGAGGAAATGAGGGAAATAGCGAAGGATACAAGATATAAGAAGAAAATGAAGCAGAAGGAATACTTTGATCAAAAGATCCGTTGGTCTCCATTTCATGTGAATGACTTGGTTCTAGTATATGATTCTAGATACAAAAAAGAAGACAGAGAAAATTTCTTCCCAAATGGATGGGGCCCTACAAAATAGCAGTTGTGCATGAAAATGGTACATATCGACTGGAGGAATTAGATGGTACTCCCATTACAAAATGGGTCAACCATGACAAGTTAAAGATTTTCCAGGCACCAACTTTAGAATGTCCATAAGAGTCTACTCCGAGGATGGAGTAGAAGCTAGGAAGGGGAAAATGTCGACATTAAAATTTTCCTCCATAATTTCTATTTTATTAATGTATGTATTATGAATAAGATGTTGTTAAGTATAATTAGTAGTGGCATCCCATAGAATATAACGGCGCCGTCGATGATGTCGCTAATAAAGTAGAGTATGGTAACAATCAAATTACAATAGGAATGTTGTAAAAAGTAAATATTTATCGTAAGTGGTCTAGTAATGTTAAAATGTCAAAGTTTGGGTAAGTAGAGAAGTAAGGTCTACATGATTAGGAATTAGAAATATTATATTTGTAATAAGGACAAAGAGTGATGTCATAAATATTTTTGTATTTTATTTGTGGAAAATCTAAAAAGGTGGAACCCATGTGAGATGATAAGGTTTATCTTATCTTAGAAGATAAACCTACATGTAAAGGCAAGAGTTTAGGCATGTAATATGATTGGTTGGAAGAGATTTCCTATCATATCTTAGAGATAGGGTGGATAATCCCGAATTCCTATAAATAAAGAGGCCACCCCCTCATTTAGCATAGAGGGAAGTAGTGAGAAATATTGTATGAGTAAGTGTGTAAAGGAAGCCATCATTTTGAAGGTGTGTTAAAGAAGTCATTAAGAGGTGTAATTGTGAAGTTTCTCCCATAGTTATTGTTGGAAGGCAAGTGAAGTCAATAACACTTGAAGTACCTCAAGGGTGAAATTGTAACAATTTATGTTAATATTATAATTTACACTTATATTTCAAATTTATCATCATTCCTTCTTATCATAGTCTATGGTATTCTTGTGTTATGTTTGTTGTTGTGTTTCTAGATTACATCCACCAAACTAAAAGCTATGCATTAGTAAATAATCATAGCATGAGGAGTTCCGGTAAAGAATTATCATAGTGTCGGATTAGTGATGATAGGCCCATGGTCCTACATTCTAGAATACAGATGGGATCCACCATCACCTTTCCTTGATCATGTACTTGAAATGAGGTCCAATCTAGTACATGACAAGGATCTCAAATATATCTCCTAAGTACGAAACATGAAATACATCGTGGATGTGAGACAAGCAAGGTGGCAATGCTAGACGATAGGCCAAAGGACCGATACAATCCAAGATCTCAAAGGGACCCACAAACCTAGGAGCAAGCTTAGAACCTTTTCTGTAGTGGATAAAGCTCTTATTTGGCTTGACATGAACGGATACCTTCATGTCCACCTTAAAATATGATCCATCCTATGTTGAACCGCATACTTCTTATGCCTATCTTGAGCCTCTTGTAATCTCTTCCTGATCATAACAACCTACTACCCCATGTCTTATAGTAAAGATGGCCCAAGAGAAACCATGTCCTCCAACCTGTCCCAACTAAGAGGTTTCTAGAATTCTCTTCCATACGATTGCCTTAAAAGGATTCATGCCTATCAAAATATGAAAACTATTATTGTAGGAAAACTCCACCAAGTACAAATACTCCTCCCATCTCAAGTGATGATCCATGAAATACATTCTAAGCATGTCCTCCAAGATCTAATTCACTCACTTATTCTATCCATTTATCTCAAGGTGATAAGTTGTGCTGAAAGTGATCTTTGTCCCGATGGAATACTGCATGGTAGTCAAAAAGTGGGAAGTATACAAATGATCATTTCACAAATGATCTTCTACGGAGAATCTCGTGCTTTATGATAATCTCATCTAAATATACCCATACCACTACACTAGCTATGTAGGTGGTATTCACTAGAGAAAAATGAGCCACCTTCGTCAATTTATCCACCGTGACCATGATGGCATCATGGTGGTATCTCGACGTTGGTAACCCAACAATGAAGTCCATGGAAATGGTGTCACATTTCCACTCTAGTATAGCATGAGGAAAAAGAAGGCCACCGGATAGTGATGCTCGACCTTCACCTTCGACACTCTAAAAAATGTGACACAAACAAACCTACTTCTCTCCAAAGTCCCTCTAATGGTAGTCTGTTGTCTCAAGGTGGTGTGCATCTTCTTCACCTCGAGATGGGCTGAATAGGGTGCACGATGAGCCTCTATCAAAATGTCCTAACTCAAGCCTCTCTCTCCAAGAACATACATCCAACATCTGTTTCAAAGAAGACCATCTATCTCTAATGAAAATCCCTCAAATATCCCCTCAAGGGGTCTATGAGACTCAATATCTGCTCTAGCTGCAAGGTAGAAGTTTTCATGAGGAAAGTGTTCTAATATCTCGCTCAGTAAATTTGTGCCCATTGAAGTGGCCATAACCACATGTCTCCATCTACTCAGGGCATATGTAACCATGTTATCCTTCCCCTTCACATGCTCTATCTCCATGTCGTACTCACAAAGTAACTCCATCCAATGCCACTAACGAGCATTGAGATTGGGTTACGTGAAGAGGTGGAGAAGACTCAAGTGATCAGACGAGTGTAAATATCTCGGCCAAGAAAGAAGTGTCTCCGGTGAACTTAAGGTGTGAACAACTACCGCAAGCTTAAGATCCTAAGTAAGATAATTGAGCTCATAATATTTGATTTTGTGAGACTCAAAAGCAACTACTCTGCCCTCTTGCATCAACACACCTCCAAGTCCTGCCAAAGAAGCATTTGTATAATGAAGAACTCACCCGAGGATCTAGCACTTTGCAAGAATAGGATTGTCATGAGGAATTCCTTCCATTTGTTGAAGGCCCGCTCACATCTATCTCGACAAGAATAACTTCTTCCCTTTCCACTAAAGGGAAGTGATGGGTTTGTGCAACTCGAGAGAAGTCCTATACAAATCTCCTGTAATATCTTGCTAAACCCATGAAGTTGTGCACCTCTGTCACACTAGTGGGTGCTAGCCAATCCATAATAGCTCAAATCTTGGAAGGATCGACTACGATACCTTCCCTAGAAATGATGTGGCCCAAATATTGCACCTCTATCTGAAAGAACACACACTTCTCTAGGTTCCCATAAAGATGCTACTCATGAAGACACTGAAGAACCTGGCGAAGGTTCTCCTCATGCTCCTCACACATATGTGAGTAAATCAGAATGTCATCAAGGAAAATAAGCATGAAGCGATCAAAAAATTTCTTGAATACCCCATTCATCAAGCTCATGAACACTGTGGGGGCATTCATTAGACCAAAAGGCACTACTGTGAACTCATAGTGGCCATATCTCATATGGAAGGTGGTATTATGAATATCTACCTCCGTGATCCTCAACTGATGATAACCTAACTTAAGATCTATCTTGAATAAAACTGTTTCCCCTTCATCGATCAAATAAATCATCAATGCTGCTAAAGGGGTATCGATTCTTGATCGTTACTTTGTTCAAACTAGGAAGTAATCAATACACAACTATATAGATTCATCCTTCTTCAAAAAAATCATCGATGCACCACAAGGGGATACACTAGGATAGATAAGGCCTTTCTCCATAAGGCCCTCAAAATATAACTTGAGCTTTTAGAGCTCGGGGTAGTCATCTAATAAGGTGCTCGTGATATAGGATCTACTCCTGGAACCAAATCTATGTGAAAATATATCTCACGTGGGGGTGGTAACCCGATATCTCCTGGAAAAAAATCATAAAACTCTCTCACGATATGATGGTCATCCAAAGATGGCCCACTAGACTCATCCTTAGATCTTTCACTAACCGTAACAACATACATCTGGAAACCTCATCGCACACACATCTTAAGATGCATAGCGAGAGATAATTCGAATGGAAATGGGTATCCTCACCCCTGGTATCACTAACTCAACTTCTAGATCATTTGTACATGATATTCTAATGGTAACAATCAACTCTAGCTCGTGTGTAGTCAACTAGTCCATGCTGAAGATGACTCCATACGAACCCAATAGAAGGATATGAAGATCTAAGGTAGTGGTGAAGGGTCCCAAATCCACTACACACTCCTTAACTAAGGAGTCTACAAATATTTTTGCTCTAGAAGCCATCTCGACGTCCAAACTAAGACCCTTCCTAACTACCACCATCCTGTAACGCTCTACTAAATATGGTACAATAAAAGAATCAGATGAACCAGAATCAAACAAAATGGAGGTAGGAATACCACTAATGCTACTGTCATCTCAATCACAAAGTGCTTTGGTGCTTAGCCTAATTTCTTGACCACTTTGCTTATTTCCGATGGTTAAACCCCATGTTGCCAATAGTAGGCTCTAAATCTACATCTTACCCTTATTACTAGGGTTATTTGGGCACTCTCTCTAATGATTTCTGATAACACCACAACCATAACAACTTCCTAGCCCTCTCCAATGAGATACATCTCAGAAGGTACTCTAGAGGTTTGTGTTGTGGATCCTTATGATCCGGATATGGACCGCCGAGGTCTTTGCTGGCGAGATCCTCCGAATGAGATCTTGGTGCACCTTGTTTCCTAATGGGACCTCTAGGAGGAGGTCCCACACTCCACCCCTCTATGAGTCGAATCTCTGTAGAGGTATGTAAGGTGGGTGGTTCTACATGTTCTACTCTTTGCTACTATTATGGTGGCCTAAATGAGGACTCATCTTAAACCTTTTCAACCATAAAGAGGAGGATATGATCCCCTCGACCTGTTTTCCTGCATCTACTAGATGTGGCTCAAACTCTTTCCCTGGCACACTGCATCTTTCCCTGAGACTCCTCTATTATATAGCCTTCTCAACAGCCTCTACCAAGTTTTGTAGACAGTGGATGCACACTGCACCTCCCAAATCTAAATTCAGCCCCTGATGAACTTGTGAATCCATACCTGCTCATCCTGCATATAGTTGACATACTGGACTAGGTCCAGAAATTGACTCTCATACTCACCTACATTCATAGATACCTGATGGAGGTTGTGGAACTCATATATCCTCTACAGAGTGCACCTCTAAGGTAAGTACCTACTCCTAAACCACTCCTCAAATATCTCCAAGGTAACGGTCTCGAATCAATGTGCAACTTCTAATCCTTGGTCCTCCACTAGACACCTGCTCAATCCTTGAGAAGATGGATCGCAACATGAACTTTCGTTTTACTAGTATAAGGGAAGATCTTGAAGCACCCGCTCAAGCTTACCAATCAAGCCTCACCTGAAACCCACTTGTATCTCCGAATAGTGTTATGTTCGTAGCTTCAGGATCTCCCGATATGTTCTCTTGCGATTGTTATCATGACCTCTAAGCCCTCTGCATGCCTCTCTAGGTCTAGGGCTCGAGACCTATCCGCGTGTCCTAAAATCTGTATGCCTATCCCCTCTACGGTGACTCTGCTTTGGCGAGACTCCACATGGGAGTTCTCTGCCCTATGCTCCTCGTTGTGTCAAGGAGATGCATGAGCCTCAATGGATGGCTCCCTATCATGTCTGGCTAATCATCCTCCTAAGGACCCTCCGCGTATAGTGGCATTGACATCCTAAAACGTCCTATAAAATCGGAGGTATAATGGCCATTATGGCCTTCTCTGGAGGTGGCAAGTCTAGATCTATGTGTAAGGACCCCTCATCTAGTCTGCGCAACTCTACACATACCAAGGTTAGAGTTAGTTAATTATTCGAAGTTTTATTCATTTTTCTATGTTTAGTAAAATATAAAATTTGAGAAAAATTTCTTTCTAGGTTTAGTATTGTGTTAAGTTTAATATTGTGCTAGGTTTAATGTTCATATCTCATGTTTTCTTGTGTGCCCAAGGGTCCAAGATTTGAACCCCAGATCTGATACCAAGTGTGTAACCCACTAAAACCTCCCACACGAGTCCCAAGAACAACCTAGGGTTAGCTAGAAAAATTATGGAATAATTTTTTTTTGAGAAACATGCCCACATACAGGCTTCGAAAATACAGTTGTCCCATTAATGTTTCTAAGTCAATTTAAATTTGATAATAAAAATTTCCCCATTATAACAAAATATTAAAATCCACATTATACTTTAATGAACTTAATTTGACTAAGCATGGTTAATTTCTCCCTAAGTGTTATTTTAATAAACAATTTAATTCCACTATAGTTAAAAAAATTCACATTTAAATCTCAAGGGTAAAAGGGTCAATATAAATAAATACTAAGTTATTAAATTCCACAAGGTTAGAACCATTAACAATGTACCCATTTTACATGGGGTTAGAATTAATAAACATACTCTACCCCATAAAATGACCCATTAAAGGAAAGTCAACCCATTTATTTTGGAAATAAAACATTTAAATTTAAAAAAAATCCACTTACCCACTCTCCACCTACTTTTTTTAGGGATGAATCCCATCCCTTGGATGGATTCATTTAGGGCCCTTGATGAGGGAAAAGGAAACTAACCCTCAAGCATGCTTAAGAAAACTACTTTCTCTCTTTCTTTTGGCTCATTGTTTCTCTTTTGTTTTGCAGGTTATTGGAGGAGGATGAGAATCCATTGGAGGCTCGTTAATATTTGGGGAGGCATACAAGCTCCATTATTATTTTTATTTTGTGTATACCCTCATTAGGTTTTTAAATAATTTATATATTTTATTTAGGTCATTTTTCATTGGATTTTCCCAAATGGGCTTGTGGGTTTTGCCCCTCCTTTTTATATAGTTGAGATTTGATAAGTATTTCATTTGGGTGTGTAAAAAATATTATATTGGGTAAAATCGAAAATACCATTTAAATACATTGGTATTATATATATATATATATATATATATATATATATCCCTATTTTTAAAAAATCAGCAATGGCTAAGGAAATTAAGCAGATCCACGCAGTATGGGAGAAAGCGCGAGTTACATTTAGATTTTAGTTTTGTTTATTTTTTTTTTTTTTTGGTAGGGGGAAGGTCACCGGCCCCACCCCCATCCCATTATCAAATGGGATGGGGGTGGGTCGATGACCCTCCCCCAACCCCCTTCCCTTCCACCTAAACCTATACGCAGCCCTAAGCCCTATGCCCACTAAAAACAAAACAAATCCCACCCTTATGCATATAGTCTACAGGCCACATCAAATGGAACATAAAAAAAAAATGTGATTTCTTTTCTTTTATAAAATTTTATATGTATAATATAATATCTATATATAAACATATATATATATATATATATATATATATATATATATAATAAGACAATTTCTTTCCTTTATTCTAAATATTACTAAAATTTTATAGTAATAATAACTTAATATTATTAATATTTTAATATTAACAATATTTTAAATTTCTTTTTGTATACTACTATCAAGGTAATAAAGTTCATACTATTATTTAGGGGAACTAAATTTTGTTTCCTACTTAAGGTAATCTTTGTGAAAATATGATAAAATAAAAGTAAGAGGTTTTAAAATAAGCCAAATAAATTTTCACAAATTAGTATATCAAACTGTAATGGTTTTAAATAAATTTCACAATAGCTTAGTAATTATTTTGCACATTCTAAGGAGACTAAGGGTGAAGTTATAATGAGAAACCTCTTTTCCCTACTAGTATTAAGAATTTCTATATTTTTGTTAATCAAGCAAGTAACAATTTCAAATGTAAGTTCTTTCCATCCACTTGAAATAAAGTTTAACTATATCCTTGTTAGAGTATATTAGAATATCATCAAGGAAGATGAGCATGAAGCGATCTAAGAAGGTCTTGAATACCCGATTCATCAAACTCATAAACATTGCGGGGGCATTTGTCAAACCAAAAGGCACCACAGTGAACTCATAGTGCCCATATCTCATACGAAACGTAGTCTTATGAATGTCTACCTCCATAATCCTCAACTGATGGTAGCTTGACTTGAGATCAATCTTAGAGAACACCTTGGCTCCCTTCATTTGATCAAACAAGTCATCAATAGGTGGAAGGGATAATTTTTTTTATCGTATCCTTATTCGATTAGCGGTATTTGATACATAACCGCAAGGATCCATCCTTCTTCTTCAAAAATCACTAGTGCACCCAAGAGGATACACTAGGATGGATAAGGCCTTTCTCTAGAAGGCCCTCCGGATATAACTTGAGCTCAATGAGCTCCGGGGTGGTCATCCGATAAGGTGTTCGTGAGATAGGCTCTGCTCTTCGGAGCCAGATCTATATGAAAATCAATCTCACATGGGGTGGCATCCTGGTAGCTCCCCTAGAAAGACATCAACAAACTCTCCCATAATGGGATGATCATCTAGTGATGGTCCACTAAACCCATCCTCCCACTTGTCACTTGATTGTAAGAACATATATCTCATAACCCCATCGCACACACCGTTTGAGCTGCATAGTGGAGATGGTGTGAATAGAAACGGATCTCGACCCTTGAAATCACCGACTCAAACTCCAGAGATCATCGCACAAGATATAGTCTTGTGGTAATAATCCATCCACGGCCCTATGTGTAGATAACCAATCCATACCTAAGATGACTCCATATGAGCCAAAAGGAAGGATGCAGAGATCGAAGAAGTTGTGAAAGGTTCCAAATCTACAACACACTCCTTAACCAAGGAGTCAATAGAGATGTTGGCTCCCGAAGCCATCTCAATGTCCCAACAATGATGACCCTTACCTAAGCTGCCATCATTAGCTGCATCACTCTACTAAACATGGTATAATAAATGAATCGAAAGAACCAAATTCAAACAATATGGAGGTAGGAATACCCCCAATACTACCTGTAGTCTCGATGTGTGCTCGGTGCTCGTGCTCACTGGTAGTTCTCAACTGCTGCATATATCCCGTGGCTATGCCCCATATCACCAATTGTAAGCTCACGAGATCGGTGCCTTACCCTTGTTAGGGTTCTGAGGGTAGTCTCTCTAAAAATGTCCTACAACTCTACATCCAAAACAACCGCATGATCCTCTCCAAGGTGTGGCACCACTCGAAGGTGCCCTAGAAGTAGGTGTTGTGGATCCCGATGATCTAGTTATGGTGTGTTATAGCCTCTACTATTCGAGGTCCCCTCTTGGCCGAGCTCTAGGTCCACCCTATATCCGATGGGACACCTAGGAGGAGGCCCCATACTCCAACCTCTCTGTGCATCAGCACTCTATGGAGGCCTATATGGTGTGCGGGACTGCTGCTGTTGTTGCTTTTTCTACTGGGGTCTAAAGGATGAATATGAAGAATGCTGACCACCACGAGGAGGAGGGTTAACCCCCTCAATCTACTATCTTACATCATTGTATGTGGCTCGACTCGGTCTCTCTCGGCCTGTTGGGTCTTTCCCGAGTCTCCACTACTATGTAGGCCTTCTCAAGGGCTTTTTAAATTCTATGGGTAGTGGATCCGAAGCAGCACCTCCAATGTCTAGATTGAGGCCCGGATGAGCTGTGGACCCACACTTGCTCATCTGCATGTAATCTACATATTGGAGTAGGTCCAAAACTTGATCTCCTACTCTTCCATTATAAGGGATGCTGTCTAAAGGTTATGGAACTCATCGATCCTCTATTTTATGAACCTCCATGACAAATATCTGCTCTCCAAAATCTCTCCTCAAATAGCTCCTAAGTGACTATCTCATAATCAACATGGAGCTTCTACTCCTCAGTCCTCCACCATACTCTAGCTCCATCTCTTAGTAGGTGGATTGCAACATGAGCTTTCATGTTGCTAGAACAAGGACAAAGCTTGAAGCAATTGTTCAAGCTCACTAGCTAGAGCCTCTGCGTAAAATCCCCCCATATGACTTGAATAATGTGATGGATGAAGCTTCAGGATCTCCCGATGTGATCGGAGCGTGGTTTGATAGCCTTTAGGCCTCTCTGCATGCTTGTCCCGAGCCTAGGGCTTCGAGACCTCTCTCTGTGTCCCAAAACTTGGTCTCCATTTCCCTCGAGGCGACTTGCTCTAGCAGACTCTCCATGGAAATTCTCTCCTCCATGCTCCTCACTAAGTGGAGGAGGTGCATGTCCCTCAATGGAAGTGACTCTATCATGTCTACCTACATGCCCTCCTACCGAACCTCCGCGTAACGCGACATTAACATCCTAAAGGAGTCTGCAGAGATCTGTGGCAGGATGGCTTCCACACATGATCCGGAGGTGGTATATCTAAGTGTATGTGGAAAGACTCATCATCTTTGTCTGCCTCTTGCATGAGAAAAAATGAGAGTTAGCTCATTATTTTAAGTCTTCTTAGTTTCTAAGTTTTACTATCATGTACAAGTTTCATACGACAGTTTTGTCCTCTAGGTTAAAAGATATGCTAGTTTTATAATTTCATGTCTCAAGTTTTCTAGTGTGCCCAATGGTCCAAGCTTTTGAACCACTTCTCTCATACCAAGTGTCATTCCCAGTTCAAAAACCACTTGAGACCTAAGTAACAACTAGGATTGGTTAGGAAAATTATGGAATAATTTTTTTTTTTGTTTAAGGGTATCAACAACGAGGTTACAAGGAAACAGTTAGCACAACCAAGTTTAAGACTAACTATCAAGACGAGGGTTCATTTCAAGAAGCCACAGGTAACTCTCCCTTTTCGTGCATCAACAATCCTTTGGTCGTGCATCAAGCGCCTCCCCTTGACGCACGTCAACAAGCCTCCTTGTCACGTGGCGTCAACACTTTCCCTTGACATGCATCAACTCCTTTCTTGATGCATGTCGCACTTCTTCTCTTAACGACTTCAACAATGCATCAACACCTTCCTTCTTGATGTGCATCAACAATGCATTAACACTTTTTCTCTTGACACGCATCAACTCTTTCCCTTGACACGTCAACCCTTTTCTCTTGGCGCGCATCGTCAACTCTTTCCCTTAATGCACGTCAACTCTTTCTCCTGACGCGTGTCAACACAAGGAAAGATTCCTTATTGTGTGCACCTCCACCCAAGGAAATTCTTATGTTATGTGGGAACCATACATGCCATGTGTGAAAACCCCATTACTCGCAGGTCCGCGGGTGGTGGGGAAAATGGGAAAATTTTCCCAAGAAAATTTTCAAAAGGTTAAGTTTCAAAGGAGTCCACCCCTCGAAATGCTACGTGGCAACATCTCGATTGGTTTTGGGGTGGCGGAGCCTGCGGACTTCTTGGGAAATTTTTCCAAAGTTCAATTTTTAATTTTATTAATTAGATTTTTATTACTTTTTGAATGGCCAATTTGAAGAAAACAAATTGTAGGCTTTTAACAAGCAACTGAAATTTTCCAACTTATAAAATTTTGTTAAATTTTGATCTTCTTCTTTCTTGACATGTCAATTAGACATGGAGGCTTATTCTTGGATGGGTTTAAGGGATTTTGTAAGGTTCAATTAGTTGATTTAGATGCAATTGATATTTTTCCAACATTAGACAACAAAACGGCTATGTAAGTTTCAAAATTGATTTTATAAAGTGTTGAAGGGTCTTTATTAAGTGTTGAAGTCAAATTGAGTTCATTGGGACTTATTATATCTAAATTGTAATGTTTCATTACTTAGCTCATAAGGAAGATTTAAACTGTACATTTCTTGATAAATTGATTTCCAAATTTAAAATAAATAAAACAGAGATCAAACTTTAAAGGTTCTTAAAACATTTTCTATCATCCAAGCATGGGAATCCTTTTTCCATTCCTATCTAATACATTCAATTGAATTCAGCATCCATTTAACATCTAATATGCAAATTCGATTTACAATTTTCAATCTAATTCAAGAAATAAATATTGTCTTTTTCTTATATTCATTTTCCTCCAAACTGAGATTTCATTTCATCACAATAATTCCATTTCAACACAATAATATTATTTGAGAATAGAAAAGCAATTCTTTTATTTAATTCCAACAACAACTTTACAACTCTTCTTTTCTTTCGATTTCAACTACAGTATACATTTATATCACATCCTTTCACATTCTTCCAAACAGAGAATAGATTATAAATTTTACATTTCACGTATCAAATGCAATACTTCATTTTCAATACAAGTGCCTTTCCATTACAAATAATAATACAACTCATCCACTTTATGGTAAAAAGGGTTACAATGAACTTCCTCAAAAGAAGGGAAGGTCAAACTATGTATTTCTTTTGCTCCAAAAATAAGTAGCATGTGTATTTTCTTCAATCTTCTAATGGATCACAACAAAATAATGGGAAGGGAAACACTCTCCACCAAACCAAGATATCAATGAGAAGGGACAATCCATCCTTCCTCATTGGCCCCTTAGCCCCAACCATAATGAAATAAGAGATGAAGAACAACTCATGGCAATAAGACTTCCACGAACACACATGCAACATTTTCACATTTCAAAAACACATTTTAAAGAAGGATGTAGTTCCTAACTACATTAACAATACAAACAAGACTGAGTCTTCATCAAGAAAGCCAAAACAAGAGCATGGATCTATGGGGAACTACTTATGCCTCCCAATGGGAAATGGGAATCCACTGAGCAACCGCCAAAATATATCATCTCCCATACCCTTATGCCCCCAAACTTCCTCCTTATGCCTCCCACCCCCAAAGTTTCTCCCTTATGCCCCCAAGAGTAAGAAATGCAAGCTATTTTTTTCCAAGGTGGATCTCAATCCCAAACTCCTTCAATAATAAAACTTATGCCCCCCATATGAAATCCCCACAGCCTTCTCCTACACCATGCCCTAAGTAGTCTACCCAACCATCCAACAAACACATACAAAGCAACACCATTTCATACATGCGCAAAGGAGAAAGAAGCATATTCAAAAGGACCAAGTTCTACCTCTCCATAATGGAGTTTGTTCTAATAACAACAATATATTCGATGTCCGAACACAGTCCAAAATCAGAAAAACATGCAATGGATCTCCAATCTCCTTACACAAGCAAGATCTCCCAACAACAATAAAATTCGCCCAAGAAAATGCAAAGTTTAACAACCCCAAACACAACAAAGAGTTGACTTTTAAAGGAGAGGGAAGAGAAGGGGTGATGTGGATTCCATGTGGGATGCCACATCATTCTTCCTCAACCCCAAAATAAAATTCAACATCATTAACTCAATCACAATAAATAAAATGACAATCAACTTACACACTCCAAATTAACCCATACCCCTAAAAGGACAAAATTTAAAGCATGTAAGAGAAGTGCAATTAAAACTTACAAATAGTCAAATCAAAATACATTAAAAAGTTTAATCTTGACCTCCAAACCATAGGTATGGTTGGTAATTAATTTTAAGAGGTGTGGGACAAGTTTAACTTGTCCCACAAGCCTCCAAAAATAGCCCTCATGGACAAATTCGAATTCCCAAGAGGATGAAGTGTTTAACACTCCAAAATCTATTCTTAAATTCTCTTACATATCTTACACAATCTTACACATTCTTACAACATTGCATTAATATCAACAACTTCATTAATTACATTCCTATGACATATTGATTTATTTATTTTAACACATGGTTATTCACAATATTAACAAAATCAAATAATAACTAATGAAAGGGGTAACACATCACAAAATAAACACATGCAAACATTACAAAAAGGAAACACATTAAATCAATACATAAAATCCTTGGTCATTTTAAAGGTGATTTCCCCCATGGGAATCCCTAACAAACACAACACTCAAACAATAACAGTTGCCATGGTGACCTTGTTGAATTCATCCAGAATTCTAATATGGTTAGTCTCTAGTCCCCGACATTGTTGTGATATTTTAACTGTACAAAAATCAAATACCTCCTTCGGCCTCGTGGCCATATCAGAACATCCAAAATGATATAATACAAACTCAAATCATCTAGATATCCTAAGTCACAACAATATCAAGAATTCAACATTATCATTTTAAATTCAATTTTACAACTATGTCATCATCCAATAATTTCCATACTAGATCTATCCACAATATCTAATGTCACATGTCTGAACAACATCTATAATATATCCATGTCAAATAGTATATCATCATCCACATATAAAAATGTCTCTAATAATCATCATGCATAATAATTGAATCCAAATCTATAATAATCTATGGTCTAACATCTACACATCATAATAAATCAAAACATAATAACGTCCAAAATAAGATCAACAGTATCGAGAATTAGTATCTAGAAGTGTCAAAGGGAAGTGGGCACTATATCAACATTCTACCCAACACTTCAAAACAACAACACCATTTCACACAATCACATAAAATGCAAGAATTAAGAAGAAAATTAAAAGAGCAAGGTCCTACCTTGCCATGGTAAGCTCCTCTTTGAAAACTAGTTCCAAAATCTTCAACACAAGTAATTTTCCAGAAATCTTCAAAATCCAACAAGCAAGCATCCAAGAGAAAGAGCTCCAAAAATAAGTGAGTAACCCCAAATTCCTCTCAAAAATTTGAATAAATAGAAAGAAGGAGGAGGAGGATGATGTGGCTCCAAGTAGGATGCCACATCATTTCCTCTCCACTCCACATCACCCAAGTCAAACCCATACTCCAAATCATAATTAATAAGTGGTTGAAGAAATGACATTTTACTTACACACACAATCTAAACCCACACCCCTTAAGGACTAAAAATAAATGCATGTAAGAAAGAATAATTAAATTTTAGCTTTTTGTCTTCCCAAAACACATAATGGGGTCTATTTTTTACCCCCCAACCCATAGGTAGGGTTGGTATAATAAATTTAGAGGTGTGGGACAAGTTTAAATTTTCCCAAAAGCCTCCAAAATTGACCCTTAAGGCCAAATCTGAATTTCCAATGAGATGTGGAGTGTACAACACTCAAGATCTCAAGCACTCAACTTAAACACATAAACCAAAGAGCCATCAAATCCAATAAATTAATTATTTTTCCCTTCCATGATTAGTTTATCAACATGATTAATTTATTAATCTAGACACAAATTAATAAATTAATAAAAGGGAAATACATCACTATAAAATCACATACTAAAATTAAATAAAGGAACAAAATAAAAGAACACACAAACCCCTTGGTCACATTTGGAGGTTATCCCCCCATGGGGACCCCTAACAACAAACAAGACACACAACAAAACACAAGTTGCCATGGTGACCCTTGTTGAATTCATCCGGTATTTCGATGTGGTTGGTCTCTAATCCCCGTTGGTTGTTGTGTTTATATTTACCTGCAAAACATACAATACCTCCTTCGGCCTCATGGCCACATCAAAACATCCAAGATAAAATATACAATATAAATCAACAAGCATCCACATATAAATTAAATTAAATTATCATCTAGATAAGTAACATTACCAATTTCAATTTCCAACACATCTCAATTCTACATTTCATCAATATTAATGGATCACAAGATTATTTCAACATTTAAGGTCTACTCAATATAATGAAAACATGAATGTCAGAATATATAACCATGTCGACAGTCCATCATCATCAATATAACATACCTCTAATAATCCACACACATAATAATATAAATCAAATTCAACCATAATCCATGTATCTCAATCATCTAACATCAAGCTAAGTCAAAATGATACTATAATGTCCATACGTATAGCCAATATTATCAAAATCAAAAGTAATAAGTGTCGAAAGGAAGTTGGCGCTACATGTTGCTTGGGTATTTTGTCTTAGTTGGGTGTGTGAGAAGGGATTATGGGACCATGGGGAGGGAAAGGGAGTTTTATGAGGTATGCATTTAGTAGGAGTGTGAATGGGAGTCTTATCTATGGGAGAGAAAATTAATTCATGATTTTTTTGTATGCTTGCAAAGGAGAGATAATGATTTTGTGTGATTATTTTGTGCACTTGGAGGCTTAAGGTAAGACACCCATTCACTTGGGAGGCATAACGAGGTTGTCTCCCATAACCATTTCTCTACTTGTTTCATCTTGAACCTTTGTGTTGTTATGAATGTGCAAATTTGTTACATATATTATCTTGGTTGAGTTGAATGTCTTATATGTTTGTTTGTTGTGAAGCCACTTTGTTGGAAGTTGTCATTGTTGCTCAATGTTCCTCATGGGTCCTTGGTCTAGGTTTGGGGAAATTAAGGGGATGTCTTCTCCCCTTAATGGATTTAAGGTCAGAGGTTACGGAGAGAAGTTTGAAGAAATCAAGATTTCGAACTACCATTGTGGAGAGACATGTATATTGAAGACTTGAAGTGGCTTGTTGATAGCCTTGTTGTAAATTGTTCATTTTTCCTTTATCCCCACTTGAGTGGATGATTGTAATTTGTAATTTTTGATGAAGTTATATTATTTGGAAATCATCTTATCTTGTAAACTCTTTTAAGAGTGTGGATTGAGAAAATTAAAATTTCAAATGTATTAGTTTGGGAAAATAAATTATCAAGTTTTACTTTGTCTTGGTGAAAGGAAAATTTGAATAGAGTTGAAATGGATGTGCATTCCTTTTAATTTAAGTATCTTCATTGTTTCTCAAATGTGATATACTTCCATCTCTAAGAATCTTGTAAAGTTTGATAGGCTTCATTTTAAAAGAAATAAGTATCTTGTGATATGTCACTTGCCATTTAATTGTAAAGGAAG